>VXAA01005317.1:42352-118282 GCA_013399115.1 Anseranas semipalmata
AAGTTAGAAAAGAAAAAGAATAGCTTTTACTATGGTTAAGGAGTAGAGATCTGAAAAATATGGTTTATTATTATGGCCTCCAAAAAACAAGAAAACACCAAAGTCATGCTACAATTCTTAGACTGCACTAATTAAAGTAGAGATCACAAAAAAAAAAAAAAAAAGAAAGAAAGAAAAAAGTGCAGAAATTTGGAGCTTGATCGGGGCCTAAATTATTCCTTTATGAACTTGAATGGTGGGCTTACCATACCAGTCAAAATATTGTATTGTCATGTAGACAATAACTTTTAAAATAAAAACGTGAGTTGCTCATTCAAGTGATGGCCGATGTAAGTTGAATTTTCTATATTTTGTAATTGTAGGAAGGTTGCAAAGTTGAAAGAAAAGATGTTTCTTTGCATTCACATTGTTTAATATTCATTGCATTTTAATAGATACCAAATATTCGTATGTGTCAATAAATATCATGTCTAATCACCAAAGTATGAAAAACGAAGTGTTGCCAAATAGGGTGCTATAAATCACGTCACCTGGAACTTTCGCGGGAAAGGAAAAATAGCTGTTTTAAGCGTGCTGTGTAAATGCAGATCATTTCCGTCACCGTAATAGATTCTTTCATTTATGACTTACTGCTTTGTCCTAAAGGTGCTCCTCGTGAAGGATATCCTCAGCCCAGCCTCGCCATGCACAGCCACTGCTGCAACTTTTGGGCAACGTTTAAAATTCTGAAGAGGCGGCTGGTTGGGAGCAAAGTGGTGCTTTACATATAATATTAGCAGAGACTTTCCTAACCCATTACGCATTTCTTTCTGAGACAAGGCTCCTTAATGCCATCTTTATCTGCTACACGATGCATGAAATCTACTTTCTGTTTTAGAACTGCAGCTGACCCCCGACCCCTCGTGTGGCGCCACAATGTGACCTCTCTATTGTCATCAGCTTTCATTCTCCTGAAAATCCTATGAATTTTTATTACAAGTTTTTTTAAACCAAGCTGAGGCTTCAACAAATTACTTGACACAGATGAGATGAAGTTGTTGAAGTAGTGTTAGATAAGTTTTACAGCCAGCATGTGTGCTGCTGAACAGTACAAAGCCAGTGTCCTACAATGTCATACACCAGTAACTGCTGAGCCTACTATTGGATAAATACATCATTTTATGGAACATTGATTGTTCTATAAACCCAATGGAGTATTATGCTCTATGATCAAACCATTTAGATTGTGTGTAGAGCACAGAAAATGCCATATTCAGGATGGTACTAAAAGTGCCATTTGTGTATTTTATGGATGTCATTACGGGGGAAACTTCTCTCTGTAGGCCCTGTTTACTGCAAAATTTTTTAGTCTGTAATGACATTTTTCATTCACAACGTATGCCTTCAAGAGAGGGGGCCCTTGTTTTATTTGTTTCATTCGAGTTTACTGCACAAATCCTGTACATTTTAATTAAATGTAAGCTTAACAAAAGAATAAGGTATTTATTCTGTGGGGAACAAATGATGACAGTAACAAAAGAATAAAACAGACACACAAAAGGAAGTCAGGTATTGAGGAAAAGAGAGGGAAAAAGGTACTAAACCCTATTTGTAGTTTCCCAGAAGCACATTAAACATCAAAGCGTTTCTTTTAGCCCTATTTTGGGAGTTTGTGGTCTCTGAGAATTAAAATAACCTGCGAATATGGATTTAATGTCTAAAAAATCCTGACATTTTCAAATAAAAAACTAACAGTCGCTCAGGACTCCAACTGATAAATAATGGTCCTGCTGAAATGACAGACTTCTTGGAAAGAAACCAATTCTGTGATCATTGCACCCCTAGATATGAAACACCTCTTTACAAATTGTCTGAATATGAGCCCTCATATCATTGTATTTTGTCATTTTAATGCCTATTTGTGTATCTTCTTAATTTGCAGTGACATGCAATCAGCAACAAGTCCAGTTTTCCTAATATTAATGTGGGCTTGTATTGCAGCTTATGTTTGCCATGTCAGCCAACACTTACCCCTTCTCTTTCCCGGCTTTTAAGAGGGGGTGAGAGGCAGGCTGAATTTAGTAGGACAACATGATTTGTTGCTACATACAGTCCAATAATGTGACATGTTCCTTAAATACATAAAAATTCCTACAAATGTTGTGTTGGATAGCAGTGCTCCATTATAGAAATGTGCTGTTCCAAAGTCGAAATAGCAGCTAAGCCTCAAAATATGTTGTTTTCTAAATCTCTTCCCTACTTGGCTTGTCACTGGTAAAACAAAAGAAAACCAGTAAAATCTGCAATTCATATTTACCATGAAAAATCACTAAAATTGAAGCTGATGTTCCCAGTAAATTCTTGGTCATAGTCCAGTTAAAATTTAAAGTTACAGTAGATTCACATTAGTTTAAATGACACTTGAACTTCTACATAGCTCAACATTAATTCATTATAGTTGAAATGGAAGAATCTTCAGTGGGTGAATCTTTTACAATCTGATTGAGGCTGTTACATTTTATAGGAGCCATTTTTCAAAGCAGTACTGACAGCACTCGAAGTTATTAAATTGCTGAATCAAAAGATGGACCTGCAATCGCATTTATGAACTGTGATGGAATAGCTGGGGTTGCACCGAGCTGAGGTTAAGATGTTGGTGTAGTTAAGCTTCATCACACCCCTTAGTGACAGCAGTATTTACCCATGTAGTTTACTTTAATGGTCAGGAAGTGGCTTAACTCACCTCTGGATTCAAATAGATTAAGTAAGCAGTCAGAATGGCATAATTATCAGCGCTGCAAGGGATTCACTGGATAGCTCTTCACCCAGGAGACTTCCTGTTCAATTGCACAGGAGAGGCCAGAGTTGCACAGATTCATGGGTACAGCAATTATTTTAGGAGATGAAAACAGGATGGATTTCCTTTTTCTTTCCCTTCCCCAGACCAGAGCTTCTCCTCGGTGCAGTGATGCTGTGTCCTGTACATAAATTATCATTATCTGAGGGGAAAGATGTCATGATTTTGATGCATGCATGTGAAAATTATGATCGCAGAGTTATTTTGATTTTGAAATCCTGTGGAAAATGCATGATTTGTAGAGTTATTTTGATTTTGTGCCACATCACTGCCAGGCTCCTCTTTTATCATGTCAACAAAGCAAGATTCCTGAGAGAATTAATTACTTCTACTCTATTATAAAATGTGGAGGAGCTAAGATAATTGTCATTTTATGTTGATTTCCCCTTCCTATTTTTCTGCTCTTTGGGGGGTCTCGTGAATGTCAGTGCCTACAGAGAGCACAGGAAAAGTGGGGATAAGAACCAGGCGTACCACAGTAAGCCTCCTTACAGCTCACGCCTGACAAAATGTACTTCAATTGTATGTGCCAGATATATCATGCAGCATCACTTGGAAACACTCTAATGGTTTAAATTGTTAATTTTCTTTTCCAAAGATAACCTGCCTTGCAAACTAAGATGGAGAAAGTTGTATAACATCAGCTGAGACTTCTGAAAGTGATTTGCAGCCTTTCAGCTTAACAAAATTACTTGTGCTTCACAGTACAGTTTTCCACCAGAAGCTTTGTAATAGAAAAAAAAGATGTATAGATGTATAGATGGATGGATGGATGGATAGATAGATAGACAGATAGATAGACAGACAGACAGATGCCAGCAAGAGCCCATTTTTTCAGGCACTGGTGTTATCTTGGAATATGAGCTTGATACTCACCTTAGCATATCAAGTTGCTGGAGGCTACAAGATGCCAAGTACTCAGTCTCGGTGTAGCACACCTGGTAAGTGTGAACTCACCTTCAGGCAAATGAGTCTCTGGTTTTTAGAGCCCAGTTTAGTTCTCTGTGGGATCAGAGCCTGACAGCTAAAGCGTGGGTGTGGACAGTCTCAGCATCAGGAGCTTCATCAGCCTTCCCAAGGCCCACTTGGCATTATGGTGGGCTCTCGGTGTCTGGGACTCACTCTTTTCTCTGTGCACCCCGGCTGTGGCCCAAAGCTCTCTTACAGCACCCGCAGGAGCTGCAGTGGGGCTTCGGGACAGCGCTGCGATGGGAAGACAGCAACTGCTGGAGCTGCTCTGCCTCGGACAGCCACAGAGCTGGTCGCGGGGTGCAGCCAGTTACGTCTGGCTAGGAACTCAGAAGGCAAGGAGGGCTGCAGGGTAACCCTGAGGCCATGCTTTGAGGATGGTGGGCTTGGCTTTGTGCAGCCCTGGGCATCATTTGCTTGGCTAAGGCTTTATTGCTAGCGTTGAGAACTGAGGAGGAAATCTTCACTGACCCCAAAGCAGACTGAGTGGCAAAATAAGCAGTTGCAACGTGGAGGTAAAGATATTTTTATCTATTAATTGATTTCACATAGAAGTAATTAAGAAGTGTAATTGAGGTTTCTCTGGGTGATAGTCACATAGAATATCCTGTTTAGAGTGAGAAAACTGCCGAGTGTTTTCTCCAGGTAACTAGGCTAGCGAACTGAGTCAGTAAGGTGTGCTGGAGAAGATGCTAGGTGGGAAATGAAGGGGAAGACAATGGCATCAAACTGACAGCATGGCAATTACCCCGCCAACAAAAGCAGGATGTTAAGAAGATCAGCCACAGTTTTTCACACCCAGATATGTTTAACGTAATGTATGATCCTAAAATTCATTACCAAAGTACCGAAATATCACCAATAGGATCTTCTATAAAAGATGTGTTAATGGCTTTTAACTGTATACTGTATTTATCTGGGCTTTTTTATACAGCATATTTTAAAAAACACATTTAAATTGTTAATAGGCTGCAGCATTGTTAAACTCAGCAATTATTTCAACCTGTAAATATGTTATTTGGAAAACATGCAAATTGTTTTTGTTCGCTTGCTCATTTTATCTGTGTTTTCTGCCAGTGAAATCTAAAAATTGTCAAGGAATTTTTTTCCATTTAAGCTACAATTTGTTAAAGTAATGAACTGATATTTGCCATGATACCATGTTAACAGCATGTTTTGTCTGGTAGGCATTGTATCCAAGTCCTACGAGTGCCGACTGAAGGGGCAAGGCGCAACCTTTGTGGAAACTGCGAGTCCTTTTACTGCAGCAGCACTGGGAGAGGTTTCCCCAGTTAAAGAGAAGGCCTTTCGGGGCGGTAGAAGACAACCACAGTCACCTGAGCAAGTTCAGCAAGTTATCATTATTCAAGGATACGACGGCGACTTTGCGATTGATGTCTCTGCGGAAGAAACAGCAGCGGCTACCCTTCAGACTCTAGCAATGGCTGGTGAGATGGCCAGGGTAGTCCATATTACAGAAGATGGGCAGGTCATAGCTACAAATCAAAACGGCTCACACGTGAGTAGTATGGTTCCAGGGCAGATACTTACTGAGCAGTTAGCAGATGGTGCAACACAGGTGGTAGTGGTTGAAGGCTCTGTAACAGGAACTGATATGGAGGAGGCCGTTCCTATAGATGCAGTTCCTGACTCCAGTAGTGCTGTACTGCAGCAGATAATGCAACAAGAAGTTTTAGATGCTTCTGAAGCTACAGTCCATCCTCCGGACTCCTCCTCAGCGTTAGATGCCCTGCTTTGTGCTGTAACAGAGCTGGGTGAAGTGGAAACCAAATCTGGACTCCTTGACAGAAGCAGGTCTAGTCACAAAGATTTCTTGCAAATGCCAAACCCAGAGGCACCCAGTGTTCCCAGTGATGCAGGGGGACAAGAAATACAAATGTTCCATGAAGTTCAAGAGACTCAGGAAGATACCGAACCTGTGGAAGTAGTGACGCAGGTCGTGCACCCATCGGCTATAATTGCATCTCAGGAGAGAGCTCAGGCTGCCTTCAAGAAAATGGTGCAAGGAGTATTACATTTTGCTGTATGTGATACGGCTGCAGCCGACCAGCTGATGAAAGAAGGTGTCACTCAGGTCATTGTAAATGAGGAAGGGACTGTGCATATGGTAGCTAGAGAAGGCTCTCAGATAATTATGCAGGAAGCTGGTAGCCATGCGCTCAGCGTCCAAAGTGAACACATGGATTTAGTTGATTCGGATGGGGAAATATCACAGATTATTGTCACAGAAGAAATAGCTCAAGCCATGGTTCAAGGTTCTGATGGCGACTTCTCAGAAGGTGCAACCCACTACATTGTCACAGAATTGCCACCAGACATGCAGGATGAGCCTGGTGTGTACTCGCACGCTGTGATAGAGACAGCTGGGTCCCAAGAGATTTTGCAGGCTGGTACTGCTATAAAAGCAAAAGCTGTATCCCCTGATAGAGCAGGAGAACAGTTAACAAGCATGGTCATTTATACAGAAGGTGGCTCACAAGTAATTCAGGACCAGAGAGAGGATAACAAAGTACAAGAAGCATGAAGAGCTTTATCTCCTAGGTTTGATGCAGGGCAAAGCTGGAAATGACCAGATCCATGGAGGCACTGTATTCCTGGAACTTCTTCTGTAAAACCTTCTCAATACAATATCCTCATAGGCAGGTAACAAATATGCACCCTGTGGGAGGTGAAGGTCAGCTACTGCAAAGGATAGTACAAGCTTGTTACAATAGCTCTGAGAATTATTATATGGGATTATTTTAAAGCAAACATATTAGGACATAAAAGAGGATAAAAATAACCCCTCCCTCCCCGAGTAGGTATTGTTCTGTTCACTGGTTTGGTTTTTTTTTCAAATGTTGTTTTATCTCAGGGTATATCCCTGCCTTCTGTCTTTTTTGTCTAACATAATCACAGGAGTAAAATACTTTCACTTACATGTATGTTTTATAAAGAGATAAATAAGCAAAAAATTACAAAAAGTGCGAAATTACAATGACAAGGTGATCAGGTAAGCTTACATACTATAATCGGTGCCCTTCTTTATTTTAAAGAACAGGTGACATTTTCCTTTCTAGAATGTTACTTTAAAATATCCCTGGGGAAAAGCATGTCATCAAATTAAGTATTTTCTCCATCTAGAATCAAATATTTTAATAGTAGCTTACTCTTTCATGGTATCACATAGGACTTTTCCTAAGGAAGAGCTCAGAATGCTACATTTCAGAAAATTCTTGGATTATACACATTCAGAAAAAAGAACTTGATGCCTGATGCCTGTATCTTCCACTTCAATTTAGACGAGAGTCCTACATAAGAAATGTGCATTTTTTTTTGAAAAAATATTGTCAGTGTTTTGCTTTTCTTATAAATAGTGCTTCATATAAATACCATTTTGCAGTTCATTTTGTGAGCTACTTTTGAAATGTTATGGGGGTTTTTAAAGAAAATTCTGACATTGACATTAACAAGTAGGAAAAAAAAAAAAAAGGTGACCTTGTATTTCTTGCTTAGTCCAGAATGTCAATTATTTAGTTGTGGATATACTGCAATTGTTCAATGCAAGTTCATGTTGAAAAGATTTGTTCCACGATACAACTGCTTTTGTTTCTTTAAAAAAAAAAAATGTAAAATATAAACTGGCAAGGTTTTGGGGATTTTTGTTTGTTTGTTTGTTTTGTCTTTCAAATAANGTATTTCTTGCTTAGTCCAGAATGTCAATTATTTAGTTGTGGATATACTGCAATTGTTCAATGCAAGTTCATGTTGAAAAGATTTGTTCCACGATACAACTGCTTTTGTTTCTTTAAAAAAAAAAATGTAAAATATAAACTGGCAAGGTTTTGGGGATTTTTGTTTGTTTGTTTGTTTTGTCTTTCCAATAAAATGTTAGCATTAAAATGAAGCATCATGATTTTTAATATTAAGCAATAAACAGAACTGGCATTCAGCAGGAGCAAACAAATGCTATCTGTTCTGTCTGTGCATTTTCTCTTTTCCTTTCTTAAGCAAGCTAGCTAGATAAAGATAAAAGAATCTAATTTCTGAAGTGTGCCTCATGCATGCTTAATATAATTGTGTAAGTGTTTAGGGTATAAGCCATGCTGACTCTAGAGATAACTGGGTTTCCTATCATGTTTAATATCTTAAAATTATCAACTGTAAGAAAGTTGGGGTGAGGCAAAACAATAGTTCCTTCTTGAAGGAACTGTTTAAAAATGTATTTTCTGATAGAGCTGCTTAGAAAAGGTGCTTCATTCTGGGGCTATAAGATCCCGCTGTCTTTTCATCTCTCTCTCTCTCTCTCTCTTTTTTTTTTTTTTAATTTTATTATTTTCCAGGAATTAAGGTTATGTCTTTGTCAGACCCCCAAAAAAGTAAATTTCAAGTTAGACATAGAGATTCATAATTAGCCGAGTTTGACTTGCTCATCTTTCTTAAAAGTGACAGGCTGTTCACTTACTCTTAAATACTGTCTTCAGCAAACAGTGACAGGATCAACTCCCGTTTGTTATCAGGAAAAAGGTGACCTTTACAAAATGATGGCCCTCTGCAAGACTCTCACAGATGTTCAAAAAACGGAATGTTTTTCAGTGGAAATATTTCTTCTTGATCATTCCTCCTGTTAACTGTAGCCCTGTGGTCTTGCAGCTTGGATGCTAATTCTTTGCTGTGCTTAGTCCTGTATAGCTAACCTTTCTGCTGCAGTACAGGGTGTTGACACTGACATGCTGCAGTTTACCATTTGTGATTTATTTAGGATAAATATGTCTCAGGTGGCATTTAATCCTTCATAAAACCAGTGTAGCCTGCAGTGTCAAACCAGCAATCACATTGTATGCACAATGAAAAGAGCAGACCTTTGCATAAAAAAACTGTGGTAGGTGTTCCTGTGCTTGGGAGTATTGGAAAGGATTCACTAACCTACCGTGTGCTGTAATTACCTGGAAGCTCAGGTTAACGATACTTCTCTCCGAGTGCAGCCTGATCAGGAGAGCTAATTTCTTTCTAGTGCTTTTCTTTTTTTTTCTCCCTCCTTCTTCTTTTTAATGTGCACTTTGAAGTTAACTTATTAGTGCCCTACAAATGTAACATTAGAAATCAAGGATGACATTCATTCCCGCGCAGACAGGCTGCTTAAGGACTCCATGCGCTGTCTCAACCCCATGCTAAAATGCTGTCTGTGACACACCAGAAGTCGAGGTCACAGCAGGTCTGTCCCTAGGCTTAGGAGATTCGTCTCCGGTGTGCATCTCCCTCCCACGCGTGCGCTCCTGGCGCTGCGCCTTACCCTAAGCTGGGAGGCGACAGCCGGCTCTCCCCATGGACCTGCCAGCCTCGGCCTCTCTCCTGCCCTCTGCCCCGGGAAGCAGGGAAGGAGGCAGCAGAGGCAGGCGGACGCTCAGGGCAGAGCAGCACCCGAAGAGGAGCCGAGCCCCCGGCACGGCCGCGCACGGTGCTGGTGAGGCGCCGCGGCACGTCGGGGAGCGTGCTCGTGGGCTGCGGGAGCCCTGTGCCGCAGGGAGCATCCGCCTCGCGAGTGCACTGGAAGGCCTCGTGCGGGGGATCTAGGCACGTGTACAGCCCAGGCAGCCTTTCAGTTCCTAAAAGTGTGTTTTGTTGCTTGGTTTGAATAGCTCCAGTTGACTTTGTCTCCAGGAAAAACCAAGTGCTACGCTGTAATGGAAGCAACTGTTGAAAGTGCAGCATTCCTGTGCCAGTTGTTTGCCTTCTGATATTCCGGCTGCCAGAGCCATTGGCTTTAATTTCGTTTTTGCTGCCTGTTCTGATTAAGCACTACTGAAGCTGGATCATACAGGCCAAACAGGTAAAAATGTAAGTATTTAGGAAGCATTGAAGTAGTGTGCAGGAAAAAAGAAAAAGAATAAAACCCACCAAAACTGATCAAAAAAAGAAAGAAAGAAAACAAAACCAGAGGAAAAAAGAGCCGTTTCTGGCAAGCAGTTTCACCCTCTGTTTCTTAGGAATCAGATATACACCTCCTGAGGCAGTGTCTCCTGGCCCCTGAATTCAGGCTCCGTCTTTTGGGAGAAATGGGAGATAAGAGATAGCTGGAAACAATATTTAGAGAAATATTTCCTATAAGAAAAAAAACCACCAACAACAAAACCCGAAGCGCCCACAGCTACATACCATTCTGCCTGACTACCAGCTGCACTTCGCTATGGAAGTTAGAGGAGCCAGAGCCAATAGCTGATGTGCTAAGGTATGCACATGTGAATTGTGCATAGCGCTGCAAGCGCTGCTGTCATTTATAAATGCGGCTTTAATACCAGAGATGTTAGCTATGAGGTCCTGGAAGAAATATATTTGTGATCTTTGTGGACAGTGGGTTCGGCTTGTGCAATCTCTGTAGGAGTCTCTGCCTGCTGAACTCGTGCCTCAGGCCATCCCTGAACCAAAGCCGAGCTTAAAATGCAGGTCAGTCCCCTCCAGGAAATCACAGGCTTTGAGAGATGGGGCTCGAGCTACTGGCAGAGCAGCGCAAGGAGCTTGTGTTGTGGCAGATGTGTGCCTCGGTAAGCAACTTCGGGTGCTTTTCTACAACCTCCCCTGCTTAGCAGACTTCCTGAGCACAAAAGCTGTAAATAGAATAAAAAAAGAGAGAGGGATGAAGGCAAAAGCCACTCCTGAAATTTGAAGCAAAGTTGGTTCTGGTGAGAGCATTAAGTAACAGAAAAAAAGGTCATTCATTTGGCAAAATAAAAAAGAGCTGGGAGTTTTCACTTATTTTACTGTGCAATATTAGCCCATAATTTAAGATAGCACACGGCCTACTTAAACAGCCTACCCCTGTTCCATCTTGTTGAAGAATACAATTCGTTTTCTACTCCTCTAGGGTGATATCATTTTATATGAAGAAAAAAGTTAGCTCAGATGGCAGTTATATGTTTCGGAAGCACCTTCTAATCAGGGATTGGTGATTCATTATTAGCTTCAGCAGGCGATCCATCTGACATGTAAGGGGAAAAAATTAGCAGCTGTCACTGCATGATGAGTTAATTTCCTGATAGGCCTGACACTGAAAAGCCATTTGGAGACATGGAGATGGCTGATGAGAAAACCTGGTGCTGGTTTATAATTGGAGAGAAAGAAAGGGCAGAGAGACAGAGGGAGATGGGGGAGGGACCGAGGCTAATCTACAAGTGGGGATGGATGTTTGTGTATTTACTAAACAGACTGCTTCACAATAACCCACATTACCGTGCATATACACCTCGGCAGTTAAGTAATAAGGACCGGGGCCTTTCATTTTCCTTCTGCCGTGTGTCATTATTTTTAGTCATTTGTAATTAGTTCTCCAGACGGTTTTACGCTCACTCCAGCCTGGGTGAGCGGTGTACAAGCACGCGATTGGGTTATCTTGCGGTGACATTGAAACCTGACATTTTAGTGGAAAGGGGAGAAAATGACGCTATCCCTTTAATGGTTCTTGCTGCAATTTTCTTAATTGCAGCCTGAGATTTCAATCAATCATACAAAAATAAACTTATTTGAAACAAATATTGCTAAAACTTCCAAGGGCACAATTGCAAATGATGAAAGGGTACTAAAAGAAATCTCTTGTAGAGTATGAGGAAATGTGCTCTTCAAAATATATAAGCACATGCATGTCTGTTTATCTTTTGTAAGACTGGCAAGTAAAACTATGTAGAGAATAGGCATGCAAGACCAAATACAGTCACTGTGGAATCCGGCTTGTGTGTAACAGGGACAGCAACACAAAGTTTTTTATGTGCGTTAGATAAAGCTAATAGAAAGCCCTCAGCCAGTGACTAACCAATTTCTTCCGTGGCTGTGCATGTTAGGGACTTCTTTAAAGGGCTACTTGTTTTCAGCCTTTTAAATAAGATATTTGATATGCCCAGCAAAGTAAGGCAGGCTTTTTATCAGATGAAAAAAAAAATAGAACACAGTGATTATTTAAAAATTTTCTTTTCCAAAATGGTAGAATTTAATGGGATTTTCACCATCATCAGAAGATAATTTTTGACTAGGAAGAACATTAGCCAGTAGCTTCTACCAACTCCATTTATACAAAAGTAGCTTTGCCATTTTTGTATTAGGACAATCCTAAACAGTGGTCAGTGATTTGGGAGTAATGGTGGAAGGGGGAAGATCCATGGCACGCAGGTTGATCCACATGTATCATACAATTGAAGTACGATAAATGACTAGTACAGAAGCTAGAAGTATGTCCTACAACATAATAGTCCACCTGACTGTGTTTAAAATATATCCTTGTCCTCTGGCAGAAATATTTATCGAGGCTACTTTGAATGACCGGTTGTAACACATAGCCCTGCCTTGGAGGTCATAATTAACTAAGCACCGCTGTGTTCTGGGAGTTTCTGATTAGTAAGAACAGCAAGCTGCTGGAGAGCAATAGCTTAATGCTGGGGTGGTTTTTCTTCCATATTCCCCCACCCTCTGATTGCTGGTACTGTCTTGAATCCTCATTCCTTACTACAGCTTTACCATGCGTTGGTTCAGCTTCTGGGAGGTCCTGCCCACAGACTCCCACCAACAGTTTGTCATGTTTAGGAGTGATCCACCTTGATATGCAAGGAGCAGAAGAACACGTGATGGATTTGTTAACTCCACTAGGTTGCATCCCTTGTTATTCAAGTAGCCATGGGCTTCACAATCCATGCAGTGGGCAACAGAAAGATTTTGAAAGTCATCCAGTTCCTTGGGAAGGTTGGTTGGGTAAGTTAAGTGTCACCAGGGGACATCTGGTCAGACAAAGAAGTGTGAGCAACTCCAAGTGTAGGAGGGAGAGCCTTTGATTCTTGGTCTGCTAGAACTGAGCTTTGTAAGGAGTTTCTGACAGCAGAAATAGAACTGGAACTGAAAGCAATGACTGCTTAGACATAACAAAGTCATACACACAAGAGCTGAGAAACAAGGAGCAGAGAAAACAGGAAGGGAGAGGAGATAATGAGATAATAGAGTTGCTGCTGTGACTGCCACGAGTAAAAATGAAAGCACTTGGAATTTCCCTGGGCTAAAGGGCGGTCATACAAGATGGCTAGCAGCCAGCTCCCCCATGAGAAGACCATATGATCATCATGAAAAGCAGGTATCCTCCGTGCAGATCCCACAAGGATAGCAAGGAATGCTGCTGCCCCCTGTGCAATGTAGGTTAGGTTAAAGATGCATCAATTCAGACTTTTGGAGCTAATTGAGTTTTAAACGTAAACAAAATAACCGAGGCTATTAGGGCCATGAAATGGCTTTGTGACAATCTAAAAGGCCTTTTGAAGAACTGCGGTGCACCCCACCAGGCAAATGTGGATAAATGGGGCAGAGCTTACATGTGAAGGAGTGAGCCTCTGGGCCTCTGCTCCAGCAGCCAGGGGCACGTTAACTTCCCGGCAGTCAGACGGCCTGGTCCTTGCCCATCCCACGTGCAGAGCGAGCGGGACACGGAGGGCTCATGGCTGATGGCATGGGTGCGGCGGGTCTTGCAGGAAATCTTTATAGCATGATGGGAACTCCCAGTTCAAAGCAAATGAAAACCCAGCACGTGTGGGGAAGTGATCAAAGAAAGAAACACGGCCAAAATGGAGTGTAGTAGGCAGGGCAAGGTGGTGTGAAGGCCTTTCCCAGCACCCCTGTGACCACGTTCTGCGTGAGGACTGAGTGCAACCCTGAGGAAGAGCTTCGGGACCGGGGTGTGAGGAGCTGCCAGGGAGGCTTTCTTCTGCTCCAGAGGTGACTGCTGTCACTGGAGGAGCTGAGCGGTGAAACCAAGCAGTTGAAGTTAAAACCCAGCAAGGGGCCAACCTTGTAGCTTTCACTAGGTGTCACCAAACCTTTCCCACGTGTCACTTTTGGATTGAAACATGAAAAATCCCCAGAAGAATTTAGAATAAACCAGCTTCTTTCTTCCATGTGTGTGGAGCAATGTGGTTAGCGCCAAAGGCCATCCACAGTCTTGGCTGCGGCCTTGCAGTGGGAGCTGCTGGCCAAGAGCAGTTTCTTAGGGACTGACTTGATTTTACTTTCATAAAGCAACACTCACCCCATCTTTGGCTGTTCCAGTCCAACACCGGCCTCCCAAAATGTATGGTCTGGCTTTATTGGATTTTTTGTTTGTTTGTTTTGGAGTGTTTTGTCATTTGAAATGTTCATTTCATTGCCCTGTTGACCAGGCTTTTTGATTGTTTGTTTGTTTGTTTGTTTGTTTGTTTTTATTTAGGATAGAGCGATAGGTGATGGCTATTTTGTCTCTCTTTACCCAGATTTTTCAGTCCCTGGCACTGGGGGCAGAACTGGCTTTCAGGAACGGGCTTATCAGGAAACAGTAACCTCTGTTTTGCAAACAGGAATTCAGGGGTTGCTCTGAGTAAGAAAAAGAAGAAGAAAACAACTGCGTGGGGGCACTTAGCATCGGTTCAAGCACTCTGGGAAACCAACAAACAAGGAGATGTGGGGCTGGGGCAGTATCCTGACGTCTCCACTACTAATTATTGAGTTTTACGTGGAGAGCTCTTGCCAATCCCCTGGTGGACAGTTACCTGGTGCAAAGATCCACAAGCCAAATGCAACTCCCCTTCCTGCTCTGTTCTCCCCTCCTTCTCCGCCAACACCCAGGGCAGAGACAAGCAATTTGGTAGCTGTATTCACCTGGCTCTGCTGTGCGATGCAGGACACAGCAGCTGGTTTGAAGATCTGGCCATAGCAAGTGTAGTGTTGCAGGTGATCCCCAGGTCAGGAATGGGCTTCTGACACCTACACATTCCCACAAGGGGAGATACCCACAGAGAAGATGCATCTGATCCAGGACAGAGGGGCACCAGAGGAGGGAAAGGACTAGTTTCTGTTGCAAAGGTGGTCTTTGCAAGCACGTCTTATGCTGAGAGAGTTTTAGGACTTTCCCCTAAATCCTGCTAAGCTTCTTCAATCTGCCAATGTGTTCCTCTGTCACTGGGGGTATGGAACAGGTTTATGTTTCCTGCTCAGCATATGGTGGTGACTGCTGGTGTTTGGTAGCTGTGAAATACAGATGCCCAGCTCCAGGAGGATTTTTCCCATGCTAGGGACATCTGGCCGTCCTTTTGGCCTTGTTCTTTCTTCTTCTTCTCTTTTATTATTTTTTTTGCTTGCAATATGTAAGCCTTGCCTATGAATTTGAAAAGAAGATCGTTCAGCTGTTTATTCTTCTGCTTTATTTGAAGGTTAGGCAAGAGTCATAGCAAAGGGAAGCCTGGGGTTGTGTTTGCACCTGGGGACCCAGGTAGAGGCATGTATGTCCCAAGCCCACCGCCTGCCCTGCCAGGGCAGCAGAGGGGCTGAGGCTGCAGTGATGTGTTGAACAGAAGGCAGCGGCACCCGATGGGGATGGCAGGTGAAGGGAAACCTGGACTGGTGCATCCAAAACACCAGGATGGCTGCCTTGCTTTGGCTTGGAGCAGCTAGACGCTGTCTGGGGTGTTTCTGCTCAGATTCCTGCCTGAAGTTTAGGGACAGCAGCTACTGCAGATATTTAGAGTAAATGGAAGCAGGAGTTTCTGGAGCATCTTTCTGGGAGCTGGGAGCTTGGATCCACCAGAGAGATGCTGAGTGACCTGGAGAGCTTTTAGACCCCTCATCCTCTTTTTATTACTATTTTCTCCCAATTCCAAGAGTGATTTTCTTGTTGCTGCAGGTAAGGGGCTGGTTATGATGGGGCCTGGCTCACCCCATACCTGGTAATCCTGCCTATGGACCTCTTTGCTATAGAAACTGTCTGTCTTGCTGGGTTGTGACATAGTCTGTGGCAGATCAATGATGCTGCCAAGGAGCAGGAGCCGAGTCTGTCTGTCCTTACATAGGCAACAAGCCTCTTGGAGCCAGCAAGAGAAGGTAACCAAACTCATTTGTTCTCACAGCCTGTTGGTATCTAACTCAGTAGAGAAAGCGCTAACGCAGTGGGTATTGTTATCAGTCCGCCCTACATGCTGGGTTTGTCCTCCTTCCTCTTGTCCCCATTTGCTGGGCCTTTCTACTAAAGAGGGACCAAAAATGGCCCTTCTCCAGCAGCGAGCTCCCAAGGCCCCTGCAAAGAGCTCGAATCCCTTTCTTACCCTGTCTCCTTCTAAGGCTGGTCTCATGACTGAGCTCCTGCTTCCTCAGCAGGCATCCCAGCAGCACGAGTGCGGCTCCTGCCCGAGCAGCTGCAGCTTGGCCACCATGCGGGCGAGTGGCTGCACCCCAGAGTCCTCTCCTGCACTCTGCCCTGCCACGGGTGGTGTGCAGGGGCTCACCCAACGCACAGCTTCCCCATAATTTGTCTTCATGGTTTAATGTGTGGCCCTGTGCCTAGTTTATTGTGTGCCATTGGAAGCCTGCTCCGGAGGCAGGATGATTCACTTCCTACGGACGTTTCTTCTGGTACTTGTCACTCTGGTATCTGGGTGCTTCCCAACCCTTCATGGCTTTGTCCTCCGTTATCCCCACTAAGGTACCATGAGGAAATATTTTTTCCTCTTTCACAGATAGAGAGCTACAGACTACATAGCAACAACAATTTGAGGGACCTCATTTGAGCTAACGTAGACATTATCTATCCAAAGCTCTGAGGCTTCACTAAATGTGCAGAAGCCCCTGGCATCACACCACATTTTTAATGCTTCATCGTGACCTTGGGTGTCTCTCGCCATGAGTGTGCTCAGCGTACCTGCAAACTGGAGAGCAGGGTCTGATGTGGGCACCGGGCAGAAAAGGGGCTCAGCTGTGCCCATAAAATAACCCCAGCCCCTGGCTGTTCCTGATAGCTTGGGGTTGCCTGCTGCTAACACATAACAGCAAATTTTCGTTTCTGTATATGAAGCATGGAGCTCATACGGATATTAAACATGCAAGCGATGATACCGCACGGGCATGCCTCTACTGGGCATCTAGGGGCTTGCACGAAGGGGAGAGCCAGGCTGCAAGTGTTACTACGAGGAAATCCCTCACTGGCCTCTCAGCCGTGGCTTGCTGAAGTGAAAATTAAACAGCTTCAAATGCCCTTATGGAAACACACCCATCGCAAGCAAGAGCTGGATTTCTGTAGCTGCCACCCAATAAATATATGAGGCTTGGTTCTGATGTCAGACTGACTTTTCCTTGTGTATGTCCTCCGACGTCTGGTTTTCCTGTTATGAACTGCAGTAATTGTGATCAATCAGGCTTTATGTTCGCTAGCCACAGGCTGTTTTATTAATGAATCTGTATCCCATCTTCATTTTTTCACAATCTCATCAAATCTCTTCCAGATCCTGTTTACATCAAATTTTATCTGCAGCACAGTTGTATAATAGCATCCAATTTGGAATTCCTGATTCTGCAGCAGTTCCTCAGACCAGGTCCCCAACACACTGAATAACAACACATTCCTGAAATAAAAGAAAAATGAAAACACGAGAGCTTTCAACAAAGTGCAAAGAAAAGCCATTGGTTTATAAGAAACGATACCACCCTTCCAGGCTGCGGAAAAGCTATGAACAGAGCACTTTTTCAGAATCTGTTCTGTGTGTGCATGTACATGTGTGTCATGTATGCTTAAAGGCTAGAATTGCCTTCTTGTGGATGCTTTAAAAAATATCAGGTACTTTTTTCCTTAGTATTGTACATTTTCTGTTTGGGCACATGGGATTTATGAATGTTTGGCTTGACTGGCTAAAGACATCAATGTGACATGATGCAATGTGTTATAAATGTCTCAGATCAAATGCAGAATAGGGAGAAAAAGCCTTAGAATAGAAGTTTATTAAAAACACATACATACAGTCTCTTCTAAACTAAAAAAAAATAAAATAAAAAAACACTAATGTTCCCCTGTTGCATCAATGCCAGAACATTATGTTTGCAAATAAGAATTTAGCACTACAAAGACAATGCCCTAGATTAACTAAGATCCCATTTCACAAAACCCTATGGCAATAGTCTGCAACATCAGTCACAGGAGAAGATATAACACAGACACATTTGTGCCCTCGTGCAGCTGAACTGAAACAAAACAAAGAGTGAATTAGGCTGAATATCTTACTGTGTGCAACGTATTGTACAACAAGGCACCTTTGGGAATGTGTCACAGGGTTTGGTAAATTGAAAACAAAATAAACAGATCTATGGGAATAAATAACACCATATTAGATGTCTGCTGCATGTAGACTACATTAGCTTCCAGTCACAATCAGGCTTCAGTTTTCCCACTAGCTTCCAACGCCTGTGAAAAGCGGATGATCTGAAGCCCATACAAAGAAATGTTTAGCGCCGAGGGTAGGCAGAGAGAGAGGCGCGCACACGCTCGTTCGCTCACGCCCTCTCCCTCTTTCTCCCTGTTCAACGCAATTCCAGGCAGACGAGAGACCAGCTCGTCCCTCGCTGCTTTGCGTACGTGAAATCGACGCTGACGTTTCGGACAGAGGCGGAAGGAGAGCCGGGTGAGCCAGGTGCTTCGCCGAGCCCCGTCGCTGGATCCAGCCGGATTCGGTTAATGTCTTGAAAGCAGCTTTTACTGCTGAGCCATATGGGGCCGAGGTCTGCGTCCAAGGACATGGGGGAAACCCCACTGATTTCAGTGAGATCGCTTGGATGAGCTGAACTTAAAAGATCAGCCCGTATTTATCTCGGCAAAAGTTCAAGCTAATTCATTTTCTTTCCCTCTCTCTGTTTTGCTTAGCTTATAGCTGAGTAAAAGGAGCACATATCTCAGAGATAGCTTTTTAAATACAAAATTCTTTTTATAACCCAAGACCAATATGTCATTCTATGATTACAAAAAAAGTACTCTTCCCAAAGAAAATTCTTCTGAAGCAAACATTGGCTTTATCCTCTCTAAGATCTAAGCACCGGCCTTTGAATTCATGTATAACAGAAAAAGGCATAGATCCATAACAGAGCAAAATGATGGCCACCAAATTGTCATTATTTCAGTCAAAAGCCTATTTCTTCCCTTTAAGTACCAGCGCTGGGCCTCAAGATGAAATGGAAAAATAACCAGGGACACAGAGAGAAAATGATATTTTAATACTTCTTTAGTCTGAACGCTCTCGGGAGACAAAGAAGTTGGATGAAGAAGTTGGGGGAAAATTTAACATTTGTGCAATGGATATTCTTGACGCCATTAACGAAAACCCTGTTGGCTCAGAGGGATGATCGGGTCCCTCTTTGCTCCCCGTGGACGTGAGCTCAGGTCCACCAGGGGACCTTCTCCAGCTGATTTCCATGGATGGAGGATGCCTTGTGCTGGCCCTGCCTGATTTTGGTCAGCGGACATCTTTGTCATTTCTTTCATCCTGTCTCCCCTCGTAAGAGGCTATTTGGAGGACACTGGTTTTCAGGTTCGCCCAGGGGCGTGCTGTATATACATGCTCGTGGCAGCTGGGTTTTGCTATCTAACTTTTAAAACGTATCTCTCACGAGTAAGAACATAAGAGAGGGTCCCCTTTTTGCCAGCGTTGGAGATGCTCACTCCCTCAAGTACACACATATGAAGTCCCCCACCGGCTCAAAAAATGGAGGGCCTGTGTCTGACCTTATCTGCAGATGACTATGTTCCCCTTTGAGCTCCCGCATGCATTCAAGCATTTTTAATTTGATTTCTTTATTCACACAGACACCATGAGATGAGAGAAGGATGGAGCTGACAGCTCTCATAATCAGCACTCATTTTCCTTCATCGGTGTATCAAAATTGCATTTCCATATTTCTTTCCATTAGTATTTTACCTGTAGTCTCCAAAGGCTCGTGCTGGCGTGATGGATTAGGACCAGATTCATGAGTTCAGCAGGCACATACACTACGGCCACGAGTAGCGACACCGGAGCCAATGTGCTCATTCAGCAGATATAAGACGACTGTGTGCTTAAGTGCTTCATAGGACTGGGGTTTAGCACACCATGCTCCCACCTCTCGGTTTTCAGACAAGCACCAGAGCTGGACGGCTGGGAGCTCTGCAGTCCCTCAGAGGAGGAGTGGGAGCAGAGACCGGCGCTGGCCATTTGCACGCGTTATGCGGCCCATGGCCAGTTATAACTTTTGCCCGTAATTCCACGCGCTGCACTTTCTCTCTGTTGTGACCGCATACATGCCAGCAGCTGCTACCGTGACTCATGAGAGGAGAGCACCTGGTGTTATGCAGGGTTTGACCTGTGGGGCTCTACGTAGCCCCTTAGGGACCCTGGTTTGGAAAGAGGGAGCTCCCATGGAGGTCGGAGCTCCTGCTGTGTAGGTCAGAGACCTCCCCCAGGGACCACCGCGACATCTCTCCTCTTTTCCGCTGGGCCTCCCCATCTGGAAACAGCGAACCCAGCCCGATGTGGCCCAGGAGCGCGGCGGCCCCTTGGCCTGGAGAGCAGGAGGGCGATGGACGGGAGGAGCGGCAGCGGGGGCAGCCCTGTGGCTGCCGTGAGCCTCTCTGGACCTGCGGTGATGCTTCAGTTGGATGGTGGCCGCTCTGTGAGAGAGCTGGGCCTTGGCATGTCCTGCGATGGGTGTACTGGATCTATGGGGCTGGTCACAGCGCACCGACTGCTCGTTCTGTTCGTGTCAGTCAACACACAGCTATGAGGCTTTCCTCTTTTCTCCAGCCAAGAAGTATTTGAGGGTCCCGCATCTCCAGCAGGACCGTGGGCCTGCAAGGGGGACGGCCCCCAGCGAAGGCAGCTGGGAGTTGGTATTTTAATCTCCTGGAGGCAGAGCTGTGGAGGGCAACAGGCAGGGCTGGGCTGCAGTTTTCTTTATTTCAGGGAAGGAGCCCTTCGCAGGCTGAACAGCATCCTCGCTGGCACTTGGCAGGGGGTTACACTGGGATCCCAATGCCACATCAGTTTACCAGTGGAAGTGCATCTGGTGGTGACCCCACAGCCCCTGTGGATGCAGCAGCCGGCTCCCACCAGCGCTGCTGGCTTCTGGTGGCCACCAGACTCAAGTCCACTCCTTCACTGTAGGACAAAAGCTAAGATGCCCTCTCCTTAGGAGCGCGAGAGGGGAACCCGCTTATCATTTCCATCCTCTGGGAAAGGATAACCATTTACGTGGCTCAGAAGTGTGATCCTTCCTGCCTGAGCCAATGCAGACAGCTCCTCTAGCATGTACATGAAACTCAGAGGAAGTGCAAGTAAATCACGGGAGTTTTTGCCTGCTCTGGCACTGCTGCACGGCCAGACCAGGTTCTGGAGAGCATCTCTGCACATCACCAGCCATGTGGCACCAGCCCACCAGCACCAGTCTGGTCCTTTACACTGATTTTGGTAAAGATGCTGTGACGTGAATACATCTGTAATCCAGAAGACACAGTTAAAAAGTCTCCTGGCACCAGAAACAAAATCTCTCCTCCTTTGTCCCCAGGATAATGCTACTAAAGTTCCCTGCAAGTGCAAAGAAAGAAGCCCTGGGTGATAATGCCCCAACCCCATCTGAGGACAAAGACCCTGAGCTGCCAACTGAGGTGACTCGGGGGTGATGTTATCGAATGCACTCGTGAGACCTAGAAGCCTAAGTACGACTTAATTAATGTCGCTTTGTCACTCAAGAACTGAGTCCTACCAAGTTAACCTAGTTCAAACTGTACCTGATAAACCCGGCCCAGCCCAATGAGCTCCAGCAGCCCCGGTGTCGGTCACGCTGCGTCTCAGCAGGTGAGTGAGGAAGCACCTGTCTGCAGGAAGGATGTTATTTGGGATGTTCTCAGCCCTTGATTTCTTACAAACGCTCTGCATAGAGGCAGGAGAAACTGTTCTCAGGTATCAGGGCCGGTGCCAAAGAATTTATACTTCCCCAAACCATGAGAAAGGTAAATATTCATAAAACTTCTGTGTGCAAAGGCAGCAGAGAGAATTCAAATGTGTCTGTGAGGAATCTCTTTTATTTTCCTCAGGTACAAATAAAGCCCCCCCCTAGCTTCCTCTACCTCTCCTTTTAAATCTCTTTTTAATGTCTCTCTTTTTACTGCTAATCATTTTTCCCCTTTGCTAATGATGCTAACCTTAGAGCCTGCTGCAAACTGACTTGTTTCATGTCAGCCTCTCTCTATTGCCCACTTTTGTTAAGCCACAAAGCAGGTTTCAGTCTATTCAACGTCAGCTATTTTCTCTGGCTTGCATATTACCGTCGCCTGTTTCAAAGGCATCTCCAACCCCACGCTATTTCTGCACAGAAGCCTCGGTTGCTGGCTGCCACCAGGATGTCCTGGCCTCCCCTCCCGGCCCCAGGCCCCCCGGTTCCTCCCCACGTACATGGCAGAGCCTGTCCCTGCCCCAGAAGCCCACCGCTCAACGGCACCGAGGTGTGAGAGCAAGGCAATGCCACTGCCATCCAGCTGCTCCCCTCGGCACCACAGGGGTCCCCAAATGTCCCCAGATGGGGGCAAAGCCACAGAGGGGAGCTGCTTGTGTAAGTGAAGCTGCGTTAGAGCTGCCCTTCCCTTCCAAAACCAGTCGTCTCCCAGGTGGTGCGTCCTCATGATGGGGATTTTCATTGTCTGCAAAGTGCCATTGTCCTACATCAGATCTTTTTTTTTTCTCCACAGGGTTTTATGAGAAGCCACCGGAGCTGTTATTGCAAGTGCAGCAACATCTGCACTTGCTGGGTGACGGAGACCTTTTTGGTGGCTCTGAGTAACCGGGAGGAGGTTTTTCCCCACGGATAAAAGATTCTCAAGTGGTAACTGCTCAGTATGAATTATGTCTTCTGGCTGGCTAATCACCCTGCGGTCTCTTGGTCTGGCTGTGGCGTGGGTGCTGGGTTCGTGCTCCCCAGCCAGTCTGACAGCGGGGAGCACATCCCTGCCAGAGCCTGACCCTGACATGAAAATCCGACACTTGGGGCGTACCACGGGGGACGACTTCTATCTCTTGCTTTTTGAGATGTCCCTCCTCTTCATCCCCCTCCTTCCTTCCTTCCCCAAAAGAGTGAGAGAAAAAATAAGAAAGAAGAAGGAAGCAAAGAAAAATGTCCGGCTGGTGTAAAGGGAGAATTTGCAGTTATTGCTAATGTTAACATTTCCCCATGTTTTTTCCCCCCTGCCTCCATGGCATACAGGTAAAATAACAAAATAAATCCCACAAAGGGCTTTCTGCCAGGCTGCCTCTGGAAGTTTGCTTAAGTGGCCTTAAGTAAGATAATAAGCAAGGAGTGTGAAAAGAGGAGACTTTGTCTTTTCACATTAGCAGCAGCCCTGCTCAAGTGGCAGTATCTATGAAAATGCTGTTCAGCCTTTAATGAGACTACAGTGTGTTAGTGTACCAGTCTAATTAATCCCATATTTTCACACAGCATAATTACTGAGCCGGGGCTGAATTATTTGGCTACTGGAGGTGGAGCAGTGCTTGCACTGTCCTCTGTCTCTGCTCCTCACAATTTATTATGCTATACAGCAAGACACCACTGAAACCTCCTAGTATAGGACTATCTGTCATCTCTACATTATCAGTAAAATACACCACCTTCCATACTGTGCTACAAGGGCTTTAGCAAATTGCTATTTTTATGGGATATGATAAAGGAAATGCTACCTTATGTTCAAATTTTTAACTGTCTCATGTATGGAATATACAGTCACGTTGTGTGCGCGCCGCGTGCACGAGGCCTCTGTGTCGCCACATCCAGGGTGGTTTCACCCTGCTACCTCGCCCCCGTTCGCTCCCTCTTCTTTCTTTTCTTCTTTTCCTCTCTTTCTCTTTCTCTTTCTCTTTCTCTTTCTTTCTCTTTCTCTTTCTTTCTTTATTTCTTTCTCTTTCTTTCTTTCTTCTTTTCTCTTTTTTCTCTTCCCTTCTTTCTTCTTTTTTTTCCCTTCATTTTCTTCTTTTTTCTATTTTTATCTCTTTCTTTCTATTCTTCTTTCCATTTTTGCTATTTCTATTTCTCTCCCTCTCTTTCTCCTTCTAGCAAGCCAGTCTCCCCTACACTTACAGAATCTCCATCTTTCCTGGCATTAAGCTTTTTCATCCCTTAAAATCCTTTCTCTCCCACCTCTCCTAGTTTGTGTTATTCCTTGAAACATATTTTTTGCACATTATTATTCACCTCTGATATATGATCTTGCCATTTTGGAACTAGTAGAGCCCCCCACCCCCTTCCTTCCCATAGGAGTTCAGAGAGATTTGTGGTTTAAACATTTACTCACTTGCTAGTGTTTCTGTGACTGGCTTAATAGTATCTTTTTAATGGAAGGCCAAACACTACATTAACTATATGGAACTGTTTTAAAATTATTCTTTTCAACAAAAAAAAAGAGGGTTATACCCTGTAAATTTTAAAACCAGCCTTAACAGTACATAAGGCTATTTTGTTATTGTGTATGGTTTCCATACATGTGTTGTGAGATATATGGATGTACATAGACCCAGGCAAAGTGAGATCTCAAAATAAAGAAAACCACATGCTTAATAGCACAAGCGGGAAAATTACTTCTCCAAGTTTTTAACCAAATAAAGGCCCAGAGACTTGAGCCCTCTTCTGCACAAGCTTAAATCTAATGTATTCAAGGAGCAATAAAGTGAATTTCATTACACCTTTGCTGATACCGCCATCGAGTATTGGATCTGACACTCCGAAGCTCTTCCATATGCGGCAGGGGAACCCGAGCAGCCTGCACTGCCCCTGGCCGGTGGTTCCACCGAGGGGCCCTTATCAGTCACCCTGGGGCAGGCGCAGGCAGCCCAAGTCTGAGGCCAAGCAAGGGTAAATGCCTGCGAACTTCAGCCCGGTGGTCTCCGTGGGCCGGGCTGGATGGTGCGGCACTGCATCTGCGGGGCTGATCCCGGCAGGACGGCGGTGGGAGCAGCGGGCACTGCGAAAACCCTGCCCAGGCAGCTGCAGGGTAACCTGGAGCTGTCTCAGGCTGTCCTCTCTTCAGCGCGGCACCCAGAATCACGAGCTACTTTTTGAAATTGTGCCTGCACATGGGCAGGCATTATTTCTTCTATGCCATGAAGTTTCTTCCCCGTCTTTGCACGCCTGACTTTGGCAGTGAGGCTGCTTCCCCCACTGCTCCTCATATCCATCGGGATGTCCTGCCTCTTCTCGAGGACTTCCAGAGCTCTCCTCATTTCCACTTTCCGTCTCACTTCCATCTGCTTGGTGCTGCTGGTTGGGCTCCTCAGGGCGAGCTCTGAACACTCTTCCATCATCCCCTATTGCCTCCACCCTTCGTTTGTCTTCTTCTAACTTGTGCACCCACCCAAGTCTGCCACAATCTTTTTCCAGCTTCTCAAAAAGTGCTACAAGTTAGTTTTTTTGGTGTTGAAAAGACATGTACCCATGTATGGTTGCAGCGATGCTCTGTTAATCCCCTAAGCTCGTGGGAAAGCTCTCTTGGGATGTGGCATCCCACAGCCTGGGTCGGGGCTGGATGCCACTCGGGATGGGGCTGGAAGCCACAGCAGGACTGGAATGCCCAGGCAGCAGTGCAGAAACTGGTGTTTACGGCTGTGGAGCTCACAGAAAATCAAGCAACAGATGCTGCATAAATAGAATATGCAAAAAATCACACCGCAAATACTTGAATTCATCTCGCCCTGATTAGGGTACATTGATTAACCACTCTTGGCTGTGCCGCCTGAGTGATGGGATGGTGGTGCCTGCCACTGCACCGAGGCTTGCAGTGAAAACCTTGTTTGTGACAAGGACTCCTTACGCCAGGTCCAGACTTCTGCACTGTTGCTCTTACCAAGCAGGGGGGAAAAGGCTGCAAGAGGTGCAGGAGATGCTGGAGCTGGCAGGGTGACCGGGAGCGGAGGCGTGCTGGGGAGACCTTTCATTAGTTGTATTTCCATGGAGCTCTGGCACCAGCAAAGTCCTCTGGTAGCTCTTTCCTGCTGGTTACCAAGTCTACAGGCAGAAGAAGGTAAAGAGAAGCTGGGAAGACAAGGGGACAGCGTGCACGGTTTGAGGGCAGGGATCAAAGTCCTCAAAGTCCTTTCAGGATGATCTGGGGCATGGGCTCAGCATCACATCGGCTATTCCCTGGTGGCTGCCCACACGCAACCTCTTCCACAGTCCCTGCTGGTGACTGCAGATGGCTGTTCAGTGAAGGACCACCCCGCTACCTGCGCACAAACTCGGCATGCAAACTGTTCCCGTGGAGCAGCTGGTAAGCAGCAAAGCCATCATAGCTCGTTCCTTCACTCCTCATGCGATCCTGCAACTTAAGGCTGAGTAACACAAGGTGAGAGGATTCAGTCCTTATTTTGGATATCTCCAGGATTCTCAGGGCCTAACAGGGCAATTCCAGTGCTCCTTGACTGTGCTTTTGACCCTTCAAATGGGTAACTGTATAGCAAAGTGTATGCCAACATCAAACACCATTGGTTTATACACGCATTTCAAAAAATAGGCTTCCCTCAGCAGTATCCCAGGCCAGGGTCACAGATCTCACAAGCTCCTCTGCAAGTTGCCCAACATTCAAGAACTTTAAAAGAAACAGCTGGGATTTAATATTAAGTGCACCGACTTAGCGTGACATGTTCAACCTTTAAAAAAAATGAATGATTTCTTTAAAAGGTTGGATGTCTCATGCTAGCATCAGAACAAGCAACTTGGGGTGGGGAAAAAAAATCAAAAAGCACCACAAATAGAGAAATGAGAAAAAAAAAATCAGGTGTGTGCTAAAATGGTGTGGAGAAAATTAATTACTGGAAAGCTTGGTATAAATAAGACATTACATGACCAGTCTGCCAGTGGGGGATCTCTGGAGGTGACAGACAAGTAAGGCAGGGTCTTAATGAATAGCCTTTCCTTAAAATTCTTTGCTGTGGGCTCAACATAAACCTTCACGTAAAAGTAGGAGCCTGTGAACAGTAGGAATTATTTATATTAAATATGCTGCTCAGCAAAACATGGCAAAATTCCTATTCCCAACTGGAAGAAAATCATATTTCATGGCTGTAATGCCATTAAGCAGGATACAGCAACTGGCAGTGGGGAATAGGGGTGGGTGGGAGGCAGGCTGGCTGGGGGAAGGTGCTTTTGCCCAGGCTGCAGAGCTGGGGAGGCAGGCAGAGAGATGAGCAAAAGCTCTCAGATGGGGCCAGAAAAATGACACAAGCAAGATGTGCTGTAGGAAGCATCAGGGGAAGACAAGAGGATGATGCTGTTGGTCTTGGGAAGACCCTGAGAGGGACTGCCCAAGCTCAGGGGAGCAAGGCACCCATTTGACTTTAATTCTTGCTGAATTAGACCTTGCCACCCCATGGCTGGGATGAGCACCTCTGTGCTATAGAGTGCATGCATGTGGGCGTTCATGGGCTCACTGGAGGAGACGTCGGTACTGCCTTGGTGAGAAAAACACGGAGATGAGAGGAGATTTATACCCTCACTGGAAGATCATCAATCAGTCAGGCTTGGGAGACGGCAGTGCCGATGCAGCAGGTCACCACAAAAAGGTGTCCCCAAGAGGCGCAGAGGTGCTGCCGACCGGCCCGGCACCAGGCAGGCAGAGCCCACGCCATCCCCCCTGACACAGCCTCTTCTGCCCGTGGCGGAGCAGGTCCGTGAGGCATCCTGGAGGATGCGTCCCTGGCGGGTTTGGACCAGTCCCGCTGCTGGTGCATACAGTGCGACGAGCCCATCTCTGCAGAGGTGTTTTTGTTCAAAGCAGGCAAAATCGACAGGCTTCCCCGTAAAACAGTAATGCAGTTTATACATGAAAAAAAAATCATCAAAAATCAGGTTTCTCCCAAGTAAGAAAATTCTGACATTGCCTAAAATACTTCAGACTTGTCAGTAAAATCTCAATGTCATTAAAATTAACTGGCATATTTAAAGATTGGCTTTCTTGCTTGCTTTCAGCTTCCAGTCAGCGTGACATGGGAAGGGCACTTGCTATTCTTATCTTTTACACACTTGTATTTCTTGGCCTTTAACAGCTTCTTCTGCAGCGCGTGCTGCTCTGTCTGCCAGGGATAACGGGTGTCACTGGCTGCTGCTAATCCATTACAGCAAGCTGTCTAATTACCAGTGCTGGAGCAGTAAATAAAATGCGGGTTCACTTGCCGGCCTGCTCCTTATCCCTCATCTGAGAAGTGGGCAAATGTTGTATCACCCCAATTATTGCTCCATTTACCCGCACGTTCCCTTGACTATGGCACTGCTAATTACTTACTTTGTTAGGCAGAAGAAATATTAGGTATTTATTTCATTTGCTGTGATGATAAGAAATACAACTCCTATTATTTGTCCCCTGGACTAGAAAATTCCCTTTGCGGCAATCCTTCCAGTCTGCATGCATAAATAAAACCTCATCTCACTCTAGCACTGCTTTGGTACCTGAAAAAATAACAAATTTTGATCAGGAAAACATTCTCATCTCGTTCCTCTAGTGTGGGGAAGGCAAATGAAGGAGGTTTGTGAAGCGGAGCTGGAGGCTGTACCGGTTCATTGTGGTAAGAGCAGAGCAGCGCTCTCCAAGAAAACCCCATGAAATCGCTGCTCTTTAGCAAAACAGTTCTTCTGGAGGTGCTTGGCTTTCAGGGATGAATCATAAATTTGGAGCATGCCCATCCTGTATCCGAATGGGACTAGATATGATTTTCATCTGAGGCATTTTTGATTGTTGGTCCCAGTCGCCTCAGCTGCAGCCATCTCTTCACCTGAGCTCCAGCGCCATGAGATCCCACAGCCGGTTAGTAGCAGGTAAAAAAAAAACGTGCGTTAGCACTGTGTTAAACGGCAAAGCAGCACAGGAAAAAAGCCAGTGTGTCTCGTCCTGGGTAAGGCAGCAGGAGGGGAGGTCGGCCGGGCATGGCTGCAGCTTCTCTGCCTCTGGGGCCTTCCAGGGAGCCCCAGGAGGGCAGGGAGGTGCCTGGCAGAACGGGCCTGTAATGGCACCCGAAGCCTTCCAGGGCCCCAGGGGTGCTCCAGTGCCTGGATGATTCGGTCACCTCACCCACCTGCTAGCAAACTCCATTTTCTTGCCTTAAGCAGTGATATTTCACTAGGATCTCCTGTTTTAGCAGCCTTAAATGAATCTTTTTGAAGAGGTGTTCCAAAACGGGTGTCTGAGACGTACTCCACAGTGTGTGTCACGGGGGGCTTCGTACAAAGCATTTTGTGTGATGACTTCTGGTTTTCTTCATTTTTGTTGTCCTCTAGAAATTATCCTGCGGTGGTGCAGACCCCCTTACAGATTCCACATGTCTAGGTGGCCACGGAGCACATAAGGCCTTTCCTTTTCTTGGTCACCTTCTCTGTTTTTTTTGTTTGTTTGTTTTTTCAGGTATCCATTTCTCAGGCCCCCTGGTTTGAAGCCCAGTGAATCATGTGCACTAAAATGTCCACACTAAATGGGCAATGGCTAAAAGAGAGGTAAAATGGATGGAGGACAATGCACAGGCTATGTAAAAATATATGTATATTTATACACATATATTATAATGTAAGTTTTTCAGTAGAATGTCCTTCAGTTTTGTTACTTGTGTCATTCAGCGCATCTTTGTGCCATTAGCCATAGTTTCACTTACTCTGCAGCTTGCCTTTGAACTTCAAGGCATCAACATGTGAACCAGAAACTTGTATCAGCAACATTATTGGGGTTTCACTTCTGGCAATACAAGAAATAGAGACTAAAGGGCTACCACTGGCTGAAACAAATGTCATATTGCAGTCTCCCTTCTTAAAATATTCTAAATGTTCATACCTCATGGATGTAATTTAAACGTTCATTTTAGCCTTCTGCATCACCTTTAAACAAGGTGCTGGTGTAACAGTGCTGTCTCATTTAGATTAGGGAACAACAGAAAATCTCTTGTATTTCCTGGCACTGGAGGGAGGATCTTTAGACATCCAGATTTTGAAGGCTGTGAGAGGCTCATCTCAGGACCGGAGTGCATTCACTTGCAGGTGGAAGAAGCATGCTTTAAATACTGCTACCAAAGAAAACCCAGATTACTTTAATATATTTGAGAGAAAAAAACTTCAATTTCTCTTCAAAGCCATCTGGGATTTGAGTCTTGAGCATTGGCTGGTTAAATTTGCCTTTAACTCCTTGCTGCTGGATTCTCCTCGCTGGTCTGCAGCGGGGAGGAGGAGGTGGTGGTGCGGCTCCCGGGGTGAGCAGGGCGGGTGGAAGGGCCGAGGCAGAAAACGCAGCCCTGAGAGCAGCCCCGGATCCAGGACAGTGGCCAGGACACTTCAGAGCTGTCTGGAGAAAGAAAAAGAAAACAGCGACGGGAAGTGAGGGATCCTAACGGGATCTCCTCCAAAAGACACCGTAAAAAGAAATCAAACTGAACAAAAAGAGAGAAATCAGAAGCTGCTTCCTTTGCTGCCATACACCAAGCACCCTGCCTGCAAATGTGACTGACACCACTGGAAAAGAATGTAAACTTTGATTTAAAAAAAAATAGCGCTTGCTGCCGTTACTTTTTGGCAGCAGATTGCATTTCTTTGGAGTATTTTTATCTGATTACATATGTATATGCATATACATAAATATTTTGTTAAAAGCAGAAGGATGCTCCTCTCTTTCCTCCCTACGCTCGCAACTGGGGCTGAACACCGTTCCAAGCGGGCGCCTCCGGAGCGCTCCCACACCGGCGGATGGGCACTGCTGGAGGAAGGGGAGAGCAAAATGAGAATTATAAAATAGTTGTAATAACAATAAAAATAACAAATAAGCCGAGTGAGAAATGGAGGATTAATTCAAGCTGTGTCCTTTATACCCATAATAAATGACCCAGCGCTGGGGAGAGCTGGTTGCTAAATTAAAACGAATGTGGGAGGTGTGTCCCCCTTCCATGCCCCCCCTGTTACTCCACCCCAGCCGCAGGATCGGTGCTGGGCCGGGTGTCTCCCCTCCCTCCCTTCAATCTACCTAGCCAGAGCCTTCTCCCTGCTTGACAGCTACCGCAAGCCCAAACTGACAGCTCTTCAAAATCCGCCGAAGAAACCCAGCATTAATTAAGTCATTGCTGGACTGTAATTTCCTTGAGAAGTAAAAAATTCTCACACAAGAAAAGGTTACAGAGACCTTTTCTGTGTCAAAATTACCATGCTGCATGAATATTAATGCTCTTAATGAAGACAACCTTTGCTTCATCAGGAAGGTTCTGGAGCAGGTGCCAAGCCTGAAGTCTCACTCTGTGGATTTTCTACTCTATGAAAGTCGGCACAATGCAATTTTTCCATTAAAATCAACATTTCCCACATGATCACATTTTTTTTTCCCTTCTTTACAGATAGGCGGAAAGAGGGGGGAAAAAATCCCTCTGCTTTGAAATCAAACATTTAAAGGTTTCATTCAACACATTAATCAGCGCTGAGAGAGAGGAGAGGAGGAGGAGAAGAAGGGGGGGGAGGGGGGGATCTGCCTTATTTATACAGATCTCACACACGCCTCCATAGATCACAGCCACGCTCGTGTCGCGCTGCCCCGGGGTGCTGCCGGGAGCGTCTGCTCCAGAAAGGCTTGGGGGGCTCCCCGGGGGCACGGGGGTACCGCCGGGATGGATGGGGATGTGGGACTGCCACTGCCGCCCTGCTTGGGACAAGAGCCCCAGCCTTAAACCTTTGGGCTCTTGCTCCCCAAAGACCAAGGATGGGCACTTGCTGACGGGGAGAGGGGCAGCGCCAAAAAGCAGGGGAAGAGGGCAAGGGAGGGAGTGGGGACACTCGCCCATGAGGGTGGCAAGGATGCGCGTTAGCGCAAAGTGGTGGAGGAAAGGGCTGTTTCCTTGGCACTTCCTCGGGGAGGAGAGGGGTTTTATTTTTTTAGCCTGAAAGGAGGAAGTGGAAAAAAACAAAAAAGAAAAATGTGGAGGAACACTGAGGACGGAATAGAGGCTGCGGCTTTAGAGGGGAAAGGAAAGCAGGTAAAATCCACCTCTTTCTCCCCCTTTGAAAGGAGAAAATGATATGAAAACTGCCCATTAATTATATCTTCTTCTTCTACTTATTAGGCATTCATGATCTAATAATGGTTGTGGCTAACTTATAAAAAAAATCTGATTATTTTCTGTTGGGGCATGCAATGCCCTGTATATATTAAAAAGGTAAGCAATGATATATATTTATGGGTACTGATGTAATAGCTATTAGATTTATAATGCGGAGAAGAAACATAATTTTATTAGAAAGAGCAATAGTTCACAATCCTATTATTGTTTATTGCTGACGTCAGTGCTGAACTATAATAAGAATCATGTAACAACTGGAAATAATAATAAAAATGCCGTTTAGATTTGCAAGAAAGTGGATCCCTTAAAACAAAAGTAGGGATTGTAAACCCCAGCCCCGGGCTGGCTGGGGATATCTGGCAGCAGCCGCTTGGGTTGCCGCAGCGCTCAGGACATGGGTCAAGGTGGTCGCCCCATGATCCAGAAGGAAGCGTCCTCCTGACCCCAGATCTGCCACCGGCCTCAGTGCAAACACCTGGACAAGGCCCCAGGGGGTGCCTCAGACGTTTCTGTGGGTGCCCTGCGCAGCGTGGCCTCGCGGGGCTGGAGCGCTGTGTCCTCCCTGGGGACGGGGGCAGCCGGGGCAGCCTGGGGCAGTGGCACCTCTGGACCAGACACCCATGGCAAGCGACATACCCTTGATAATCTGAGATTATAAAACCTCACATCCTAAACCTCGTTTAAGTACTCACAGCCGCTACTATACACCTATCATGGCTAGACTTTGTTTTATATGAATATATATATCTATACTTAGACTCTGAACCTTTTGTTACAATAACCCTAAAAGCCTCCAGTTTCCAACCTGTATCTGGAACTGTCAGGTTCACTGGTTTCTACTTCTCTATATTACCTTTTTCCCCCTTTTCTAGCAGTTTTTTTTCCATTTAGAGCAGTGTTTGCTGACCTTCAGACTCAAGAATTAACTCATTTTCCCGACATCTGTGAATTATTAATGAGGGTGTTTCAGAAAGTTCCTTAGCCACTTCCTTTAAAACTCCTGGGTGCAAATTAATAGAGCTGTTTTTGGGAAAGCTTAATTTTAGCAGGTGCTGTCTCAGATCTTCCTTTGTTGCAGAGAGAAATGTTCTGCTCCTGCAGAAACGTCAGATGGGATAGATACACCCTCCAGCTTCCTTGCAAATACAGAACAAAAGTGTCTAGTCAACACTTCTGATCTTTCTTTGTTAATACTTGCAATGCTGTGAGCTGTCTCTAGCAATGGCTCCACAACTGTTTCAGGATTTTTCTTGCTCCTTTTAGAGTTTTCTGGGATCTTTTCTTATTCATAATTCTGTTGGCCACTGATACTGCACTGCTTTCTTTTAGCTTTGTGTTTGTGTGTGCGTGGAGGAAGGAAGAGGAGAGGAGGGTACAACAGTATCATTTTTCTAGCATCTTTGAACATTCTCTGATTTTCACTAGATTTCTTATGGTCATTTCACAGCCCCACTCAGTCATGGCAAGGATTACATTAAGCTTTACATAGCTGGCCCCTTCCTTTTCAAACAGGTAGTAGTCTGCAGGGCTGTGTAGCTTCTGCAGCATCAGTCCCTGCCAAGAAGGAGATGAGTGGGTGCCAGGCACACATGACAAGGGAGGGCAACACTCCTGGGCTCACGTCTCTGTTCTCGGTCGAACAGCACATCTCACTGCCAAGATGTCCCCTGTAGACATACACTGGATGGACAACACTGGCCCTCCAGCAGCCCTTGCCTCCTACACCCATCCTCCCCTATCCTCACTCCCACTCACGCTCCTCTGGCCAGGCCCTTTCCCTCTTCTCTGTGCCAGCTGATACCTGCTGCTCCCCCCTACCAAGTGTCCTGCCCCAGATCAATCCCCTACCACCTGCTCCCCCCCTACTCAGTGCCCTACCCCAAATCCCCCACCATCCACCTGCTGTGTCTTCCCGGGAGGGTCAAAGCCCAGTCTGGCCACAAGTCTATGGAAAGATGATGATGGTGGCCACCAGCTTCACTCTAAAACATTGGTGGGCCCAGCTATAGGTAAAATAAAGGTGAAAGAAGGATACACAGTCAACGAAACTGGGTGGCCCAAAATCAGAAATCTTAATCCATGACCAGAAACCTGCACTAAAAGCTTCAACAGAGGTGCCTCAGTACTGAGGTGTTAGAAAGGAAGGAAGGCTTGAAAATGCTGGTGAAGACAAGATCACGTGCTGAACCAGAGCAGAAACAGAAATTTTAGTTTCTTGACTCCTATAAATTGTCTGCATTAAAATAATATAGTTGACTGAGATAGTCTAATAAATTAGTGGATTTTCAGATTTCTACAGAACAAGGCGATATGGTGTCCTGTAACGATACAAATATTCTCATGGGACATGATATCACACTTAAAACTCTAAATTTTTAAAGGTGTTTCAGTTGCTTTATAGCAGCAGAGTGTCTTCAGAATGAACTAGATTTGCTATTCCATCTGAAGAACAAAGAGAAAAATTTATGGAAGATCAAACAAATAAAAATACATTGAGAAAGACAGTAAATGATGTCAACGCACTAAGAAATTAAAAACTTTGCATTAGTGTCTGAGCTTTTTTGTTGGTACCCAGGTATTATAAATAATAAACTAAACCGAAATTGTACATATTATAAAGCTGTGTTTTTCTGTAGGGGTTCTGGTGACATGTACAAACCACGTGAGCTTTACTCCTGTGGCTTATTGTTGTCACTAATCCCCCTCTATAAAACTACAGAAGTGAGGCGCAGTGGGAAGGGTCATAGCTTGTGTGGAGCCGACTCAATCTTTTGCCTACATTTGTTTCCAAATTACTTGACAAGCCTTGCCTATGGCTTTCCAGGATTGTGCCTTGGGATGAATGAACTTCTGTAGCAGAGAAATTCATCTTGTGAAAAATGCTTGTTTTGGGTCATTGGAACTATTTGGGAAATATTTGGCTGAAAAATAGAGGGGAAAGTCAACTCAAGTGGAAAAACTGAGATGAAGTTTATTTGTGAGTGATGAAGAATGATAATCTATATTTCGTCTGTCAAACTTTTTTTCTTAAGAGTACTTTTAATCTGCTCAGTTCAATCTCAAATGATGCTTACTTTCTTTTTCCAAATGAGTCTACCAGGCAGAAAAAAATTAGATAATCATGAAGCTTTAATTGTGATAAAATCCATATAATTTTTAATGTAACTTTCAAATTAGCCTCTGACTGTTCTAAAATAGAAATGACTGGGAAATGACTTTTGTCAGATTTATCAGAAATAGCTCTGGCCACAAAAGGGTCTGAACTTCCTCAAGTGATCTCAGGGAAGGCTGGAGTCTGTACCAGCTGCTGTCAGCCTGTCGTCAGGCCCAAATGACTGCTGCCTTCAGGACGCTTGAGCTCTGGGTCTGAAAGGCATCCCTGAACCTGTGTGCTGTGTTACAGGACTCTTTTGGAGGTTTTGACCAGGTGAAATGGAAGCTGAGGACACTTACCACCCTCGCCGGATGGTAACTTTAACTTTGCCACAAGAACAGATGGGAATTTTGTTCATGGGGAATTTTTTCCAATGATGAAACCAGCAGCCTCACCTCCCGAATGACAAGGACTGTGCTGGGATTCCTGAAGGAGTCTCGCCCTCTCTCCCCATACCTTAATCCCAGAGAAATGAAACGCGTGTCTCGCTCCCAGCTCTCGCTGGCCTCTTAGAAAATCCCTGGCTTAATCAGTCGGCTTGTTTATGGTACAGCTCCTCATCTTGCAAGTACTACAGATGCCACTTCGTTGCACCTAAACTGCTTACGAGACAGCACTCTTATCTAATAAGACATAGCACAGCCATACATATTTATTTATATTTGAACTCTTGCCCTCTGTACTATACTGCAGGTCATGCATCTGCTCCAACACCACCTTATTAATTTTCTACTACTCTTCGCCATGGTGGCAACAGTGTTTCAAAGACTGAAAGGAATATTTTCCTTTTTTCTCTTTGATCTATCTCTTTAACTCCTTAGCTGCTGGAAGGAGGGGAGTTTGTGCTTTCAGAGCACAGTATCACAATGCTTCTTGTTGGGAATCGGGACAAAACAATGCACTCCAGACAATGTCACTTTTCCGCCTGTGTAATACATTACTGTTCTGTTTTGTACCTTGCTAATTAGAAAGCAGGAAAGGAAAAATATATTTATATATAAAAGAGCTCCCATCTGACAGACTCAAATTACAAAAGTATTCTGATATAAATAATTTAATCAGTGGGGGGAAAAAAAGAAAGTCACAGTGCTAACTATGATTTCTAGACAGCGTATTAACAACCATTTCTTTCATTGGCTTCTGGTGTCTTATTTTGTACACCTATCACCAATAAGAAGCTATTGCATGATGCTTAGCATAAAATATAACTTTCATCTCTTTGTCTTTGCATTCGCTTGCTTCATTTACCTTCCTAATGTATAAAAAGTTTTTAATTTGCCTCCCTCCCTTCCTGTTCTGTCACTAGCACTCTTGAAAACTTCTGGAAGAAAAAAGTAAAGACTTTAATTCATATATGGGACCCCATTCTGCCAGCCAGATCTGCCAGTCTTTGAAATACACTCAATGAGCGCATTGTTTGAAGGCGTGATTGCAGCTTTATGGCTAGGTTACAATCCGGTGCTATGAAGCCATCCTGATGAAAGTGCTGATCTCCGAATCCACACATACTTTGATGTCCCGTAATGATGGATGTTCACTCAGAGGCCAAAGGCTTGGTCTAGACAGCAGTTCCCAGTGGTGAAAGGGAGGTGGGCTGCTCCCAGCGATGGTGCTCAGGACCTGTGAGGTGCCCATGCTGGCTCTTGGCACCCATCTCTGTGCAGAGAGCAGCTACCAGGAGGTCTGATCAACCTTGGTGCACCAAGGTTGCATCTGCCTGCAGAGGAGGTCTCCAAAGAAGTATCTAACCTCCTCCATCAGACATCCCATTCCCCATGAGCACAGGAGCATAGGCTTCAGCAAAAATGCATGGAGCCGAGGCCAGTGGCTAGAGCCAGGCTCATGCCTGAATGCTGTCCTTGAGATGGGACTCGCAGCCTGCCTTGCCAAACCATTTCTCCTGAAGCCCTTTGAAAGTCAAACCTGGATGTTGAACGAGGCCAGCTGCAGACACCCCCTTGGCTGGCCATAAAGAGGCCCTGCATGGCCCTAACAATACAACCAGAAACAACTTGGCATGGCCATGCCACCGAGCCATTTCAAAGGAGGAAAGCATACCTTTAAAGCATTAAAAGGCCAAAATGCAGAGGTTTGGTTCCAAAGGAAAATAGAATAAGCAGCAAAGTGTGTTGTGCAAGAGCGTCCTTCAAACAAGTTGTTGCAAGGCCAGCAAAGCTGCGTTGCGTGACAGCAGGGAGTAAATGGCCATAATACAGGACCGCATGTGGGCTAGCATCAGGTCCCAGAGCAAAGTTTGTTGTCCAAGACCCTGAAACCAGGCAGAACACTTTTTAAAAGAGCACAAAAGGTAACCTGCCCCAAAGCTTGTGTTTGTGCATAGAGTATCTGTGCCAAATCTGAGTGCTGCTATGGGAGGGGTAACCCCTGGGCTCCCCTGAACTAATGCCTGTGTCTGATAAGAACACAGATATATTGTTTTCTGGTCCCCATGGTGGTTGAATACCTTTTGATTGCCTGCTGAGATTACATATAATAAAAAACAGAGAGAGTAAACTGTTTTTCCCTTCACAGTTATGTCACTACAATATATATATATATATATTGCAGGTTTAAAATCCATATCCTGTTGTTGGATAAGCAGCTGGAGCTATTGAGATTTTCGTGGAAAGCTTCTGCTTTTCTTTCTGTGAGTTGTGAGTTATCTGGGGAAAAAATCACAACAAAAAAGAAACAAGGCACGAGGAGGCCATGGTGCGGCACCCAGGCAAAACAGAGGCACGGGCGCATGAAGGCTGGGGTAGACACAAGGGCAAGGTGGCAGGGTTGCTCTTCCCAAAGCTGGGGTGACGGTGGCGTGTAGGGTGTTGCGTAGGGTGACGCTGGCACACAGGCATCAAGGCAGCCCCATGGTGGTGGTGCAGGAAGCCTGACCACGGGGCGGGGTTCCCTGAAGGAAATGGCGTCCACTTCCCAGCACTGCCATCCCCTGGGCTAGGCCCGGACTGTCATGCCAGTCCCTGCAGTGTCACTGGGAAGCTGGCAGTCCCCAGTGGCTCACAAAGGCTCTGCAGGGGTGGGAAAGGCCAGCTTTCTTCCAGGAGATCATAGCAGATTCCTCCTCTGCTCTTGCTCCCTCCTCCTCACCATTGCTAGATGCTGGAAGTATGGAATAAAGCTCGTTTTTCTGACATAACACATGAGGATCTTGAAAGTTTATGCCACAGCAATGTAAAATGAATATCTCTTGGCACAGCAGAGGCAGTGCTGCCTGTTTGCTAAAAGGAAGGGAAACTCTCACACACTCAATCTATCTCCCTGCATAATGGCGACCAACAGCTGTCTGCAACTGAGCCTCTTCCTCCCAGCTCTCTCCGTGTGCCTTGGCAAGACACAAAGACTTGTGCTGAGAGGCTCGGGGTGTGAGGGAGGGTGTTTTGTGCTGTACACTGGGGCTGTCTGACAGTCAGCCAAGATCTCGGAGCACTGTTTCAGCAGCGCAGCCGCCCCTGGCCGCTCCAAGTCGCTCCCTGGCCAATAGTGACCCTGGCACTCCTCAGCCCCCCACAGCTGCAGGCCCTGGGAGGGCTGGGGCTTGGCCTCCACATGCATGATGCGGTAGCATTCTCCTCAGGGCTGCTCTCTATCCACTTGTCACCCAGCCTGTATTCGTGTTTGGGATTGCCCCAGCCTAGGTTCAGGATCTTGCACTTGGCCTTGTTGAACTTCATGAGGTCTGCACAGGCCCCCCTCTCAAGCCTGTCCAGGTCCCTCTGGATGGCATTCCTTCCCTCGAGTGTGTCAACCATACTGCTCAGCTTGGTGTCATCTGCAAACTTGTTGAGGGTACACTCAATCCCACTGTCCATGTCATTGACGAAGATGTTAAATAGTGTCAGTCCCAGTACAGAACCCTGAGGGACACCACTCATCACTGTTCTCCACTTGGACATGGAGCCATCCAGCAGATTTGAGATGTGGGAGGAAAAGGGGTTGCTTCCTTCAAGAAAACATACTCTGGGGCAGGGTGAGCAATAGTCCTTCTCCAGGTGCCCGATTTCGGATTTTGGTCTGGCCCACTATGGCTGCGGTTATATTGGGTACATACAGATTTGTACTGATTGAGTTAAACCAGTGGACACTTACTGTGCTTTAAGAATGATGTGCTTTGCTCTAGCCTGACACTGGTGCTAATTAATTTAGAGCAAACAGAAATAAAAATGGTACAAACTGCAGTAAAAGTATCCAGCTTGCAGTGATTTAACGAAATCAGTTCACACTTAGATAAAACCAGTGCAATTCGGCACACAAATAAACACTGAGAGTAACTTAATAAATGTCCAAACAAAGGAATAAAAGACATGAAATCAGTTGGACAGTAAAGAGGGTCAATTGTAAAATAGACAATATTGTACCTGAAGAAGTGCCATTTTTTTTCTTTCTTTTTCCATCAATTCGTTTTGTTTTGTTTTGTTTTGTTTTTGGTGTGGTGCTGCTCAGTCTTCCCACCTCAACTTCTCCAGCCAACAGAAAAGTCTGGAATATTTTCTTGTCCTTTTCTCCAGACACTGTCACTCTTTTTTGCCTCAGCTCATAACACCTGCTCAGAGGTGAACAGATCTTAGAGGAAAAGCAAATATCCTATGGGCAAACTGTTTTTGTTTGTGTTTGCTAAGCACATCTTGAAAGGTAGGTTTGAAAAAAAAAAAAAAAAAGACTTTGGAGCCAAGACCCTCTAAGATTTCCACAAGTTTCAGTGAAACCACAGGTGATCTCCATCCAGGTTTTGTGAACTCAGCTGCCTGTTTTGAAGACCCACAAGCTTCTTAGGTGGTATGTCATGCAGACAGGCACTAAACCACTAAGGCATGAAAACTGAATGTGTGAGTTAGGAGATGGGGGCAAGAGCAACCTAGGACAGCTGGGAGGCTGAGATCCCTAGATGAGCCAATATATGCCCTACAGCATTAGTGGGGTGAGCATGAGTAAATATAGGCACCATCTCTTTCACCAACCTGGAGATCTCCATTTAAAAAGGAAGAGGTGCCACTGTGCATGGGAAGGGAGGCATGTTGGCATGATGGGCATTTGCAGCAGAGCCTGTGGGCCCTTCCAGCCCATCCCTCTGTGGAAGGTGGTAAACCTGAAACCTCAAGTCAACAAGGAGCAAGATGTTCCCCTGGGTCTTCATTGATCGGCATGTCATCCCAGCTGCGGACTTGTCTGTGCGGTTGTGAGCACAGGGACAGGCAACATTGTTTGCAAGGGCAGATCAGAGCATGGGGTGGTGCAAGAACATGAAACCGTTCCCATTCCTGTTACCTGACACTGGCCTGTCACACCTGTAAAACACACTTTGCTCTAAGTGGCTTCAACTACTAAATGACTTTTGCCATGCAGGGTTAAGCACAACATCTTTCACTATTTTGCCCTTTCTAGCCATTTTTTTCAGTGACTGGCAAAGTGATCCTGTATACTGTTTTTGAAGCACTATGGGAATTAAAAATATATATATATATATTTAAGTATACATATACCAAAATTACCTCTGAGAGAAGGCAAATATGTGTCTTCTTTTAGACTTCGGTTTGGTAGACTCTTTGTCTACATCATCTGCTTTATTCCAGATCCTGTCTTGCCCACCACAAGTAGAATAGCTGGGTATCTTCTGGACTATTACAGGCCCTGCATGACTTATTCTTTTCCTGAATTTGTATTTTATGTGCTAGGCTTACTCTATGTGCAGCTGTCTGGTGATGACAGTGCGATTTTGGCACACACAGACCATGGCATTCACTGGCAATCCACAGAAGCACTTTTTTTTTTTTTTTTTTAATGTGGTATGGAAAAAACTTTTCTTAGAAAAACAGATAATATCAGTGCCTGAGGCCTTTGCCCTAGGTGTCTCAAAGGGAAAGGCACTTAAAAAATGTGCAAAGCAGCAGCCTAAACCTCCCACAGTGCTGAAAAGAAGACTAAATATTCTTAGGGAAATATTGGGTTTATTCCAATTTCTCCAGAAACACTTAACAAACCCACTTCCACATTTTCGGGCACTGGTTCTGGGAACTCAGCATTTAGGTACTTTGAATGAAAACAGCATGGTCAGCTGGACCACCTTACATGAACATTAATTTCCATTCACTGGACCTGAATCTATTTTCCCTGTGAAAAATCTGGAGTGGCTCCATAGAAGTCATTTGGAGTCATACCACTGTAAAGCCAGTGTGAGCAGAGATTCCAGACTATAAGACACACTTCACTTTGCGAAGCATATGCTATTAATTAACCATGAGAAACTGCTGCTCATTTACTTTTCAGCTACATAAAGATTAAATGTTTCCTAACTCCACATCAGTCTCAGCCTTCCTTCTTCAAATTCACTCCATGAGACTACCCACCAAGGCCAGGGGATAAGGTGTGTGAGGGTGGGCAGCAGCGCCTGGCCGCACAGGACCAGCTGAAGAAGACTGAGCCGTTCTGAAAGGAGATGAAGTTTCAGGAGAAACCAGCTGTATGTCAAAGAAAGCAAAAACATGATCTTGCATCAAATCTGTGCATGTCATCTTCAAAAATAACAATTCTCAAAAAGTAAAATGGATGATTATTTACATAATCAATGAGCAGAACAGCAGAGGTACCCATATGTAGAGGGGTTTAGATACCTGCAGACTGAATAGATTCTTATTTCTTATCCTGCTGCTTGTCAGTGGTTCAGGTCATAAGTCAATATGACTTCCTGTCATGGTTTCTTACCTGCAGTCTTTACATACAACTTCTCCGAAATACTGAGAATGATATTGAAACATCCTGGGAAATATAAAACAATGGGAGATGTGACATGCAGTAGTTCATAAAAGCCTCGTGTCATCTTGGATACGCTACTTCTAAGAAAGAGCCAGATTTATTTATTTATTTATTTTGGAACAACCCTAACAAAAAAATTTGATACAAACAACACAGATGAGGCCTTGTGCGGTTTGGAAGCTGTAAAGACTCTCAACCACTAGACTGGCACAATTCCTCCTGTTCTTTGCTTTTGGTCTAGTAAATTGAAAGGCCACCTCAGATGTTAGTACCACAAGTATTCATGTTCTACCCCAAAATGGAACCTTTTTTATTTGATGATTTCTGCAAATGAGCATGGAGTTTCACAAAGAAGAGAGGCTACATCAAGCTTCAGGGAGATCTTCCCAGCTTTTCCAAATGGGCTCCAGTGAAAATTTGCAATTTACTTATTGAAATAGCTCCCTTTTTAAAAATTTCTTAGGTTTTATTAAATCTCTCTTGCAGGCTGGTATTCTTTCAGGTAAGGCTTTCTCCCACTTTCTTAAACTATTCCTATAAGTTCCTTTTTTCTATATTTTCTATATTTTCCAAATGCCTCATTAGGCCCATGTGGCTCCTATCAGAGCTGTTGGAAGTCACCCTCCAATTGCTTAACAGGCAGCACACCAAATTGTCAGATGACCACAGGCCACATGATCTCCTTAGATATTCACGTGCACCTCTTGTTTTCAGTTGCTGGATTCCACCATCTGAGGCAGAATTTGGCTCTAAACGTGGAACAGCAGAAAACACACAGCTGTGGAGAAAAGAGACCCAGAGACCATTAGGAGAGACCTTAAAGCTACCTGCTTTAACAGTGCTTCCTCTAATACAGCAAAAAATGTATAATTTAATGTCCTTGCTGTATGCAGTGAAGTGCTCATACCCTTAATTTGTTTCTCAGGAAATAAACAGGGGTGCTTAACATCTCCTGGGATCAGACCAACAGCAATCAGTTAGCAAAATCACATGGAGTCTATAACAATAGGCCCAGAGAAACCTCTACACCACTGCACGGAAATCCACTGTTGTTTTTATGCGTCGCTCCCAAAATTCGAGTGTTTTCAGTTGCCATTGGCTTTGGTGGGAAACAAGGCTGTTCATTATCACCCAGCAGCAGGTTGCCTGAGAGCAAAAGGCAGCTACTACGCAATTAGCAGCCTTTCTGAGGACAAATAATCATCATGAACCAGTTATGTGGAAAGGAAGTTGTCCAACTCTGAAAATAGCTAGAGCTCCTGCAAGAAGCGTGGTGAAAGAGTTGCTCGAAGGGTAAGATGATCTATTTATTCCAAATCATTATGTTTTGGGTCCTGCTTTTTGGTTTTACATTTCTGAACAAGTATGAAAACTCATCTCTGAAAAATGTCTACCGCAAACTGAACAAAACCCCCATAACAATCCTCCTGTTTATTATGCGCACCAGAGGGTGCTGTGCTGTGCTGTGGGTCTGAATAGGAATATTAGCTACTCCAAACTACATTTAGATTGCCAATAAAAAATAAAAGGCAAAATGCCTTAATGTAGATTCCTGCCTTCCTTTAAAAGGAAAAACATCATCGTTCTAAACTGCAGCTGAGCAAAAGGGGGAAAAAAAGAAAAAAAAAAAAAAGAAACAGTGAATTATGTGATGTGGTGTTTTTACCAACTGTCTAAATAAAGGTTTAGTGAGTCACTGTGGAAAACAGAAAATCTTTCTTTATTTTAAGAGCTGCAGTTTAAGAGTTTTGTATGAAAAAGCTTCCCTTAGGTTTGTAACTTAAACATTGCCCATCTGCTCTTTCCTCCCTCGTCTGCATTTACAGTAAATCTGAGATTTCCTTTTTCAAAAAACACATTTTAAAAAATGTACAGATTTGTCCAACAGTGTCTGTAGAGATAAAGAGAAGTCTAATTTAAGGTGCCAGTATCTAAAGTGATTGTTTCCCTTTGGTGTACATCAGAGACGGGAAGTTTTCTGCTCCGGTCTCACTGTTGGCTTTGGGTTCTCCTCAGGAGTTTGTAGAAGAGGAGGTGATGTGGGCACTGGAACCCAACTGGGCAGGGTGCCCATTTTCCAAATGTTGTGGAGAGAAAAGAAAGATGTGTCTCCCTGAGACCTGGATTCAGAACCCATGGAAGCCAAGGGAAAGATGCTCTGATGCCTATGGAGCCAGTATCTTCCGATTAGTTCACCTCCAAACAGGGTGTCTTGTTCGCAGTTACCATGGCTGAAGAGCAGTGCCAGTCCCCCAGCACACATGGTGTGATGCAGAGCTCATTAGTTCTTGAGTGTAATAAGACTTTTTCTTTATACAGACTCACTGAGTGAACGAGGCTTCAGGTCATGGTTTTGAATTAAATTCAGAGTAACTCCACTGAAGACAATTTTATTTATTTATTTATTTATTTATTTATTTATTTTCTGGTAGAAATTATAATCAGGTCCTTCTGTCCCCCCAGAGAGGAGGGGTGGCTTACACAACATCCCCTCCAGGTGTGTTTTTGAGGTCTGCCCGTGCCTGGTTTTCTGAGTGGAGGCAGAAATGGCTTACACTTTAAGGATAATCTATAAGGAAGGGATTCAAAGGCAGAAGACTTCACCCAGCTCCCAACTTATATTTCTGTCTCTGACTCCCATTATTAATGAACTCATTCACTTTCATAAAAACAACTACACAAGTGCTTCTAACCATATCTATAAAACTATTTAATGCTCTTTTCGAAACAAGGCATCTTACAGCCATAGTAATTGCAGTTTTACTAGACCTTTAAATGAGAAGCAGCTACTTATTAAGTTTTGATATGGTGAGCTGATTAGACAAGTTAAACATAAAGGCACAATTTATGCATACTGTATAACCACATGTGCATGTAGTGCAGTTCTTACACTGGTGTTTGGCAATCTCTACAATAGGAAATCCTGCTAGGTACACAGTTTTATGCCACTTACAGGTTACAAGTAGTAAAGCGAAAAATGCTGGATTTTACAGGAAAATAATATTCATAAATCTCCAGCAGTGAATTACAGTATAACTCAGAGCTGTCTTTGTTTTCCTGCTGCTGTGAATTCAATTCTGTTGCCAGTGCAGAAACAATAACACAAAGACCAAAGTGGAAACCACTCCCCTTGCATTTGGCAAGTGCTTATAGCCAATTTACAGCTGGACTCTCAAAACGGCTTCTGAAACAGTGCTAATAACAAAGAAGTTCCCAGAAATGCTCTTTTCTTTCCCTCCTAGAGTACTGTAGTAGTCCATTGTGAACAAGTTAAAGATGTCTTCTCATGTCCTGCCTTGTTTTCCCAGTTCATCTGTCTCTGTGCTGTACCTCACTCGACATGAATCATATTTATTTGCCTTTTGTCACATTAGGCACGTCGCTCAGCGCGTTGCGCATTAAAGAGCTCTCCCTATATAGTTCTCACAAGGGAGATACTATGCTGCCTAAACAATTCTCTGAACTTAATTCCTCCTGATCTGGTGTAACTGGGCATATCATGACATTACTATGCTTTTGCATGTTTATTTGGTTATGTTTACTTGGCAAATTCAGGATCAGTGCTCTGCTCTGTTACAGTAATTTTGTGTTACTCTAAGTAAGTAGGCTTTTACCAGCACTGACATCAGTGCAATGATCTCAAGAACTGAATGTATAATCCATGCACGTAGATTTTCAAGTGGAAACCCACAATTAAATTGCTGACATGCATCATCCACGTGTAAAATGGTCAGTACAACTTATGTTTTGTCTGATCTTGGTTCATTACAAAATAAGACACGCCAAAAACAAAGTTAGCATATTCTTCCATTGTATCATACTTGTATGGTGCATACGTGATACTGAGCTGAGGTATGGAGGCTTTCTACTAACGGCTTTATACCTGGATTTAAAAGCACTCAGAAACCGATTCAGCAAAGACTTTACACATGCATAACATTAGGAAGCTGAACAGCACCACTGATTTAGAGTAGTCTGCTCGTGTGCTTGAGTATCATGCTGATTCAGGGCCATGAGTGGAAGAATTAGGAAATATGTGAGGAAAAAATATTTATCAGAGGTTAATCATATATTCTGCTTCTGGCATAAGAGAATTACCACAGGAAACTGGAAGAAATTTGTCTCCCCCTGATCAGCATTGCACAAACAATGATTTTCTTCTAATGCAATGACCATTGGTTAGTATTAGGCACCAGCTACAGGATGTGGCAAACTCATTGTCTTATCTGGCATGGCAAGCCTTACCTTTGATTTATGAGTAGGGCTGTGATGGTACAACTAAGCTGATCTGTCTCAGAGTGACAACACTGACTAGCTTAAAAGGAGCTATTTTTAACTTTTAACTGATACAAGCAAGAAAGGAATGAGGCCTTAATTATACTTAAACACCTGAACTCGTTGTGGTTTTCAACCTCCTTCACATTTTTCAGTAGAGGTTTGGGACCTATACAGGGAATTTAAGTCTCCTGACAATTGGTTTGCTTTTCTCCTATACCTTTTAAAGATTCTTTGGAAATAGTTTGTAAAGCTCAGATGTGCATGGACTGAGGCTGAATGATTTTTGCTTTTAAGGGATCAGTAAGTCTTTAGAAAGAGCAAGTGAACTGTCAGGAGGGTGTGTGTGGACAATAAAGACTTTGATTATCCTTGTTACAAATATTTTTAATAAAATGCTGGCATATGAAAATTCCTTTTGAACAGGAAACAGGAGCTACCGTCTTGAAATAATTAAAGATTTCCACAAACTGTAAAGTTCCAAGTATGCACAACAGAAATGGTTGTGCTTTCTTTAAATATGATATGCTGGGCATTGCCTGGCATTTTGCTCCTTACAGAGCAGAAGAACCTCTTCCTCTCGGAAGAACAGAATGTAATAGCAAAATGCACCAGGGTAATATTTTGAAGGTGAGCATAGATTTCTTTATTTTGTAGGTCTAACATGTTCACAATTTTATAGTTTTACAGTTACTAGTTAATATCTGAACACAGAAATGCATATAAAATCAAAATACTATCAAGTGGAATATGAAATAAGTAAATAAGATAAGCTACTATGAATATGATAAATGCATCTCTTTGAATCATATAATTTATTCATGACTTTTTCTAGTTAGCTCAATAAGCTCCTTAATTACTGTGAGCTGAAGCCTAGGTGAATCAGAGGTACTGATGGAAGATCTCTTTCCATCTGCATTCAGCTCCGTGCTATTCAGACATGCAGAGCATTGCTGCAGAGAAGAGGCTCCACAAATGTCCAGCTGGAAGATACTCACATGGGACTGGTCTGCTGGGAACTCCAAGACATTAAAATTCTCGTTCTCTTCTACCTTGTTTATGAGTGTGGATGGAAAGTGTGCCACGCCTAGAGGGATGAAGGCTGGAAGTAAGCCTTCCACCTAGTATTGCTGTGACACGTTCTGCCTGATCCTACCCCTGAAGTCTACTTAGAAATTAGAAATCCTGTGGACTCAGCTGGACTTCTGTCACACGCAGAACACATGACGTTTGTCCTCCCAGGAATGTCCCACTTCCTGATTGATTTCCAGGATCATTTAAAGTTGTCAATACTGATCTGTAATACCAATATGATTTAGCTTTTATCTGTTTGCAATTATCTTTTCTTTCTTTTCTTTTATTTTTTTTTCTTCATTTAGCTTTGATCCCAGAGATTGATTGGTGTTGTTTTAAGACTGTCCCTCTAACAGAGTATTTTGGGCCTGGTTAATAGAGTTTTGTTGTTGTTCTTTTTTTTTTTTTCTTTTTTTTCTTTTTTTTCCATAAGTTCACCAGCAACACTAAGAACATTGCAAAATTATCTCTTCACTGAAATGCTTTTATCAGTTGATGAAAATGTTAGGAACAGAAATGTCCTGATAAGATCTCCTGGAATTGACCTCTACATACAAATCATATCTACTGTACTAAAAAATAGCCCATGCAGTCAGAGGTTGTCACATCAACTCATTTTATGAAGTATGTCTGCTGGTACTCTGTATAGGTACTTCTTTCTATAATTTGAATTTCAGTTAATATGTTCAATGGATTTTCTGTTGTCTGTGTATGGAAAGGGTCCCACTGTGGTGGTTAATATCATCAGAAAATTATCAAATTATTCTGGGAAAGCCTTTATCTTCAAAAAGAATAGCAGATATAGTTCACATTTTTTCAAAGGATGCTTGGTTGGAGGCATTTGCCTCAGCAATTAGACAAAATGGGATGATGGCAAAACATCACTTATGAACATCATCTTCAAACACACACTCTGTGTGTGGCTGCTATTGTTTAAAGTTTCCCTCATTTCTGTGGGAAGGTCTTATGAAGCAATCACAGAAAGGTAAAATAAGAGAGGAAATAGAGGAAAGCAATTTTCAATACCAAGAAACTTAAACATAAAACAACAGAGAAATAATGATATAGTGCATTGTCTTTGATTGGATGGAGAATTTTCTTCCGTCCCTCAAGGCAGAACTGTAAATACAGGAACAGTCAGTTCCCAACATCTTTAAAGATTACCCAGCAGACTGGGATAATCTGATTATAAAGAAGTCCTAAGCAGACCTCTCATATAGCCTAAGGGAGCACTGGAGCTTCTAGATCTCCCAGTGATGCTGGACTGTCCTCTTGGATTTCCTACTGTGGTCCATTTGGGGTTAGCGAAGCTTCCTTAGGGATTCAGTAGTTATCCTAACCCAGCAAATCCCCATTTCCAACTAACAGAGTTTCAGAATCTCCCTCCTAACTTGCCTGAAATCTGTGCACAAAATTCTGCCCTGTTACTGAGCTGTCTTTCTTTTTATCCTTTAGCAACCAAACCTTTTCAAAATCAGAACTTTCCCTGAAGAAAAATGGGCTAGTATCAGACATTCGGACTTCATGCACACCTATATCCATGTGTAAAATTTGGATACACTTTCCCCTATATAACAAGCCATGGATAGAGAAAATATTTTTTGATAGAAGCCAAGCTTGATAAAAGGAGTGCACACTGTCGTGCCTGAAAGTACGGTATTAATAATTAAGCCATGCAATCATTACCTCAGGATATTATTTCTTAAATATCTCTTGCAAAGGCAATACGATTACATATGAATTATATCAATTTTCTACCAACAAAAAAAAATCCAGAGAAATAGGAATTGAATTACACTGTCCAATTTGCTGTAAAGTTCACTGTACGTGAAGAAATTAATCAAAGCTACCACCACCCATTTTTATGGGAACATAAAATGATGTGAACTTCCATTTTTAATAAAGATGCATAGCTCTTTTATGAAGACTGACTAATAACACGGTAATGAACTGAAAAGCTACTGATACATTAAGAATGAAAATTTTGAGGGATGTATTTACTAAGTCTCCTATTTCAAGCCAGGCAATACTTCCGTTTGAATCTGCCTATAGATAAAGGAAGAATCCAAACAATAACGTTGATGTGAACTCTGTGTAAAATCATCTCCTGCATATATTAACAGCAACAACATTCTTTTTATCTAGCTATGTCCACCTAAATGATCCCTCAGACAGATGTGGTCTGCCTTCTTCAGCAGTTTGAGACATCTCTCGGTTGCCACAAATGCCCACAGGTGGATATTTCTGCACTGATTCAGATGACCTCAAGGCAATGGAGGAATTTTCTTAGGTCCTGACTACAGAAGGATTCTGAGCAGCAGCATGTCTGTGTGTTCTCTGTAAAGGACTTTAGTCAGGAAAGCTAAGAATATACTCCTTCCTTCCTCCCAAAACAATGTTAATTAATTAAAGTCACAGAATATTAATCAAATAATAAATAGTTAGCTATTTTATTTTGACTATGTTCATACAACTTTTGTTCTTGCTTTTATTTATTTATTTAGGAACAGTCTGGAGAATGAAGCAATTGTCCGGAATATATGCTCAAGCGGTATTTAAATAATGGAAAAATTAAGTAGAAAGTGATGTGGGAATAGCCCAGTCACAGCAGAGGGTTCCAGAGTTCTGTTTAGCTGACCTGGAAATAAATGCTGCTCTCTATTCCTTTGGACAACAGAATTGAAACAGAGACAAAATCTGGGGTAGGGCAAATTTTTGTGTTCTTTTGTTCTTCTAAACAGTTATTCAGCCAGTTAAATTTGATCACCAGGTGTGTTCTCATTTCTCACTAATGACTCTGAAACAGAAGCTATCAGAAGTTTGCTTCGTTGCTAGAATTCATCTGGAGGAAATCTTCAAGCCCTTTCATCATGGGTGGTCCTTTGCTTCGGTTCTTCTTAACCCTTGTTCTAGTTAGTATTAAAAAAACAAACCAAAAAAAAAAACAAAAAAACAAAAAAAAAAGGGCAATGTTTCATAGCTGTGAGAGGTAAAGGGCTAATGAATAATAGAATTGCTAGTAATAGACAAAGGTGGACTGCTTGATTATATTTACTAAATTAACTTAATCATTAGCACTTGATATGATGCTCTGAGGCATCATATCATGAGTCGGGGAATTGACTTGTTTACCCGTCTTTCCCAGCTCTGTGAATCTAAACATCAATCAAATGCTAGAAAATTGTTTAGCTAGAACAGTGATTACTCATTTTATTCACTCTTTCAGACTGCTTCTGAAGAGGAAGAATATTTCAGGAGTATCGTCTTCTATTTCCTTGCCCCTACCTCATTCTCAAAATGTCCTTTCTATGGACCCTAAGAGGGACCACATGCCTCATCTTAAGACTACTAAACTACAGAGATGGCAGCAAGAGAGAAATACAATATTCCAGCTGGATAATCACCAAGCAGTCTGATTCACTTAGTCTAATGTTCCCAGTCAGATCCTGGCAATGAAATAAACATGTAGGAGGATGCAAACAGATTAGTTTTAATTAAAATAATAAAGAAGGTCCAAGCCTTGGACCTCAGATGCAAGCTCCTCTTTGTTGTTGTTGCTGCTGTTGTTTTTTGTTTGTTTGTTTGTTTTGTTTTTGTTTGTTTGTTTTGTTTTATTTTCATAAAGAAGAATATCTGATCAAATCCTGCTCTGAACCTGTTCCTCAGGTTTTTGGTCTGATTTGAATTCAAAGCCAAAAAGACCAGTTTGGCTGCTTCTAAAAAACTGCTCTGCAAATGCTCACCATTTTGTTGATCCAGACCCACAGTTCAACTTTGGAACTCCTTACCACAGGATTTGTTTTAGGGCTTAGTAATGTTGTCCCTGCCTGTTTCTGAAATGACATCCATGCTAGTCTTTATTCCTACATTATTCTCATTATTACTTACACAGTTTTTAAGGCCTGGGCGGAATATCTGATCAAGTTTCCACCATGTTAGGACGTGGACATTTTGGGATAGCTCAACCTCAGAAAGTTCCTTTTTTCCAGTCAAGGAGCAACAGACCCTGTAAACAATGTTGGCAGAATTTGGGGTCCACAATAAGGAGACGATTAATTATTGTTATTATAGTAATTGTCGTTTTGGGGTCTCCTGTATCAGGATTAAGGCTCTGCAGGTGCTGAACAGCATTACTGTACAGAACCTCAGTGGCAGCTGGCACCAGCTGGAATCCCATTTCCTGCTCACCAGAGCTTCAAAATATGTCATTACGTGTAGATAAAAGAGGGAGAAATGTTGTTTGTCTTTCAATTTCTCTTAAAATCTTCTGCATTTGTCTACAATGTGCCATTGACAGAACTACTACTTATTTAAAAAAAACAACAACAACAACAACAAAAAAACAAGCAAACAAAATTAAACAGACTAAAATCATGCCTATATGTGCATAGAAGCATTTATCAGATTGGCTTATGTATTAAAAGGCCTTTTTTTGCTTTCTGCTGAGCTGGGAGTCAAGTATTTTTAAAGTCTTGTGTTGTAAACAGAAAATCTATGATTTAAATTAATGATTTATTCCTTTAAAGCCAGTGTAGAATCTATCACTGGCATGATAAGATGCACATTGTCTCCTATCTGCATATAGCCATGTAACTGTGCAATATCTGGCAGTGAATATGAAAAAAAATCAATTTTTCCTGGTTTCAAGCATATCTCCTGAGTCTGAGATATGTCTCACTTGTTTTTCAAATACCGCTACAAGTAATTTAAGCTCTGTGTTCAGAGAAAGAGCTTGTCTCTGTGTGGGTGCACACATCTGTATTACCTGATTGGCATTAATTTTTACCTATTTTAAACAGAAAGATTGCAGTTCTTCTCCAGCATTTTTTTTTTCCTCATCGGAAATGATCATTAAAAGACTGCCTGATCCAAAGCCCAAGGAAGTCAATGCACAGTCTGAAACTTTGGTGAAGTATTCATCACATTTCAAGGGCCAGATCCACGAAGGGTTTTAAGGTTCGGCTTCCCCTGAAGATTTGGGAAGACCAGAAATGGATGTCAGCATTGATGCCCTCTGTAGGCATGATGAATACTTAGCTCTCAGACAATCTGCTAAAAGCCACTACCAGGTGCTGGCCTGGATCAGTCTTGTATCTGATGTAGATTTATGTTTTCGGTGCTCATGAAAAACTGGAGTGATTTGCAGATTACAGAACCCCAGAACAGCTCAGGCTGGAAGACACCTCTGGAGATCATCTAGACCAAGCCCCTGTTCAGGCATGGTCAGCTGCAGCATGTTGCCCAGTACCATGTACAGATGAGTTTCAAATAACTCCAAGAATGGAGACTCCACAATAATCTGGGTAACCTGTGCTAGCGCTCAGTCACCCTCACAGTAAAAAAGTTTTTTCTTGTGTTTAGGTGGAATTTTCTGTATTTCATTTTATCCCATTGTCTCTTGTCCCATCCCTTGCTGCCACTGAGAAGAGACTGGCTCTGCCTGCTTTAATCCCAGTATAGGTATTTATACAAATTGATTAAGACCCCCTGTTCTCTCCGGCCTGAACAGCCCCAGCTCTCAACCTCTTATCACATCCTAGATGCTTCAAGCCCTTAATTACTGTAGTGGCCCTTCACTGCACTCACTCCTGTATGTCCATGTGTCCCTTGGCCTCGGGAGCCCAGAACTGGACAACAACACTCCAGAAGATATCTTCCCACTGGTGCTCAGCAGATGGGAAGTATCACCCCACCTGACCAGCTGGCAATGCTCTTCCAAATGCATCCCAGGATGCTGTTGGCTTTCTTTGCTGCAAGGGCATGTTGCTGGCTCACAACCTACTTGATTGCCAGGACCCCCTGGTCCTCTTCTGTAAGGCTGCTTTCTAGATGGTAGCCCCCAGCGTGTATTGGTGCATGGGGTTGTTCCTCCCCAGAGCAGGACTTTGCAATTCCACTTGTTGAGCTTCATGAGGGTCCTCTCAGCCCATTTCTCCAGCCTGTCAATGTCCCTCTGAATGGCAGGAAGACCTTCTGGTGTATCAGCCACTCTTCCCAGTTACGTATCATCTGTGAACTTGCTAAGGGTTCACTCTGTCTTATCACTCAGGTCTTTAATGACAGACTAAACAATGTTGGCTCCAGTATTGACCTCTGGGTCAATCTTGAGATGGACTTAATGTTACTAATCACAACCCCCTTGAGCCTGGCAGTTCAGGCAGTTTTCAATCCACCTCATTGTCCCATTTATCTAGCCCATACTTCCATAGGGATCCACTGCTCTCCCCTCATCCTCCAAGCCAGTCATCTCATTGTGGAAGTCTACCAGGTTGGTCAGACATAATTTCCCTTTGATAAAACTGTGCTGACTTCTCCTGAGCACCCTTCTAGCTTTCCAGTGTCTGGAAAAGGTTCTCAGAATTATTTGCTCTATCACCTTCCCAGGGACTGAGGTGAGGCTGGCCTGCCTGTAGTTGCCTGGATCTTCGTCCTTGCCCTTCTTGAAGATAGGAGTGACATGTTCTCTCTTCCAGTGGTCAGGAACCTCCCCCCATTGCCATGACCTTTTAGAGATAATCAAGAGTGGCCTCACAATGACATCAATCAGCTTTTGGGTGCATCCCATCAGGGCCCATGGACTCGTTTAAATGTTTGTTTAAATGTTCCCTAGCCTCCACCAAGGGTAAGTCTTCCTTGCTCCAGACCTTCCTGGTAAAGACTGAGGTGAAGAAGGCATTGAGCACCTCAGCATTTTGTATGTCCTTTGTTACCAGGGCCCCGACCCATGCAGCAGCGGGCCCACATTTCCCCCAGTGGCTCCAGAGCAGCTAGGATGCCCTGCGCTACAGCCCAGCACGGTGTGCTGTGACACGGTGCTTTGTCCAGCTATCTGTGAACGCTACCTATGGACATAAACAGGGCACGACATAAACAGGGGCCTGGCTTTGTGTTACCTGTCTGCACAACAGAATTTTGAGCAGTGGGTACAAAAGTGTACCAAGAGCTGCAGCTGCTGCCCTTGAGAGTCCAACTGCAAACTTAATTTTAAGTGATATGAACTCAAGTTTAATGAAACTGTATTTTCTTCTCTCTGACAGATACTTTACCTTTTCCTTTGTCTGCCCTGTTGCTTGCCCTAAACTCAGCTTGCTCCGATGGGATGTATCCTCAGCCAGGCAGTCATTCCCTCAGGCAGGGTGAGCTTCTGTTGCTCCATTTTTGGCAAAATCTGCAGCACAGATTTCTAAATGTCTTGTATTTATTTTATTGCATTTTTTTGTGTCTGTGCATGAAACCTTATGTTTGATGGGTAAACACTGGGTAAACATTTTTCATAGAGACTTTTTATTTTTTAATAAACAGAGTAATTTTCTCAAATAGCTCCTTTCTTACTCCGCTTCATAATATCACGTGGAAATAGATGGTCTGTTTCAACATCAGGGAACTGGAGGGATAAGAATAGAGACAGCAGTGTGGAAGCAATGGGTCCCTCTTCTGCCCATATGGTTCAGGTTTGCATTTTGGCTGGCAAGATAATGTGATTGCTGGCAGATCGAATGTTTAGTCTCCAGAGCAAATAGCAGCCAATGAGTTGGGGTGTAATGTACATGTGGAGATGTTCATAATATTCCACACAGGCTGAACCTACAGCAGGAGCGAATTCAGCTGCAGTGAAAACAGAGATGCTGCATGAATCCTTCTGTCAGCACAGCAATGGCATTTCCAGGCTTTTGCATTTGGGAAGGGGAGGAATGTGCCTCTGGGGATGGAGAAAGCCACCACTGGCGGATTCTCCTGTGGCAGGAATTTCTGACTTGCCGCATAGGAGGTGATGTATTCTGATGAGCCTGAAAGTTACATTTCATCATTGCTTTATCGCCCGATGAATCATTACAGCAGATGAATGTTAATTGTAGCTAAACAAATGGGCATGTCCTCTCTACCCCCAGACAGCTGCCACCGCTGCAAGACATTATGCAGAGGGTGCAAAGCGCTTCTGTATGAACGGGAAGCACTACCCTTACCTCTAGAGCAGCATATCTGCAGTGTAATGAAATGCCAGGTGTGGAAGAGTGTTTGGATCAGAGTAATTTCCATTTGCCCTGTGGTTTGCACCGCTCTGGGGACATGCACAGTGCAAAGCTTCCCTAAGCGGCTGCTTGTTCACAGGCAGGAAAGTCTGCGTGGGAGCAATGTTGGCTTAGACTTTTGCCATCACAGTGGCTTACCTGGGGCTGAGAGAGCAGCTGGACCACAGCTGGACAAGGTGCCACTGGATGGTGTTAGGAGCAGCTGAACCTGGACATAGGGCAGGACAGTGCCGGTTCCCTGGGGACTGGCAGTCCTTGATTTAAGGGTTCTTTGTCCAGGAAAAATAAATGGATCGGGTGGACTGGGGCACTTTCTTCTTGGTTGACCCTGTGACCAATCTTCTGTAGCTAATCCATTGAAGCCTGGGCTGTCTGGCATTTAATGACTAGAATTCCTTTCCTGCTGTTAGATGCGCCAAAGCAAAGTGTATTGGGGTGCCCCATTTCACCTAGTTCATGTTTCTCCTCAACAGGATGCACCTGGAAGGCAGTAACTTGCAAAATGACATTCCCATGCCGCTCCTGATCCTCTGTCGTGAGACTGTCTGTTTATAGAAAGACAGTTCCAGGACAGGAGGCAAAGGTAATCAGATAGCCAGGTGGGGAGCTAAGATTGCAGGCCTGTTCTTCCTACAGGACTTTTTACTATTTGTGAAGGTGCGTGGCTGGACCAGAAGGACATGAGTCAGGAAAGGAAAGGAAGTATTAACAGCTTGAGATAGTTCCAGCTAAAATTTGGTTGCCTGAAGGTTAGATAAGTAGGTAGATGCATTTTGGTGTGTGAGCGTGGATGGATGTCTTTAGCCGGTTTACAAAATGGGCAAAAACATCAAATCTACGCATTCACTCTCTGGGGTTGAAAGAAACAGCTAACACCTGCCCAGAGAGCCCTGCCCCTCGGAGAGGCGCTGAGCTGCCGAGGAAAGCCAGCCACCAGCAAAGACGTAAGACAGGATTCCCGGCACGCGGGCCCGTGCCGGCAGGAGGGCTCCATGGCACACGCTGACAGAGAGCCTGGTCCCGCTGCGAGGAGCCGCTTGCAGCCCGGGCGGCTTTGTCCCCCAGGCTCCTCTGGCGCCGGCAGCAGGCGCGAGGAGGGGAGCGCGGGGATCCTCGCAGGCACTTCAAGCGCAGGCGACGAGGCATGTGCTGAAATGTCGTCAAAGTAGCAGGAATTCATTTTATTGAGGAATACATATAATAAAGATAGAACAAAGGGACTGAAATGGTGAACAGATGGGCGGGTGTTCTTCAGTGGCTCAGGAGCTGTGTGAACATGCTGGTTTATGCCCTCCCCCTCTTTCTGCGTCTTTTTTTTGTTGTTGTTGTTTTGGTTTGGTTTAGTTTTGATGCATCAGGGTAGGATGTGAGATGATATGACAGTATATGTCAGAAACTTGGGGGAAAATAAAACCCCCTTTTTTTAACATCAAACTACTGCTATCAATAGGAACAGCAACTGTTCAAAATTTGTTTCAGAGCTGCCAAGAAGTGAACATTCATGGGAGAGAGAGAAAGAGAGAGAGAGAAGGGAAAAAATATTTTTCCCTGCTGTTTGCAAGGTGGACACAAATGCAAGCAGTAGGAGGCTGACAACTTGACACATGTCTAATAAATCTAAAGCATGGAAAAAAAGTCAACAATTCACTGTACAAGAAAGCATTACTGGGATAAAAAAGTACAATCCAACAGCCCCCTCCCCCCCCATTAAAAAAACATATTTATTCCCAAATCAGGGAGTAATGTAGACATTAAAGCCTCAATTTCTCTTCCCCTCCCCACCTGACATGCCTTTTTCTGGTTTTCTTTTTTTAAATCAGAGACACATTAGATCCTGGGCAAAGGAAGCTGAGGTTTGCTGCATTATAAATGAACAAGGTGCAAAAGCTGAGTCCAGTGAGCAGATGTTGGGAGCTCAGCGTGCTGGTGACAAAGGGCTAGAGTGCAAGAAGCTTCCATATCACGTCTGTTCTTCAGCGCAGAGCAGGAAAGGTTTTAATTTGACAAGTTGGTTGGATGCAGGGAATTCACAGATCACGGTGAAAGCCAAACAGATTTGGCCACCTACTGCATGGCCACATTCAGCTAAAAGGGTAGCAGTTGTGGAAACGTCTCCTGCTCCAGCCGCCTGACACTGTGCGCACAATGGGGAGCCCAGAGGAGGCTTGTTTACCACAGGCAGCAAATTCCTTTAAAATGGAAGAAGGGGGGAAAAAGAAGTGGGAGAGAAAACCATGCTTCCATTATCAAAATAATTAAGTATTTTTATTTCAAGTGGCTGGTTGGTTATTTTTTAAAGCTCTTTATCCTTGCTTTTTCATAGTTGGTAGTTATGAAATGCAAGAATGAAAATGAATGCCAAAACTAATGGAAATTCTCCTACAAGCCTCATGTAAACAGAAACATCAGCATTAAAGTTATGAATCTTAATTTGTGCCATTGAGCTAAAATTTGTATCTGCATTAAAGGAATATAGACATACAGCACTGTGTAGTGTCTATGTGCAATACAGAAAACTGACATGGTCTCTCCAATTTATGGTGAAATTGACATAATTTTGCAAAGAAAAAAAAAAGAAAAAGAAAAAACTACTTGTGAACTGGATTTTGCATAATGGGATTAATTTGGTTGACTGTCACATCAACCGTGCTGCAGAATGCAAGTTAATCACAACATCGGTCTGATTTAAAAGAAGAATGAAAGAAAGAGAAGGAAAAGAAAAAAAAAGGAAAAGGAAAGGTATTTTCTTCCTCTCTTTGATTATTCTTTCATTTTAAAATACCCTTGTTTCTTCTGCAGCTGTGGTAGTTCTGGCAAGAACTACCCAGTGTATGTTTGCAATGGCCACCACCTGAGTGGTCTTTTTTCCCTCCCCTGCTCTCCACAGTAAAGGGAAGGAAAGAAAAAAGTCAATAGCTTTCCCAGGCTCGTGCAAAACTCCTTCCATGGAATGGCACAACTACATGCGTTCGATCAAAACGTAAGCCGATCAACAGAGCCGAAGCATCTTCAAATGTTTCGCCATGCCGACCTCGCCTACTTCCTTTTCTTCTACTTACCACACTCTCTGAGGAAGCCACTCGTGGCAGCAGGCTCCCTGCTGGACCAGTCCAGGCACACTTTGCCTGCCTCCACCCACTACAGCAAGAGCACCATTCCTCTGGAAGCCCTGCATGACGTCGGAGAAAGAAGCTTATTTTGTGGCCTTTACAAAGGTATGGGATGAAAGAATGAAATAAACCTCCTTACAGGCTCTCACATTGTGTTCTTGGCACAGGTACTGCAAACAGAGACTGCACATGTACATGACACATCACTGAAGTCCTCTGGTTTCTATGGTTGCAGTAGATTTTGCTTTCAGGGGGCATCCTAGGAAGGAGATAACGCTGCACAGTGCTTTGGGCACGGTGTGGTTGAAGAATTAGTTCTGGGGATTGATGGTGCTGCGATAGTGGTGACGGAGAATGAGGCATCGGGGCCGCCGGGATGTCTTCTAGGTGGCATCAGCCATCCCGCAAGGCCCTTGCACCACACCACGGCCCCTTGCTGCTCCGTCGTCCCTGCCTCCCGCGCAGCCACCACACTCCTCTTCCCGGTGCAGCACACTGACTAGGTTAAACAATTACACTGCACTAATTGGCCTGTGTCGGTCCTGATGAGAAAGTAAACAAATGCTGCAGAGAAAAGCAGAGACAAATTGTATCTAATTAAATTGATGAAAAAAGTGACAATATTCTTGCCCAGGAAAAAAAGAGAAGGCAACTTGTAGCACAACAAATATCTCACACTTGCAGCCACGTACTCCACTTGCCAAACTTCGTACGTGTGTGCTTTGGACCTGGCTGTGTCAAGCAGGAGAAAATGGAGGTGCCCAGTAGTGCCCACTGAGGCTAAAGCTGCTGCGAGCCCCCTCCAGTCAGACGTTGCTCTTTGTGTGCGGGGAGGGGGCTCCCTGCCATGGCTTAGCTGCTCTCCTGGCCCCGCTCATTCATGGGCCTGCCTGCACATGTGTTTTGGCTGGGGTGGGCCGATACCGAGATCCATGAACAGAAGTGCTCCCGTCCTTCCCAAGACAAGGCTGCTTCACTGAACTCTGTGGCACGAGCCTCCCAGCACCTACGGTCTGTGGTACCTTCTCATTGCCCACCAAATTTGCCTTTATGGGAGGGCCACCACCTTGGCCAAAACTGGAGGTGGAAATGCCCCGGAAAAATACCACACAGTCCAAGTCAATGCTGCCTTTCTACAGAAGCCTCCTCCCTTGCTATTCTCCATGCCAGTATGTCCTCAGGGAAGCTGAAGCCATGAAAATTTCCCAGAACCATATGCCCATAGACTCAGGGCAGAAACCAAGAGGAAGTATGGGCCCCTCTGGGACCCACTGGGCCCCTCACTACAGGAAGGACATTGAGGTGCCGGAGCGTGTCCAAAGAAGGGCAACGAAGCTGGTGAGGGGTCTGGAGAACAAGTCCTACGAAGAGCAGCTGAGGGAGCTGGGGTTGTTTAGCCTGGAGAAGAGGAGGCTCAGGGGTGACCTTATCGCTCTCTACAGGTACCTTAAAGGAGGCTGTAGCGAGGTGGGGATTGGTCTATTCTCCCACACACCAGGTGATAGGATGGGGGGGAATGGGCTGAAGTTGCGCCAGGGGAGGTTTAGGTTAGATATTAGGAAAAATTTCTTTACTGAAAGGGTTGTGAGGCATTGGAACAGGCTGCCCAGGGAAGTCGTTGAGTCACCATCCCTGGAGGTATTCAAAAGATGTTTAGATGTAGAGTTTAGTGACATGGTTTAGTGGAGGATGTGGTAGTGTTAGGTTACAGGTTGGACTGGATGATCTTGGAGGTCTTTTCCAACCTAAATAATTCTGTGATTCTGTGATTCTGTATGAGAGACAAGAGCTATGCCTTCATGCATCCCTATTGAAAACAAACCTGGAAAACATTTTCCATCGCTTTGCTTTGGTGAGGTGGTGAATATGAGGACAACCCCAAGTTCTCCTGGATTCATCCAGGGAAAGGATCAAATTAGGCTTAATTATTTGGTCAGAAGTTAATAATTAGGTGACCTTTATTTTCGGGGTCCTGAACACACAACACATGAAAACCAGAAATCTGGGGCCACTAGAATCTCTTTCTTCCAAATCTCACTGAAATCAATGAAAAGACACAGAGTTCGTTCACTGGCTGCATGAACAGGCCTGCCGCAGAAGCAGCTGCAAAAGTGGTAGCTAAGTGTGTCACGTATATTTGAGAATTTCCATTCTAATCCTCTGTTCTGAGTTACTCAGAGCTTTCTGAATGCTTTACTTATCAGGATAAAATGTTCCAGGCCTGGTCTCTGGCAAAATGTAAATTTTTAATAGTTTAAGATAAGAGCGGTTCAGTTATTCTTGAGTGGGAGAAGAGTCCAAGAATCAAGGAAACATAATTTTTTTGTGATTTCTTTTTATGAAGTCATCTGTTAAAGTTGCTGAGGGACCAGATTTGAAGCCTGGCATGAATGGAGAGCAGAACACGACAGCTATTGATCAATGCATTACAGAGAAATTTCGCTTTGGTCCAAAAGGGTTATGTGTCATTGGAAATCATCCAGTGGGCTTATGCAGTTCCTTTAGGAAAGTTGATCCCTGCCCACTCTTCTTCCCCTACCTCCAGTTTCTTCTTGTAATCTTGGGAGTGGGAGGATCCATATTTCCATGTTTGTGACTAATTTAGCTGTACTAAGATCCCAACAGAAATTAGCAAAGTGATCTAGATGACTGCCTCCTCTAGCTTAATTTTCCTGCTGTCTTGTTGAAATGGCCATCTGATTCATACCATAAGTTCCACATAAAAGTTGCACCATTTGTGTAAATCTGTTTATCTAAGTCCACTGGTGAACCTTAGCACACAATATTGTATGAGTTTTCCCCTGTGGTCTTCTTTCAGGTTGATGCATGCTGAGCAGCCCACATTGTGCAACACATGCAAGTTTTGTGTGTTGAAACTGCTGTAAATTCAAGGTGTGGTGTAACTGATTAATACTTGAACAGCATGTAAAGTGAGAAGCGCTATGCCCTGTGATGGCTATGAATTGCCCTGTGCACTAAGGATTGTTACACTATAACGTGCCCGTGCCCTGTACATGTTGATGCTGCTCTAACCTGCATGGAAGCTGAAGGAACTGGAGGAAGCACTGCATCTTTACCATGTAGAAGGTGCTGTGATGCAGTGTGTTCTGCAGGAAGAACATCTGGCAGCAGCAACGACGATCTGGGTATCCACGTTACAGACAGAAGCAGGCTAAAGTAGACAACCACTTGCCCTGGCTCTGGAGTTCCCGTGGGCTGCTCCTGGAGCTCCTCTGCCTTTGTGAATCACCAGTAGGCCAGAGCGTAAATATATACACAGCTCTAACTGTGTGGTTGTGTGGTTTTCACAATAGTTCAGACAACCTGGGTGGTAATTCATGTTCTTCATACTTAGGTTCATACTAAATCCTCTCCAGTCAAAATCCTAGGAGTTTTGCAGCAAATTTGGTCACGGTCTTAGCAATCAAGATCAACTAAAAGTGTACCATAACAGCGACATATACATGATAATAGACAAAACAGAAAAAAATGTAGCAGAGAACAGGAGAACACGATACTAGCATGCCCACTTTGAAGACGAGTAGCTGAGTCACAGCGAGACGATAGCCCGGCTTCCCAAAGGAGGGCAGGTAACTCCGAGGAGCCAGTACTCGCCCACATCGGACAGGAAGTCAATAACAGGGCTTAACTTTGATCTCCTGACTTGCAACCGTCTTATGAAGCAACGATAAAACCAAGCCTTTCCCCAGGGCCTCTCGGCGGGGGTGAGTTATTGCTGCCGCTGAGAGACCTTCGTGCTGCTCCCAGGCTGCTGCCCGGGCAGGCGGCCGCCAGCGCCCCGGGACGGGGTGAGAGCTTCGTCCAGAATTACTTTGTGGGCACGTTTGGCGACTTGTGTGTGAATAACCGACTGACTTGTTGCTAGGGAACAGTAGGGAGGGATGTTTTTTGATCTCTCATATGCTTACTACTAATAAATAAACAAATAACAATAATTACGACAAACCCCAAGCCTGTTGTATCTCCAGGATTAATTAATGATGAAATACAGCTGAAATCCTGTAAAAGCAGGCAGCAAGGTGGGTTAGATTTCACATTTCCCTGCTGCGTATGGAAATGATGGTAGAAATTAACATTTTTTTTTTTCCTCCTTAAAATTTACCTTATCTGGATCTGGTTGGTGGGAGGAGTGGGGGAGTATTCCCTTCACAGACAGAGGATGAGCAGGCAGACAGTAAATCTCCCTGTGCTGGTTTCACTTGCATCCAGTTTTTCCTGCCTAGTACAGTTAAGTTTTTTAGATACTTTACTTGCATTTCTAATTCAGTTATTCTTCTGAAATTTATTCAAAGGATTTATGCTTATGAAATTATAATATAATGCTGCCTATATGCCAATGAGCTGCAGGCAAAGAAAATAATTTTCTTCAATTTACAGTTATGAGGCTGGAAGAAAATGATGCCTTCTTATCACCTCTTTTTCTTTGTATGCCTCGGTATTTTTTTAAGTCTTCAGAAGGCAGGAGCTGATGATGAATTCTTAAGCAGATCACACTGATAATTGTATTTCAGAACTGTCAACTCTGTGAAGACTGTCCACGGAGGTGTCTCAGTTCACTTGAGCTATTTGTGTCACTGCTTCTCCAGGAACTCAGCCCTCAATAAAACCCAAATCACTGGGGATATTGTTAAGTCTTCTGAAAGGATTATTAGATCGAAGGAAAATTTATGGATGACACTTTGTAACAATTAATCAGGAACTGTTGATGAAGTTAAGTTGGTTCTTTATTCTTGAGCAGAAAAAAAAATATGCAGCCCCTGTACAAATTGTCAAATGGCCTGTTTTGTCACTCTGTTTGATTAATGGACTATTTGGAGTCCCCAAAAAGTCCTAGTACAAATAAAAAAAAAAATCATAAATATTGAATAAGCTCACAGCATGGTTAACCTTGACTATATTTTGGAACATTCTTGGGGAAAACTTTGCTATACAGAAAATAAATTGCTAAGGGGATTAAAAAAAAAAAAAAAAACACAACAAATTGGAGATTTTGGAGAATGTCACCTACCCAACCTTGTCATCCTGATTAGCCTGCCATGATAAATTAGCTTTAGTTAGCTTTGCAATCAGGTCAGAAACTGCTGGCACACCACTGCGTTTTGCTAGTGGGGCTACACCTGGTCCACAAAAGGGGCACAGGATGGCACAGAAAATACTCCTGCTTTTGGTACTTCGTATGTCACGCAAGGCTGGGACCGCTAACAGGCTATTATCCCTTTGTACTGTAATTTATGGAAATGGAGCCCAAGGAGTGCTAAGAGCATGGGAGTCATGGTGCCATAAGGTTGCTTCTGAAAGGTTGGTCGAAAGATGTCCGGTGATCTGTGTATATGCAAATGACAAGACCTGAGCTTCAGCTGCAGCGAACACACACGTTCATACGTATTCAGGACACGCAGTTTCCATCTTTTCCTCCTGCTCCTCTGTCTCTCTATTTGCAACTCGGGTGCCCTCCTCCCCCAGACCTACCCCCCCATTGCTCGATGCAGCTGTTTAGTCCTGACAGGTCTGACCAGTCATTTTTGCTAACCTCCGATAGCATCTAGGTCATAGTGATCCCAAACCGGTTTGCTTTTGTTCTCAGCGAATGAGAAATACAATGCTATTAGTTTAGGCTTGTGTTCCACAAAGCACTTAAAACTCATGTGCTTTCCTCAAAGAATGCAAGCAATGCCCCGCTCTCCTTCCCCACCGCATGGCACTTCAGCGCCTGCCTGCAGTTAGCCATGTCTCAGCCATCTTTTGGCTGAATCAGGCCCTTTCTCAGAAGACAAAAAGCCACTTTATATTTCCTTTAGTTGGCCCCTTTTGCCAGCATGTGTCATGTGCCAGCTCACTAACCCATCTAAGCTGACACACGTGCAATAATGTACTTTAAAGCAGAGATTATTCATGCTCAGGAGCATGATAGATTTTGAAATCTGTGCAACTATTTCCATTAGGGATGTAAGGGAGCTGCAAAACAATAACTGCTCATTACGTTTTGTTGGTTCCTTGCAAGTAATAGGGATTAGAATGGGAGGTGTTTTTCATCTCACCACATTTCATTGCGAGACTTTTCTATCCATTTTTATCCCCGTAGTTCTCCAAGATCACAGGTAGTCCTTTACCTCCTACTCAGGAATAGCAGTAAATAGAAAGAGCTGGGCTAGAGGCTGCATGAGGCAGCAGCACAGGGAAATCAAGGCGCTAGCTCCGCTTGCTCCCTGCTGTGGGCCTTGCTCACTGGGTCAGCAATGGCCAAAGGGAAATGCTTTCCCTAGAGAGGTCAACCTCAGAAAAATGGGGCCGGGGAAGGTGAAGGGATGGTTTGGACCCTTCTCATGCTCTTACTTCAAATCGTTCACGTAGCATTTGGGAAAGAGCAGAGAAGTATAAAGCATTTCTTCAGGGCGCATGACTGAACATTTTTATAAAGTGCTTTCATAATCATACAGTGCTATGGCTTACGGTTAAAAAAAAAGTGTAAGTCACCAGCCTGAACGAGGCTGGGGTGAGGTGGGAGTTTCGGAAGGAAGCTGGCAGAGCTGCTTCTGGTGAGGGTGCAGGAAATCCAGCAGCAGCTCTGCCCCGTGCTGCTTGACCCATGCCTAAGCCCCAGCATCAAGCACTCCAGTAGAGACACCTGCCTGCTGTTTTCCTAGTGCATTGCAAAACCCAGGTCCCCACTGGCAGCGATTATTAAGGATGAGAGTTTTCACTGATTTGGGTGTTAATTCTGGTTAAATTTCAGCTCTGGTAGTGGCACCCTGCCTGGAGAAACTCCTTCTGCAGACCCGCCTGGGAAAGCTGCAGCAGTCCTCCATCCCCAGCCTGAGCCAGCAAGGGTGTTACAAGATGCTGATAAACTGGCTTTGGGGTGGGACTCCTCCAAGGCCTCCTGCTGACGCTGGTGTGTTTTGTGTGGAATTTACAAACATTGACTAGGTCAGGGAGACTCAGCAAACCTGAACAGACTGTTTAGCTCAGTGGTTAGCATGGTCACAGGGGAGAGTGGAAACCCATGCTCTATTTCCCCAGCTGGTTAAGTACTTTGTATCAGTTACTGGAGCACAGCTAGGACCCAGAACCTGCTCTGGAAGATAAGAAATATCTTCTGCATCAAGTGCAGGTACCAAGAGTGATTGGATCAACATCTGGATGTTCCTGGAGATGCCTAGATGCTTTAGGTGCTTCCAGGATTATGACGGCCAGTTAGGAGTACAGTGTCTGAATTCTGGTTCCTATTACAGTTAGTATAAATAATTTATATCGAGCAGAGCAGCTTCAAAAAAAGGGTATCCCTATCCAAAAAATAGTGTTCATATTTTTGTGGTTCAGAGTGCTTCTAAGAAGTGTGGATTTAAATCACCTTGGAGGAGCTGCATTTACTTCTCTGCTGTCGTCTCAGGTAGGTGCTTAGGTTACTTTTTTTCAGGGCTGGATCATTCCTATCATGTGAATGCCAACCAGAGTGGTTCCACATGATGCATGGGAGAGATATCTTGTATGCAAATGCCAGCACAGGTTAAAGGTGAACCAGGAACATAACACCTCTGCAGCATCTGATGTTAGGTATGTGTCCTGTTGTCTGGAGAACCTTGCTGCTGTTGGAACAAAGGCAGACACCTGGGGACCTGAGGAGCCTCCTTGGTACTCTCCTGGGGAGCAGAGGTTTGGAGGTGTGAGTTGGTGGCTGTTCATTAACTATCCAAGCATGCTTGTAAGGGGCCTTTCAACATGTGTAATCATAGGAAGGCTTTTCCTCGCAGATCTTTTGAGGTGTATCCAGAATCTTTGCTTCCTAGAAGAAAGTGTTCCTAGCATCTTTTGCAAAGCTGGCAAACAGATGAGACTCATCTTGGTCTATATTCTCTTCTTCTAACTCTCCTAAACATAAAATAAGCGCTAAAATAAAATGAAATCCCATTTACTAAACATTAAGTAAGGTTGTTTCTTTGATCACAGTTTTCTCCTGAAAGAGAGCTCAAATCTAGGAAACATTGGGTAAGATTCAGCCACCAAAGGGTGCAGATTTCATTGTTATTGTTTGCCAACAAAAGAACAACAGTGCAGATGAAAAAGCATATATTAAATGAAACTAATTGCATTATAAAGAGCACCAGGCATCCTATAAAAACCTGTTGCCTAAATGTGCCTGTACCAACTTTATCAACAAATGATCTTCATACAAAAGAGCCAAAGCAATTACTTGGGGGTTGGAAGATCTCTGCACTCCTTAGACACACCCTGTAGTAGAATAGACCACCAACTTAAAATAAATCCTACATATGTCAAAATGCTAGACTGGTGGTTCAAAAGATTGACCAGGGTCTTCTCTGTGTTAATTTGCCACATTTTATAAAGCATGTTGCACAGTATTCATTTTTATACCTTCTCTCCTTTGACTGCCCCTGCCCTCTCTGGCTATATGTGCTTTAGAGTAAACCACCCGCAGAAGTGCATACATCAGCTAGAACTGAATTAGCAAATTGGTCTCAGCTGAAAATGGCCATATTTATTCTCCAGGTGAAGGCTAATTTATTTATTTATTTATTTATAAATTGTCTTTGACTAACAGGTAACTAAAAACCTAGCTATGATAATGAAGGTGAACAGGTAGACCAATGCTGCCTATAATTATTTATAATTATTATTATTATTTAATGCATTTTTCAATTTAACCCCTACAACACCATCTGCCCACTGATTTCTGAACATCCCAAATGAAAATGGCAGGTACATGGTATCACCCTTTCAAGAGTGGCTGACATGCTAAGCACTGGGGGAACATCTGTGTTTTAGGCAGTCTCCCAGCTTTGGGTAGCTGGAGACTGGGAGTATTGAGATGTGACTATAGATTTGCTTATACTTATCTGCTTTCCTAGATGCCTACTAGTATGTATGCCATGCTGTTGGGTTTTGTGCCTTTATAGAGTGGAGCTGTATTATTCATGGGACACGGAATATAATGTTGATTGTGTTTTAATTCCTCTGTAATTGGAGGGGAGAAAAGGATTGGCCCCTTCGTCTTCACAGATGGGAAGATATGGTCTTTGATCTTAATGCTAGAACTAGTAACAAAATGTTGGTTTTCTGGCTTTTTATGGATGAATGAGTAGAAGTATGCTCTCAACTAGGCTAACAAGCCATTCGCAACGGGTGAACAATGCTTCATGTGGCTCATTCTGGACACCTTTTTGATATAAAACCAATGTAGGAAGGTATCTTGATCTGTCGATTAGGGCTGTCCATGTTTACAGAGACCAGGCTGGAGTATTTTGGGGTGCTATGCAAAGTATCCACACATGATTGTATAAGTGCCTTTACCATATTTTCACTTACCTATGTGTTTGATAGCTCTAGTGCTTTTTTGTTAGAATAATCTTGACTTTGTATTAAGATTCCCTTCATATGAGGTTCATTGCTACATCTTCCCTGAGTGGAAATAGCATGGTGAAATCTCGTTAGACTTGTAGTGTCCATGCTTGGACTTGGAAAATTACCATGCAGTTTTTATGGCCATGCAGCTACACAAAACCTGCTTATTTCTTCTTTGTCAATGAATGGCACTGAGTTGTTTAGGGAAGTCAGCAGTTGAATTTTGTTTGGAATTATATGTGAAGGAGGACCTTCCTTCTTGTCATTTTATTTATCATTAACAGCCATTATAATTTCTTCCCAGCGGCAATTACACTGATATCACTACATCTAAATCAGAAATGACACTATAGTGGTTGTATTATGTTGACTGGGCATCACCTAATTTTTAAGTGACGTCCTTGCCCCATCATTGTGATTATATCCCTTTCTAATATGTAATATAAGAAAAGATCTACATAATGGAAAGATATACATATTAATGTATTCCATGACAAACATGTTAACTTTACATATTAATCTTGGTAAATAGAAGTCATGTTTACATTTTTCCTCTTCAGTACACTGTTCTCTTGACAGCTTGCTTTCCCTCTGGTTTTATTCGTTCCAGTCCTGGTGTACGTTCCGCTGCCTCTGGTCACCCTGTTAGTCGCAGAAGGAGAAGGCAGGTCACATACATCTGGTAAAAAAAGAGAAAAAGCAGCGTTACTGGATAACATAATATTGTTGCTCTCCTCATTGCATTCGGGTCTGTGTGAAGGGACTTGGATATGTGCAATAAACGTATGTGTGTGGTAATGAGATTGTTGGTGGAAAGTCATCTTGAAAAGACAAGGAGCAATTAAGCTTGCTTACTTATACAAGTTAGAATGACAAGATGCCATTGCCGGCCCCACTCATCCATATAATAGGGTTTTCCCTCCCTGCTTAGCTGTACTGGGAGAAGCGTTTCCTGTCAAACCTCTGCCATGGCTCCACCATAAAGCAATCTGCCTCCTTCCCTTTTATACGCCGTTCATTCTCACACCGCGTCACTGTCCTGATTTCAACAGAGTGCCTGCTAGCAAGCACCTGAATTAGAATACTTTATGAATTCAATGCAAAACCTTCATTTAACCAAGTATTTATTTCTATCGGTGTATTCTCTTGTCCAATCTTAATTGAATACTGAAAGATGTCAGTGGACAGATGTGCAGATTGCTTGCAAACATTTAATAATGCAATGTGGTGAGTCAACAAATAATGCACCTTCCTTTAGCAATCTTGAAGATTTAGATAGGGTATCTTTGATGTTATTGACAAGGAGAGAAGTGTGGAACAATAGGAACATATGATAGTTAGTGTTAGATAACAATAGCTATCCTTATGCATCTTGAATTGAATGATGAAGCCATCAATTAGAGAAATAGCCCTCTGAGTATATATCATTGACAAGATGAATACCAGCACATTGTATTTGCGGATGGCGATCTCAGTGATCTGTAATTCAGAAAGCTAGAGAACAGCACATACAGTCTAACTAAACCTATGATATTGAAATTAAATTTCTTTTGTCTTCTTCATCTCTCTTCATTTTTAGCTACTAGACTCAGAGAATGAAAGTAGTTGTATGTCATATTAATTACTTAAACAATGCTTTCTCATTTAATATCAAGATGCTATTATTCTCTGCATTCAGTGTACTTAGTGGACACTTTCAGTGCTTAAAAAAGCATGAGGAGCAGTTCTGTCTGGCTGTTGTCTGGTCTCTTAATTAATTCTTACTTGCAGACATGGGGATCCATTTAGTCCCTCTCCATACCAAGGAGCAGACCTGGCAACTGCTCCTTGTATGGCATAGCCTCTATTTGCAACCTAAATTTCCCTTGTTCTCTTTGGAATGTCTTATAGTTTCTGTCCCCTCCAGCATTTTTTTTTGGTTGTTGTTGTTGTTAAACTTTAATAGCCATTAGTGTTATGTTTATAGCAGAGAAGCAACAGAAAGAAAAGTTAAAGAGCCAGAGTTGCACTGTTGCACTACTATAAACAAGGAATTCTCAGCACTGGCAGTTTCCAGTTAATTAGTTTCGGTTCTTTTACTTAGGTTTTGAAAGTGAGTGAATATTCCATGGTCAGGGCCAAAATTTATTCTTGGATCTGTACGTAGGTAAAAAATGTACTTCAGCAGTTACACAGTAAGAGCAGCCCTGTAGGAGAATAAAGAAAAAATACAACGAAAGAATGTAATTAATACAGATCTAGACTAATTATAAAATACGATTTAAGGAATGGGAATAAGCATTCATGACCGTTATCTGCATTATTATTATTTTTCAGTTGAGTTTTTTAATATGAATGCTGTTGTGTGAAATCAGCTTTATAATCTTTCCACAGGAATCTAAATGTTTTGGTCCTTTCCGTTTGCTTGTTTGCAGAGGTCATTACATTAAAAAATGGATCCTACCAGGGATGTCAGTGATCGTTGCAGTGAAGACAAATTTCCAGAGCCTTAGGGGAAAAACGGTCACTGCCTTTCCCAGAAATATTTGAAAGAGCTAATGAAGTTTGGTGGATCTCAGTGGTATTGCAAAATGTATGGCCTGATGGGGTGTGCGTGCGTGTGTGTGGAAACAGGTCTTTCAAGAAAGTAGCAGGTAAAAGAAATTTCTGTAGCTTTCCCCCTTCTAAATCTAATCAAATGAAACCACCTACAGGCCAATAAGCTTCTTGAGTGCACTTTGGCCTGGAAATAGTGTTTTATGATCACCCAAAACATAAATAATGCAATAAAGGAAAATGTTTGAGGTCTCCTTAATGAGCTATTGTTAAGGCACCCTTCGCTCTAATCTCCTTTCGTAGCCTGATGCAAAGAGCAGCATCCAGTGGCTGAGAGTGTATTTTGAGTGCTGCTGGGAAAGTACAAATGAGAAAACAGCCTTAATTACACTGCTTGCTGCATCTAGAGGTCCATGTGGTTTGACCGGCTGTGTTAGGACACCCTGTAATTTGGAGGAATTCTCTGCACGCTGGCACCATAAATGTACTGCTATCCAAGGGATGGTTAATAATCTAAAGTTGGCTGTTAACATTGCTGGAGCCGGTGTCTATAATTTCAGCGGATGACCCGAATGACTCTGCAATGAAAGACTGAAATGTCACTCCCCTCCTTCATGTTGTGTGCCTTGAGCAAAGGCTGCTCCAGGCTGTGCACATCCGCCGAGGTCCAGGTGCTGAAAGGGCAGAGCGTGAGCACGGGTTTGTGGCTGCACGAAGCCCCCGGCTTGGGCAGAGAAGTGGGGGGCACAGGAGGAAAGCGAGACGGTCCCTTCCCCGGGGGGACATCCACTGTGGCCATCGCCGCCCATCTCCGTGCGTGTGAAGGTGGGGCTGGCAATGGGGAGCCGGCTCGCACAGGCTCTCTGCCGGTCGGCCACCAGATGCCTGTGGCTGAAGGCAAAGCGAATGGTTTCCATTACCCAGGTATTTATTTCCTACCTGCTGCTGTGACATCTGCGTAACAGCGGCTGCGCAGGAGGAAAGCTGGCCTGGCCTGGCTTTGAGCACTTCGTTGCTGCTTCCCATCACGCTGAGTGAGCGGAGGGCCGGTGCTCACCCAGGGGGTGCTGTGGACCGACCCCGTGGAGCAGCAGGTACAAAGGGCCTCACTGCTGCTGCCAGGAGCTGAAAGCCTTCTTTCCGCCACGTCTTGTTGGTGCAGCACAGGGGCAGGGAAGGGGTAAAATGCTATCCGTAAATTTCAGAAAGTTCAGTATTTGCATTTTGTTTGGAAACCGGTGATGTTTTGGCATATTCTCCCTTGAAGGCCAGGGCGATGCTGATTGAAGATCAGTGTTGGCACTGAAGTATCCTGTGCTTCAGTGCAAAACCATCCCTTGTCAGACACAGCACCAGGGTTGCACCTTCTTGCACCCAGCAAGGCAGGCTCTTCGTGTGACTGTACTTGTGTCATTTCCTTAAAATCACTCAGACCTTCGTGCCGTTGCCTGATGTACAAGTGTCGGAGTTGGGGTCCCCTCAGCCTTTCTGCTCTCTGTGTGATAGATGTGCAGGAGCTGGAGAAGCACCACTCTGTATTCCCTCCAGTGTAGTATGCCCAGCTCTCAAGGACGGAGAAACTTTTCCACTGTTTGGATAACTGGGGGTGTCACTTGCACCTGGGCAAAATTATGCTCCCCTCCAGCTATCATAAAAATACTATTGACATGTTGTTTACAGTGCCATTTACATATGACAGACATGGTGAAGTACAGAATATATTTCCAGAAGGCAAAGAAACTGCCTTTGCTTTCCCACCTTGCATTTGTCTGTAATTAGTTGAAAATGTGACATGATGCCAAGAAGGTGGAAGAAAAAGAAACAGACAGCAAGGACACTGACATAGTTCTCGTTGCAGTATCTTTGTGACGTGCTGCTGTTAGATTTAGGTTGGTCTCTGATCTATGCAGGAAAAAGGTTTGATGCCACTTGATAAACTCAGTTGAGATGAAGCAAAACCCTTGGCCTTCCTCCAGTTACCTGAACACACCACCACCGATGTCCTTTTTTGCCCCCTCTAGATACAACCTTTTTCCCTACAGCATGCTTTATCCACAGCCCTCAATTCCTCTTGCAGGGTTCTGGCTCGTACCGTGTGAACCACTGCTTAACTTCTGTACCGCTGCAAGATCAGCTGCATGGAAGAGGAGGGATACTTGGCTCCTCCCTCTCTGCTCCATGACATATATTTGTGACTGCTGAACATGTCAGCTTTTCACAAATACAAGAGGAAGAAATGCAATAGAAGTAGCCTCATTGCATTAAACTCTAGTGTTAACAGACGGAATCAAAGACGCCACAAATGAAATCATCTAGGTGGAACCAGTCCTTGGGTCCTCCCACCAGCCCTCAGATTAAAAAGATCTTCTAAACTGAAAAGTAATGTCTATTTCTGTGGTAAAACAGAAGCGGTATTTGCCATAAATCCACTCAAATTTTGTTGCAGAACCTATAGGCAAAACTTTGTGTGCTTTGTTAGGTTTAGGCAAGTCAAAAGACAAGGGTATTGAACTCTCTTCTGCAAAGGGAGAGAAAAGCCTGAAATACTTCCAGCGGCCTGTCCCTCTATGATTATTTCACCCTTTTTTGAGCAGGGAGGGAAGTGGAGGGAAAGAGGGAGAAGGTAAGGGAAGAATAACTATTAAGTAACCCAGGATTCTGGGGATGGGGTTGTCTTCTAAACTAGGATGCATGCTAATCCATCCCTTGTGCTTGAAATCATTTGGAGAAGACGCCTGGGAACCAAAGGGCTGCCTTTGTAGCAGTTTGTCTGAGCAGGGCTGGCTTTGCCATCATCCCTCATCAGACAGCTTTGAACCTGCCCAGGCGCTGCTGTTGCCATCATTGCTCTTGCAGCACCGATGCTCGTGAGCGCGCCCAGCCTCCTGCGGCTCCGGGGCTTACCTGGAGGCCCTGGCACATTTCGCTGAGGTCTGAGGTTAGGCAGGAATATTTCGGAGATGCTTCTTCCAGCCGCACAGACACGCGTGCAGAGGAACAGGAGCCAGGCTCTCCTCGGAGACCGCTTTTACACCGATTTCAGCAGTGTTATTCTTGTTCCTCATTTACTTTCCCAGGAGAGGGAACTGACTCCAGACCTCTCTCATTTGTAGGCACTTGTGATAGCAGAGTGAGGTTTCCCAGCTCACTACGAAGCCAAATGATCCAATAACTGACTCTGTATCTAGATTACCATAGGAAAAATAACATACTTCATCCACGTCCTTCTGGCTACTCCTGCCACACCCCACGCAAGAAGGGAAGGTACATTATGCTACTTGTACGCGGGGGTTATTTTGAAAGTAGGGCAGCCCAAGGAGAGCACTCATTAGGGCTTCAATGAGGGATTGCACATAGGTGTCAAGGGGCAAATCAGCCAGACGTTTCCAGCGCTATCCTTATTTAACATTATGAAATGGCTTTCAAAACTCTGGATGCAAATAAAACTTTCTGATAGCCTGCCAGAAGTGGTCATGCCGATAATGTCATGCCAACGTGAATGAAGTCGGAGTATGTTTTTTTTATTGTAGCAATCAGACTTGCCAAACAACCCATTTCCATGGAATTTGGGTTCCTGGGTGGCCGGAGCTGCACCGTGCCCTGCTGCCTCCAGAGGCACTTGCTGTCTCCCCTCTTCCTCCCGTCCTGCGTCGGCACCTCGGCACTGCCCTTTTGAAGAGAGCGCGGAAGAAGCCCGCGCGCAGCTCCTCGGGGCGCTCAGTCTGGTCCTGCGGTGCTCCCAGCCCCAGCGCTGAGGAAGGACGAGGCTGTTGGACGCACCGTGGGACAAAGTGGCTTAGGAGCACAGGCGTGGCGATGCTATGCATCCCGTGATAGAAGGCGTGCACGTAACTTTTTGCTTCAAAATGACATCAGAAAGCACCGCAAGTCCAGGAGAGCTCAGTGCTTCAGGCAAGCAGGACAGGTGCCAAGATCTCCTGGTGCTTCCAAGCCCTCATTTCTGGCTATTGTGCTGCCTAGGGTTTAGCGGTCTCCTGATGGAAACTCCCCTGTGCAGAACCACACAAGCTTCTCGTACACAGCCTGCTCATAATGTTTTTGGCAGGACCGAAGAGAAAGCAGAACAGAGAGGGAGCACGCTGGCTGCCACTGAAATCTCTGGGTTGCTCAAGGTTGTGGGGTCTGGCAGGCTCCGTGCTGAGCACCCAGGGAGCTGAAAACCACAAATGTCCTGTGATAAGGGCTTGACTTTATGCCCTTATGCCCTGCGGGAGGTGCAGCATAGACCCGCAGCTTGTGTTGAACCAGCACCACCAAAATGGCCCTGATAGCCAGCGACAAACTGCAGCCATGTCAAAAATCACCCTGCCCTGTAATCTGGGTAAAGAATGTGAGTTTGAGGCAGGGGGAACACACGTTGGGAAGTATAACTGAGATCAAGGTACTCGGTACCTACGCAGCGTATGCTGAATTTTGTTCTAACTCGCTGAGAATCAGCAGGCCGTACCTGACAGCCTGTTGTTTATTTTTCTCCTTGGGCCTGGTCTGCGTGTACTTCTGCGCCAGTAAAACACAGTGAGTGCAGCAAGCGTTTACTTTCTCTAATGTTACCATTTCATCTGGTCTAATAAAGCCCAGCATTTATTTATGTGTATATCTGTGCTTGAGAGAGGCAGGAACAACACCCCAGCAGGGGAGGGGAAAAAAAATAAAATCGCCAAGTACCTACGCAAGGAGTTAAAGCAACGGGGTACATATGAAGGGGTTAAAACACTACACAGGTACAGATCCTGTGGCAATTACAAATGTTATTGAAATAAAAACCAGAAACAGGAAGCCAAAAAACAGGTCCCTAAGGCAGGCATCTGTCTTAAATGATATCATTTGTCAAGTTTCCAGCATCTTGTGGTTGTGAACACAAAAAGAAGTTCTGTGTTATACTAAGGACATTACATACTCATTAGTTGGAATGTTCCTGAAGTACATAATACAGGATTTTCATTTAATAAGAAGCAGCTACTTGCCACTGCGTTGTACATAAAATAAATTCTGGGCATGCTAATTGCTATTCGAGGATGTTCCACCTAATTTTTGACAGGTTTTTCTTTCCCCCTTCTCTAGACTACACAGTAAAAACTGTAAGCAGAAATGTGCTGCTATAGTTAAAAAATCTTTTTAGAATATTTTCTTATTTCTGCAAGCTGGATTCTTGCAACAATTAATATTAAAGGATTTAATGCACATATTAAAGAAAAAAGAAAAGCAAGTTAGCTATAGGAATATCTCTTTATTTAGGGGGAATAGCAAGAAAGCAAAATACATATATACAGATCTATGCATAAATATACATAGATACGTGCATATATACATACACATATATATACACACATACGTATATAAAAATGTCTGTATCTCAACACAGTAACTCTTCAAGTCTTCTCCCCCATCTCCAAGAACAAACCTAACTGTAATTAATTGGTATAGTTCCTCTATCTGAACACTATTAGTGCATTAGAGTTAACTAATATATAAGCTTCCCCCTCGCTGCCCTGCCAATGACCTTAAGCTTCACATGGTAGGAAGGCCACTTGCTGTAGAATAGAAAAGTAATTTATCCACCATGATTGTTCAGCCCTGGCCCCTCTGTAAAACAGCGACTGACAATTGTGCTGTATTATGGATGGTGCATTTGTGGGGTGTACAATAGTGTGCAGAGCATCAAGCTCACTTCCCTGAACACTGCAGGCAGGGTTTGAAAAGTGATCCTGCAAAGATGAGGCCACTTGCTGAGCTATGGCCCTCCATTTTCAAATCCCTTTCCCCCCTCCAAATACCCTCCTCTTCCCTCCACCCCCCCACCCCAAAGACAGAACAATATTGTTTTCTCAGCTTAAGTAAGAGCAGTATGTAGTTTTCCATTCATAAAAATGTGTCATTAAAAAAAAAAAAA
>VXAA01005317.1:140593-145854 GCA_013399115.1 Anseranas semipalmata
GTAGTTTGGATTTTGTGTGCCATTTTCTGTAAGATGTGGAATGTGCAAGGTATGCATTCTGACTGCACCCTCACTTTATATGCGTTTTCATGTTCTTGATTGACTATACGAATTTCATTTTATAAATTAAAACTAGTCAATAATGGAAACAGTGTTTCTAATTACCACTCTTCAGATTCACATGAGGCATATTAGTCCAATTTTGAGTTTAGTCATCAGTTTAGGGCTCCATCAGTAGAGCACCTGCTTGGAAATCCTTCTCTTTGTGGGAGTAAGGCACCTAAGATGAATTTCTAGCTTAGTCTACTTGTTAACCAACAGCTTACACCGAGCTCCATTTAACTGATTATAGATTCAGTATTTTCACAAATGGAAGATTAAAACAGGGGAAAAAAAAATCAGACCATAACTTAGATAACCTCCCTCTTTTGTATTTCCTGGAGCAGGCCTGTTACCCAAACTGCATATTTAACCTTTCATTTCTTTTTCTTTTTATTTCTCCCAGTGTTTCATTTCTTGGTTTGCTCATGTTTGTTCACCACACTGCTGCAGCACTAAGCAGTTTATTTTAGTTGATGGACGTTTTTTTTTTTTTCTTCTTCTTCCATGGGTATTGTATCTCTGTGAAATTCAAAGCTCATATGAAAAAGCAGCTTCCTTTCCATTCTGAAAAACCTAGAATTGACTTAATTATTTTAGATTTCCAGCGTTTCTATTTCTCGGTGAATTAGGGTGGAATACAGGATTTCTTTATTATTGTGATTGCAGTGCATGCTGCAGGAAAATAGCCAAGTAGAATCCCTCTAAGCTAATAGTCACAGTGCTGCTTATCATTGTCTCTGTTTTCCTCTGTACAGCAGGGCCAGTTTTAATCACCTAAAGAATTAGGAACTGTGTGAATGTCTAGATTTGTAGTAGAAAAATTTTGATTTACTACATAAGCCTCAGTTTTAATTCTATTTTTTACAAGCAAATTTTCTTGATTTCATATTCAGTTTTTATTTTTTTTTTTCAGTCACGTATCTTAGAATGTACAAAGCGAAAGGTAAATGTAGTGAAAGAAAAGAATGGATGCTTTCCAGGATGGGCCTGATCCAAAGCCCCAAAGAAGTCTATGAAAGAGTCATACCATTGACTTTCATGGCTTAGGACTTGGGCCGTCATGTCTCGTAAGATGTAGTTATGTAGCAACTTTTTTTTTTTTAATTATTATTTTAAAATTAAAAAAGAAACGATATGTTAATTGCAAGTAACCTCTGTGTGCTGAAATCATAAGCTAATAATCCAATGCAAAAGTATGAACATGAATTTCCAACATCCAGTTTTCAACTGCTAGTGGTTTTTTTTGTTTGTTTGTTTTTTCTTTTAAGTAAAAATATTTTTAAATGAGTTATAGCAAGATATTTTTAAAACAGTACAACAGACTGGATAAAAGAAGGAGCTCTGCGAAATGGTTAATAGGCTTTATTGGCAAATCATCACTATTGCAAGTGTCATAGTTACAACTCAGCTTTAAAGTATATGAATTTAAAACCTAACTATTGTGACTAATATTTATTTCAAAGTACAGAATGTGTCACAGCAGTAGGGCATCCTATTATTAATGCAGTAAACTCTCGCTGTAATACTTTTTGGTATGAGGTTGCTGTGCTCAAGTTCCCAGCTATATAAAAGTAACAGTGAAACATGCCTTTTTTCAGCTGTATCTTGCTGTAACATGTGAAATGACTCGTTCCCAGGAAGAGCCATATGGACAAGTTGTTCCATATTAAACTACTACAGTATAACTTTGAGCTGGCCTCATATGCTATAAAGTCTCTGGTTAAAACACCCATTTTAAAGACTGTTTTCAATTCTGTTCTACTTTTTAAATCAAGTCAAGGCATGGCTCTTCCAAGTAATGTATTCAGGTTGGAATTTCTTGATATGAAAAAGTTCATGAATCCTTACCTGCTCTTTCATCACTGCAGTGCTGATGCTTTGCAAGGAACACATCTGGGTCTTGCTCTACTTTAAATGTTCTTTGCACTGCGTGGAATTGCATACTACGTAACATAATTCTGCCCTACAGTTTTTCCCCCATGATGCCAGGTTATACTCCAGAATGTAATTTCACTGAAGGAATTTGCAATGATCCCATTGACTTCAAATGTGAGAGTAAAAGCTGCAGAAGAGTCACGTTAATGCAGGCAGATTTGAGCAGAAGATGGTATATGGACAACATGTTTTCTTCATGTTTCCTTTCTTTTTTACCCTCAGAGAGGCACCTGCTGCTGCAAAGGGACACTGCAGTAGCTTCCAAATCAGGAACATTCACTCTCTGTGCTTACAAAAGATTTTCTTCCTTCCCTGTAAGTCACTACTTAAAAGCCATTCTGAAATATCAGTGTGTAAGAAATAAACACCAGAATCATATTTCTGGGTAATCTTTTTTTGTCTTAACATCTGGTAGGTGAAAGGAAGAAAGCCTGTACATTTTCAAAACCAAATAAAAAGCAACCTTTCCTGTTAAGTTTTGTATTTTAAATGGCTCTTATTCAGGGAAAGGGAATTCCCTAGCCTCAGTTTATCTTCCCCAGAATATCGGTAGCTTGTGTTTTGTTCTTTTTGTTTTGGTAGTGTTTTCCAGTTGAAAAGAAGAGTGAGCTCCCAATCCTCTGCCTTTTCCAAACCTCTAGTTTGTAGTTGTACTTATCATCAATATTGCAGGCCCTGACACTCTGCAGCACTGTCACTGTATATACTGTGAAGGCAGTAAAAATGAGCACTAATCAATCTTTCAGGGAGAAGCAATGAGCATTAGAAGGCCACTATCCTGTGACTAAACACACCCCTTTTATGGAGTGTTGGTGCTAATAAAGGACAGCTTATTACTGAGGCAGAGACCAAAGCTTGGGTGAGGTCAACCATGACTGGCAGTCATCAGTCATTCTTAATGATACTTTTTCCCGTGCTTTCTAAGGGATTCTGAGCAGAGTGCAAATCATTCGGGGTCATCCATAGTTCATGTACCCACAGATGGCAAAGGTTTTGAAAGACTTTAGTTTAAACTTGTATTTTTTTTTTTTTATGTTATTCAAGTAGGCAAAAAACCCTCAAACAAAACAGATTTTTGCTCATTTGGAATGTTGTATTTTCTTTCATTCTAGTAGATGTTTTACACACTAGAGTGCTTGTGCAATATAAAGAACTACATAAATTTATTTTTATGACGTCTGTCTTCTTTAATTATTACCTTTGATGTCTATTGGTGACTAAAGAGAGCTTAACAGGATTTCTCTCCCTTCTTAAATTTCGCAAAGTGAAACTCAGCCAGTCCCTGACAGATGTCTGTTCCTCACCTTCAGGATTATTTTATAAATCCCTTTCTGATGAGCGGAAGTGTCAAATCAAGGACAGGTCATAAAGTAAAAGTATAAACCTTTTAAAGGGAGACCTTGGTAATATATAAACATTTTGCACACTATCTGAAATTTTATGGACTTAAAAAAAAATGATATTTTAGCAATGAGAAGGCAAAAGTTTAAAACACCAGACGGTATGCATGTGTTTTTGAATACACAGTTTTCTCTCGCCCCTTATCTTTCTTTCTGTAGTCAAATTTTACATGCATTGAGAAAATAGCTGTACTATCTGTAGGGCCTGTCACTAAAGTTTGTGTTTCAAAGGATCTCCCTATTTCGTTTACTTTGAAATTTTGTGCTTTTTTTTTTTTGTTTTGTTTTTAAATTCCCCAGTTAAGCACTCTCTACACCACCTTGAAGTTGGTGAGTGGGTATATAGCTGCTGTGATCTAGACAACTGCTGTCATTTTCAGCTGGTTGAGATTATCTGAGATTTTACTTGAGCAAAACTGTTAGTTTACTTCTAAAAACTGAGGTAATGTGCATCGCTTTTTGGGTTTACTGCTAAGTGCACACCACTGCATAAAGCTTTTTACATTACAGTAATACATTACTTCATAATGTAAAATCCTGACGGCAGGTTGGAGGGCAAGTGAATGTATGTCGTTTAATGTACCTACATACGTGCATATGAATGTGTACATACTTTAAACTTTGGCTATAACCCGTGGTGTAATTTTTACAGTTACTGATGATTTCCTTGTTGTTCTCAACTTTTTATTGTTAAAAAAGGCAAATGTACAGCATGTGTAAACTGAAGAACGCAATTTCATTTGATTAACATTAAAAGCTCATTTATTTCCTAGTGTGTGTGTACAGCACCGAGCACAGTGGGACCCTGTCCCAAATAAAAACAGGTACAAGTTACTATATTACGTAGGATAAAGTAGTTACATGGTGGTCGTGGTGGGGAAAGGTAAATTATTCTTTTTAAAGGTCAGAGTTTTTTTTTCTGCGGTGTTTTTGTGGCTGGGGAAATTGTCTGATGAAGTCCTTCTTGGTTGCTGTTGTGAATGTTTACTTTGCTCATTTGGATCTGCTTCTTTTTTGTGTCCTGGTTAAAAGCCAGTCACTTGTGCGATACTGCAATTACACATCGTGTCCGAGGCTTCGGGGGAGTTGAACAAGTCATTGATGAACCGGTATGACTGGTACATCACTAGAAATGATAGAAAGTATATGTAAATTACTGATCGAGAAACAAACATTTATACAGTGTTACAGCTGATAACAATGCTCATTAAGGCCTGATTCAGGAAAGCGCTTAAGCTCTTTTGTGAGCCCCCATTTGCAGTGATGCTCTCTATTAATTGCTAGTGAGAACACAACTGATGCTAGAAAGTGACTTACCTGGCCCGAAGATCCCGATCCAGCATCCGGCTTCATGCAGTCACAGGGGTGCGCCCATGTACAGCCCATTGCTAGATCAGGACCTGAGTTTACAATTCATCCAGGAACTACTTTTATTCAATGCTCTATGTATCAGACGAAACCTTGCGTTTTCAATGATGCAGAGTTTTGGATGGCATAGAGGAGGCGGGAGAGCATCTATACTGGGAGGAAGATGGTGAAACGCACGTCCTATCTGAATTTCACCACTGGGTAGAGGGCCTACAGAAAGCTAGGAGCTTTTCCGCCCAACCCCTAGGAGTGGTATTTTGGTGCTACATGGGTCTTGTGCTAGTTCTCTCTCTGGCCAGGGGATGAAAGTCACCTTTGGATTCAGTTGCCGTCATGTTGCTCTGCATATAGAGGATAAACAAAAAGCAGAGCTCGTCAGTGATTGCACCTCATCAAGGTGATGCGCAAGTTCAGCCTTTCAGATGGGCGTAATGCCGTTTTTTAGATACTGCCCCC
>VXAA01005317.1:145892-170892 GCA_013399115.1 Anseranas semipalmata
TTTTTTTCTTTGTATCTGACATCCTTTATTTTGTCTTTACAGTCTGGTTGAATAGGAATCGTTTAGTTTATGCAGCTTTGTGCTTTTTCTCTACAGCTTGTATCTGCATGAATGTGTTGCAGCCTGATGCGAGTTCATTCGATTAAATAAAATACTTAAATTGTAATCCGTGCAAAATGATCATATTTGAAACACTTGATGTCTCGGTGAGAATCCATTTAATAGTGATCAGATTTAAATGATTTAACACAGTGGTGGTGGTGGGAGGTGGGGAAGGGAAATACAGTTTTGAGACATTCCTGTATATAAAAAAAAGATTAAACCAAATTCAGATATGTCTTTCTCCCCCCTTCTCTCTCTCTCTCTCTCTCTCTCTTTTTAAGCAGTCAAAAGATATACTGTATCCCCAGTGAAAGGGCGCTTTCAATCCAGTTATCCACTTTACCCAGTCTCAGTTTCCAGAACCTTCCACACTCCCCCTGGTTAAACCACTAAGCCTTTGATTCCTTCCTGATTACACTATGCAAGACATCTATCAAACACTGTCTTATCTGTTTGTAAGGCAGCTCAGGCCTCAGATTTAAGTCATGGGTTTTGGCTACAAGTTGGAGTGTGATTAATAATTGACTAATGTAGCTTTTATTTATCACAGGCTAGCACATTTCACCATTACCGAGTTAATTTATGTTAAGTGTAAGCTGTCGTTCAATCTGTTTTTCAACTTTTTTTTTTTTTTAAATCCTAAGTCTATCTTTCACTTTTTGAGAAACAAAATCCTTACACAGGGCACAGTCTTGCTTGGTGCCAAAAAGTTGATTTCCTTTTCAGCGGAGCCATACATCACCGGCCCTCCCAGCTGCAGTGTCAGCCCCTGACAGAATGACATGTGTCATTTATCAAAGGGGCCAGGCCGGGCCTTGGGAAACGTACACGACAAAGCCTGAGAGAGTTCATTTCGCAGTCCCCTCCTACCCTCTGCGAGCCTCTTGCCAGGAAAGCCTGTGATGTTTCTGTCTTCACAGCATTACTGTAAGTCCTTCAACCTTCACAGAATTAACCCTCGCTGCCGCTGCCGCCGGACCTCCCCGGGGAGCTGCCGTGCCCAGATGCGGTGCCGGCCGGCCGGGGCGCAGGGGCGGCCTGCCCAGGGCTGCACCCTCGCCCGCTTCCCCGACGCCTCCCGCAAAGCACTCCCGGATTTTGCTTTTTGTTTGTTTTTAAATCCCATATCTTGTACATCGTCAGAATTAAAGTCCTACGTTTTTCCTGCAGCAGGACAAGGTCAAAGACGTAAAGAATACGGTAATAAAGCATCTCAGTCGTGAAGAAGGGGTAGCCACCGTCCTGTGCGCAGGTAGCGATTTGTGCGTCACGTAAGGCAGCGAGAGAGGGAGTCTTCTTCCACCTTCCTCTTTAAATTTTCCTTCGGGTCGTTCGGACACCAGGCGCTGAGACAAATGCAGTGAGCGGTTTCTCGGCGTCCCTGCGTCGCGCCCCAGCCGCACGGCACCTGCCCGGAGGAAGCGACCTGGTGGCACCCCGAAGCGCTCCCCTGACAGCAGCGGGCAGGTGGGCAGGAAGAAAAGTCCAGAGCCCTGAACAGGGGGAAAAATCCCCCAGCCTCAAGGTGTCACTGGCACCGAGTAGTTCAGTGCCTGTAACGCGGCTGCCTCAGTCCCGCAGCCCAGGAGATGACAAAGGAGTTAAAGCGGAAAATAATCTTCTGTCGGACAAAGGGGAGAGTATTTTCAAAATATAGCAACACTTTTGCTGTAACAAAAGTTTTGTTTGCGCGTGTGCGAGTGTGTTTTCAGTGGCCGAATTTTACATTTTGATCATGTACAAAGAATGTGAGAAAGTTATTGTCTCCTCCCCTTCCCCCACCAAATCACTCTTTGTACTTTGCATAGTTCCTACCACACTGAAGTTATTTACAGCATCAGATATCATTTAAAGAGATAGCTAAGGAGACTGTAGCCTCAGCTAGGAACTTTCCAGAAGGGAGTCCTATAAATTAGCCATTGCTCAGGAGTGGCTGTTTTCTAGTCAGGGCTGGTCCTTTCATTTGTCTACATAAGGCTAATTTATTTTTGCAGCCAGATGTGGGCTGACAGCCATCACTCAGAGCTTCCTTCCCCCACTGTTAGGAGGTCGGGAAAACAGTCACGTTTCCCATTTTACAGAATCCCCATCAACATTATTGAAGATGGATGTATCTTTAAAGCAAAGATTGATTGTGGATATCGGAGTTATGGTGTCATTTATCATAGTGAATATTATTTAGACTTGGATTGTACAAGGCTGTAACTTGAGACACAGCCAGGGGAGGGACAATCTGGAAACGAGGATCCATGAACTTTAATGGATGGATGCTTTTTCAAAGCTCCACTCACTATAGCATGATTTACTTTTCTTACGGAAAGGAAACAAGCATTTCAGTTTTAAAGGGCCAGCATGCTGTCTTGTCCTCTTTAGTGGGTCCTTCACGGAGGCATGCGGGACTTAAAGCTGAGACAATAAATAGAGACCATGTCTGAATGTTATACACATATAAGTGCTTTTATGTGAAACATATCTAGGTGCACTTGAGACTCTTGTTTGTGTGAATTACACTGGTTAGCTTCTCAGCTGAAGGGGTGCTGTGGCTGAGTAATGCAAAGTATTGATTATAGAATGCTGTGATCTGAAATTTCAGAAGCTCCAAATAAATTGCATTACAACTAGCATTGTTACATTGCCAGGTTCATTTCTGCTTGGAGAGGCAGAGCGTCTAAACTACATAGGCATTTACTGCTTGAGGTATGGTACAGAGGTGGAGAGTCTAGTAAGTTGCACACGTACCTGGTGGAGCATCACCATTGTTGGTTGTTGAGAAATACAGCAGACCTAAACAGCCTGATGCATACTGTGCTTACATTCCACCCCTGTGTAAAACCTAGAAATGTAGTTCTGGATCTTGCAAGTGAAAACATACCTTGTATTTTCAGAATATGCCTTCTAGAAAACTGCTTACAACCTGCTCAAAATCTGAAGGCATGGTTCAGCTAAGGCGTTACTTCAGATCTCACACCACCAACACACCTGTGTGCTTTATTGAATCTATTAGAATGCATTTCACGCTTTGGAATACGACTTTTGATTTTTGAACTTGACTGAACTTGAATTCAGAAGATGCTCAGCTGACTTCAGTAAAGGGGAAGGTTCTTGAAGCTGGTAGCAGAGGTCTAGATACAGCACAAGCGGGTCTCAAGCATTCTTTCCCCACGAGTTCTGGCAGCTCAGTCCCAGCCTGAAGCATTCTTCCCTTAGCATCATTTTCCCAATTACTTTATTCAGGTAACCCACTGCTCCCCACGTGAAGTTGCTTGTTTTCCATTTGACTTCTGATTTTCACTGATATCTTACATTTCAGAATGATTCGTTTCTGGAGTTCTTTTTCATGCCTCTAAACTTAGCTTGGGTCCCCCTTCAGTGGGTTATGTATCACAGTTTGGGAATTACCGTACTGTCTAAAAATTTTACATTGGGCAGCAGTTTATTCATGTGGGCTGACATGTATCAGCTAAGAGGAAGGTAGTTCTGCCACATTTGTTGTCCTTGATGAACTCCTCACATACTAACATGTAAGGCAACACTTCCACAAGGAAATACTAAGTCTTTCACTAAACTATCTGCTTTTTTTTTTTTTCTTTAAACAAAACCAGAAATCACTTTGCTGTCATAAACCAAATTCAGTAAGAGAGTTTTCATATGAATAGTCAAGCTCGAGAGTTTAAAAAAAATCCAAACAATGGAAACAATTATGAACATCTGTTTTTGAATGCATATGTATTCTGTACATAACAAACAGAGAAATCCTATTATCTAGAACAATAAAAGGGAATTTCCCTTTCTGTCTGAACACTCTCTGGGAAGAATATGGTCTTCCATTTAGAATCATGGTTTGCGTATTTTTTTTCTTCTATTAATGAGATGAAAATGAAGATTTTTTTTCTGTGGTCCAGATACCAGTTTCAGGGACGCTAGTATAAATTCTGAGAAATCTATTTTTACACCTGTGCAGCTGAGATCAGAACGCTTTTGTGAAGTCCTGCTGTATTTACTTATACATAAAAAGTATTTTTCTCTTGCTTGAGAAACATACAAAATGTCTTCAAAGAGGAAGCAGTTTATCAAATTCATATTAATCACAGCATCAATAATGTTGACCGGGGTCAAGTCATTACACTAAATATATTGTAACCATTATTAATGCATGTAGCCCAGTGCCATAGCTATGATATAAGACTGCTGTTTCCTGATTAAAAGCTGTTTGGTGATGCAGAGATTCAATACAGATTCTTCCTGCCTTGTGGTGACTGACAGTAGCTTCTGGTATTCTGCTTTCTTCTGACAGTGGAGTATATTAATATGAACACACCTTACAGAGGGGGCTACAAGAAGTGCAGAATGCAGAAAACAAAAGTGTCTAATTTCAGCAGCCACAACTGTGCATCCATAAGGCAGCCAAATTTATCATGGCACATTATGGAGTGCAGCAAATGTCATGAAAACCATTGTTTTTTAATTTTTTTTCCCTGAGAGTCTGAATGAGGTGATTTATAGTAGTTATCCATCTTAAGGGTCATCCATCAACTTTTAGTTGCTAGGCAATCAAACCAACAGCTGTTTGCTTTGAATCAAGCTGAAAAGTTGTCAGTCATCACATGCAGGTATGACCTTAGTGGTTAAAAACATTATCATGCATGCAAAATTAAAAAGGCAATGTCCTCGTTCTCCCTCTCCCATAACTTGGTTCATTATTTCCTGTGAGCAGCACAAGTAGCATTAGCCCAAAGCTTCTGTTTAAGGTAGTGGTTTGAAAGATCCCCGTGCTGGAGATGCTGGTCATTGCATCACAGAAATATTCACATGCTCCCATAAAAGTTCTTTGTACAGAAACTGCTGGGGTAATAAATGGCGCAAGAAGTAGTGCAGTCAAGGCTAGGATGCTGTTACTCTTTTACCATCTCCCCTTAGAGCAGGGCTAGAGGACACAGTGGTGGAACCTCTTGAATTATGTGTACACTCTTCCACCATGTTTGTTACAATAACCAGAGCAATATTCCTTGTGATTTGGAGGCACTATATTTGACAGTGTAAGAACAACCTGGATGTAATATGAAGACATGAATCTGTTTCCATTCCTTGCTTCTGGTCTTCTGTTGAAATCACTTGTGAGGCGTTATCCTTCCAATTGTCATTTGTCTCCATTGACTGCTGTTCTTTATTAAGCAACTTTGAAACTACTGACATGTGAGGGGAGCTGGATTCTGCAAGGGATTCTAGAAAATACTGAAGAAGGTGGAGGTAAACTGCTGAAGAGACAACAATGCATGATTTGACAATAAATGCACAGTTGCTGACTTGCTGTTAGTGCCTGATACTTGAAAACTGCATGCATGTCCAGTGCTGTAATCTCGAGCCACAGAGCCACTCTTGAGATTCAAAGAGATGTAGCAAGCGGTAAGAAATGTTGTGTGTGAAAGTGCAAAAAGGGAAGTGAAGTGAGCCATTTTTGGCAAAGGAACTGCCTTCAAGCCATTTTTTACCAGATGTAGCCAAAGGAAAAGGACTGCCCTTCCCTATCAATGACCTGTTTCCAAGAACTCAACCATGAGCTGCAGATGTTGAGGTGGAAGTGTTCTGCAAAGAAAAGGCTCATTGGCACAGGTTTATCTGAGTCCTCAGGCCTTTCTTCAGAAGGAAAAAAAAAAAAAGGTTTGTTTTACCTCTGCGTTAACTCATACACACTTGCAAACATGAGGCCAGGCCTAGTGAAGATGACGCGTGGTAGTTGTCAGTAAATCTTGCTTTCCGCAGACTGTGTATCTTATTCTGCTAACCTGCATGAAACAATGAGTGTCTTGTCTTGTCTTCTCAGGCACTCAGCCATGTGCTAACTAATCATGGTAAGAAAGGATTCTCTCTGTTCTTATTTTGATAAATCTTTTAAAATATTTCAAATTTTATTTACATAATTAGACAACTGTCTTTGTCCCCTTGATGTCTTTGACTTTCGTTTGTGTTTGAATTTGGCTATGCACCTATTTAGATGTCACTTAAGGTAATAGTCAACAATCCTGTGCCCTTGAAACCACTGTGTCATCTGTGTAGGCTCTTGCGTGGGCTCCTGCTCACATAACATCTGAGCACCTTCCAAGTGTTAATGTAAAATATATGTGCAAAATACTCCTTGTAGTGAATGCACTGATGGGTGATAACCATTTTCATAATATCCTCGCCATTGTATTTTCACTTATCATGTAGCTCACACCAGGTGGCTTGTTAGCAGTTGCTAATGAGTTTGTTGTAGTGTGGGAGGTTCCCAGGTTGAGAGCTACACTTGCAGTTTTGCTCCCTTGCTTACACTGTTTCCAAGACTTGTGTGTATTCCTAATGTTATTTTAAAACTCCTCTAACACTTAATTTTGTTCTGCACAGAAATATAGATGTAGAAAACATATGAGTCAAAGCTTATCATGATGTATTTATTTCTGTTTGTCCCTTTAAAAAAAAAAGGATACTCTCTCCTCCCATCGTAGTAATATTTTCTGTTTGTCTTCTCACTACAATAGATTAGTAACAGTATAAGTCCTAAATGGATCTCCTGACATCTTTGACTCCCTTCCATTTACCACAGACAAAACCCGCTTTTCTACTTTATTTTTTTAAGATAGTAACTACTATAGCTGTAGAGAGGGAAAGTTGATGTAGGTTTTACAGGAAATTTAAGGAGAAAATGATCACTTTGGGACAGATAGTAGTACCCTGTCAAGTATTATCCCATCTGCAGTAGAGTAATGAAACTCATAGTGGGAAAAGGTGGCAGAATCAGGCTATTTGATCAGGTTTAATCTATGAAGTGCCTAACCTAGTCCTTTAACCTTTAGTAGAGCTCAGTACGTAATCCACCTGTCCACATCACCAAAGGGACAAAATGAAGAATTTAGACTGCTGTTGAGCAGAATGAATTTCCATAGTGGATCAACCTAATGTTACAGTGATGACACGTGGTAATTTGATAGTTACCGTATAATAACACGAACAATGCGGTACATACAGTACTGGTTAACTCCATTGGATGCAATGGTAATTACATGGCAACTCACTGACTGTTAACGCTTTGTCGTCTGATCACTGTGCACTTAACTTGTGTCAGTGATGTAATTAGCACAGGTGTTTCTGCAGTTGAGGTATATCCAGTAGATGGTGTACTTTTTTTTTTTTTTTTTTGGAATCCTTGGCCTATATATTTACAGAGTGGCTGTATTATGTGTAATGTAGAACTTTTTATCAACCTGCAGAGACATGCCTCTGTTCTTGCAAATTTTGGTGCTGTTCAGAGCATGTGTGTTTCCTTTACCGATGCATTACTAACAGAAAAAAAAGAAAGAAACCTGAACAAATTTCTAAAATTAGACTAGACTGGACTAGACTAGTTCAGTTGGAAGGAACCTACAAAGATCATCGAGGCCAAGTGCCTGACCACTTCAGGGCTAAACAAATGTTAAAGCGTATTAATGGGGGCATTATCTAAATGCCTCTTGAACGCTGACAGGCATGGGGCATCAACCACCTCTCTAGGAAGCTGTTCCAGTGTTTGACCACCCTTGTGGAACAGAAATTTTCCCTAATGCCCAGCCGGACCCTCCCCTGGCGCAGCTTTGTGCCGTTCCCATGCATCCTGTCATCGGTTCCCAGGAGCAGAGACCAGCACCTCCCTCTGCACTTCCCCTCCTCAGGAGGTTGCAGAGAGCCATCAGGTGCCTCTGGGCCTCCTCTTGTCCGGACTGGACAACCCAGTGTCCTCAGCCTCTCCTCACAGGACATGCCTTCCAGCCCTTTTATCATGCCTTATGCTCATGTATCTCTGGCACTCCAACTGGTGTCTTCTACATTTGGTTGTAGGGAAATGGAATCTTACAATAAAATTAATATTCAGGTGATAAGAATGTGATTGAGTAATGTACTGGGAATGGCTTTGTATTCAAAACAAATGCAGCATCGGATACGCTTGGGTGTTTTTGCCTGGTTTACCTGAATTAAAGTTTGCAGATCATGGATTTTCTCTTGTTAGCTAGATTTTTAAAGTCTTTGGCTTTGTCTGTAAGTTACATTTATAGACTTGTAAAATTGTTGTTGTTATTTTTGATTTGAGAAACAAACATTTTGTTTAGAAGCTCTGAATCAAGATCAGAGCCTGCTCAGTTTGGCACTGTTTAGAAGCTTTGAGCACAGACTATACCCCCAAAGTTAAGAGTCATGATGAAGAAGGCTAATATAGAGTAAAGGGTAAGGAGAGACACTGTAAAGGTGAAGTCTTGTAGCAAATGTTGTAGGGCTTACCCTTTCTTATAAGGATTATCCCTTGTATGTATTCCATTACAGGCCATATGTAGCATATGAGCTACGGTGTTATTTTGCTAGGTGGCATAATGCTTGAGGAATACTTCTTCATTTGAACTTTTAATTTGCTTCATTAGGGATGTGGTAAGTAGATGGAGTAAAAACTTTGTTGGATGATCAGATAAACATGCCACTTACTCCATTATTTATCTAGGACAGATAAAAATTTTTATCATCAGTCTTTTTTCATTCTTTCTCCTTATATAATCAGCAGCGTCTGCTTTTCGGAGGTTCCCACTTTCTGGTAGATCCTGATGAAGTACAGTTCCCTTCCTCAGATGAACTACCCAGTTCCTCAGGTTACCCACTCAGATTACACATGGAAAGCCCTACCTCACGAGCTGCACTTCCAACTTAGCTTTTGCTTAGATCAGATACATCTTTCCAGGTTGGTCCCTTGGCACTGTATTTTCTTTCTGGAAAGAGCAGATAGGAATAAAACATTAGTTTTCAATAAGACTGAACCAGGAACATCCCTGCAATGCTTTCTACTTTAAAAAGGTTTTGTTTTCTTCTTCTGACTTCTACAGAAGGTTTCTAGATTGGAGGATGCTGCTTGTAGCAGTTTTAGGAAAAATTCAGCAATATGTATAGTCTCTAATCCTCTTCCTCAGCACAGTGCCACCCTGCCCATTTCCATCTTTCTGTGCCTTTGATTGCTTGCTGTGTGCTTGTGTTTTATATGCATCTTGCCAAAGCCCTGTGAGTTTATGGTGCTGTCAGTGCTGTGGAAAGTTTGCTGAGACCAAAGATGTAGCAAAAATAGCTGTGAAAATTTCTCACTATCACCACTGTTTTGTTGCTGCCCTTCTGCTGAAGGTTACCACTCCCACAGCAGCAGGGATTACCTCTCCTATCAGCAAACAGAACATATCTCCATTCCTCAGCTGCTTCTGTGCAAAGTCTCAGCGTCATCGCTTGAATCCCGTTCACTGGGAGACTGCACCAGATGAAGCCAGGTTTGTTCTTAGAAATGAGCTGAGTTCCAGCTACTCCTCTTTTGCACAAACTGAATCCAGTTCCTTGGAAGTACTTTGTGATTGAGCACCAGTGTAAATTCTGTAGGTACAGGTGTACAGTGAGTGAAATGTTCTGAAGTGATACATTTCCTCTAGAAACTTGCAGCTCTGTAGGTAGAGAGGTAGTCTTTGCCTGGCATACTAACCATGAAGTAGTTTAGATGTCTCTTGGTACACAAGAGGAAACTAAAGCACCAGCAGTTCATTCTGTCAGCCTTCATCTTTGTCTGGCATGCTAAAACACTGGGGATAAATCTATTCCTGAGTTTCCCTGCTTCCTAAAGAAAATAGTCTCAAAGACTTTTTCTTCTTTTTTTCTGAAAACAAGATGACTCTAAAACAGCCTTTCTCTCTATGCTCTTGATTCAGTAGCACCAGAGATCTGTTACTTTGCTACACTTTCTGCCATGTTTTTTTTTTAAGGCAAACAGCAAGTGGGATGCTGAGATGTGCAATCACAATGTAAAAGTACAAAGATGCAGTAATGGGTGGTAAGCTATGGAAGGGCAGAACAGATACAAATCTAGCTGCATGGTGGAAAATGGGTTGGAGAGCATCATGGTGGAAAATGGGTTGGAGAGCATTCATAATGAAATCCTGATGTAATTTAAGACTGAATGGCTAAATTAAGATTTCCTTAAGTTTTTCCTGTGATATATTCCTGTTACAAGTTTCCTGTGTGAGAAAACAACCTCCACTATTCTACTCAGAGCTACTGGTTACATTTCCCAGGGGTTGTGCTGGAGACAGCTGAAAAAGGTTCTCCAAAAGCTTAGGTGAAGCTCAAGTGATTTCACACATACAAAAAATTGTTCATTCTTCATAATGTATTTTGGTAAGACCCTTTTTCTTCTTGTTTAAAAAGCCTCTCATTTTGCCTGTTTTCATTGGCCTTTCCTGTGTGTAATTCCATTTTCTTCATTACAGTGGAACATGATGAACAAGTGGATGAAACAAAAAACCCGTGCTCCCAGAATTTTCCTTGCTGTCTTTTTTTCCAGATAATAAAAGTTGTGAAGAAAGAGAGCACTGTTCTTTTATCTTTTTCCATTTTTTGTCTGCACTTCTGGGGCATATTATCTAGCCCAAGAAAAGCTTCTGAGTGTGTGCATGTGTGTGTGTATTTATGTATAAACAAACTTGTGAGTAAAATTCTGCAGAATGGTAGTAAAACATCTGCTTAGTTCAGTGTATCATGAAGCACAAGGCCAAAAGCTGAATGATTCTACATCTTGAGAAAGGTGTGTATACAACCACATGTATCTTAGGGACATTTTATTGCATTTTGATTTTTTTTTAAGCTTGTGCAGGGTGAAATGAAAAAAATTGCTTTCGTTTTTATTTTCTTCTAAAGAGGCTCTGCTAAACAAGCCAGGTCAATGTTCAGTGCTCCAGCTCAACTTTACTGAAACTGCCAGTTGAGACTAAGGAAATCATAACATTTGCAAACTCGATTCCTCTTAATTATGCATATGCAATTTGGGGTACCTCATTTGCAGCCAATGGATTCACAGCCGCATCAGTGTCAAGCTGGTTAAAGTGCGAACAGAATCAGATTTACAGGATCTTTGAACTCCTCAGTGATTAATGAAATTCTTAATTCTGGAAGTGTGACAGGAGGATAATCTCGACAATATTTCCCCCTGCTTTCTGTGGGTGGAGGGATTTGAAGCCAGCAGTGGCAGTCAGAGGTTTGACCTGTTCCACTACAGCAATTCACTTGTTCAGGCTGGAATCTCCCAAGTAAACCCCTTTTCACTTCCCACATGCACCTGTACCTCATGCTCGTGCGGTTGGAGATCTGTCATGCTACATTTTACTTCCACCACTCGGAATCTTGCCAAGAACCTAAATATTCCCTTGTTTTAAGCCTGTTCCTGAAGGAACACTGTCAGTGCCTGGTGACCTCCACATCTCTCCTGAAGGGTGGAATTAGAAGACCTAGGCTCTGTTCCTCTCTTCCCTGGGCCTTAGTTTTTGCACTTGTAAAATGAAGCTCGCAGTAGTTACCTTCCTGTGTAAAGAATTTTGAGATTTACTTACCAAAGAACATTATATAAGAGCTGATATGACAATCTTACAACGGCACAGAGTGGCTGGTGAATACAGGAAACTGGTCTCAGTTTTCTTGTGTGCTCTTTTCCCAGTAAACTTAAGTGTGGAAGAATATTACCTGTACAACGGTTCTCCAGCAACTGATCTATGCACCAGTACAGATACAGCGTGGTTTTTAGACAGGTCTGCCAAGATCTCTGTAGAAACCAGTTCATCACCATGGCATTTCAGGTTCCTGAACAAAAGTTAGACAGATACATAATTACTGTGGTAGGTCTAGTCCCTTGCTGGTAATGGTTGGTAATATTTTCTTTTGGAAACTGTTGGCTGTGCTTTTTATTATATACGTTATGACCAGCCATACAACTGGGACTTTCGGGGCACTTCATGATTTGGAGTTCAGTGAGAGAGAGTGAGTGCAAGCTGCAATTAATAAGTTGTGAAGAGCCTGATTGTTGCAGCTCAAATGGTGAACTGATGTAGTTACCCAAAAAAAGATTGGGAAGTGATGACCTAACTGTCACCCCATGGAGAATGAGCCTGGTCTTAAATTTGTGAAATATCCCTGTTTTACAACACTGACTATAAGAAAGAATTCTGTTAAAAGTTAATGGAGGAGTTCCAATGGAACCCTATTAGATTCTGCCTCCGTTAAACGACTGATACAGACTTTTAATGGATGTTTTAACTAGGCATTGTTATCAAAAGGACTATTGCACAAATTAAAACCAGTCCCATAATCAGTGAAGAGAAGCTGGATTTACTCCTCTGCCTTTGGCATAGGGGAGCCTGTGTGTGTTTGTGTGCAACTGAAGGGATGGAGAAAATGGCGAAGGAGAGTAAGATGGCAGAAAATGTATTAGAATTGGGAAACGGAATATGTTTTCAGAAACATATTAAAATTGGCCAGTGAAAATATTGTGTAGGTAAAGCAGGCGAGATAGCACACCTAAATTTTTATCTACTGAACAAGTCTGGAGCAAGAAAAGGGGGAGTCTCTGCTTAAGAGCTGTGATAGTTCTCCATTTAGTGATCTAGTTTTGGATAACATTTCTATGCCAGCACAAGGCCTGATCCTGTGAAATACTGAGTGTCCTCAACTTCCATTAAATTGAGTGGGTGTTGAGGGGTGGGCTTCCTTCTTAGAGAGCCTGGGCATCATACGCTTATCTAGTGTTATTCTGATTCTGATTAAGATAGGCTGAGGGCAGGTGGTGGTGCCTTTTTGTTCTGAACATAAGGCCACATGTTTGCACAGATGCAGAAAAGGTGGTTTGTGGTAAAGGCAATATAGAAGATAGTCAATTTGAAGCTCTCATGTCTCCTGCTATGATGGCTGTATGAAGTGTTTACAGGAAAAGCAGAGGATTTTATGTTTTGTTTCAAAGTCAGGTGTTGGCTTGGTGTTATGATGTTTAGAAGTTTTCTTTTAAAAAGCATCAGGGAAAGAGTTTGCTGTCTCTGAAGTTAATGCCTGTGAAATTCATGTTTTGGACATGCTTTTGCTCTCCCATGCAGAGTGCGTGCCTTTCTGTAGTGCCCCTGCAGTGACCTCCTCTCTAACCTGGATAGATTACCCATGAGGGGTCATTTGGTTTCCATCCTTGTGTAGCCATGGCCATCTCATTTAAAGGGATCCTGCCACATAGGTCTTTTAGTCCCCTTTGTGGTACAGTGACAATTACATATTCTGTTAGCAGATGTCATCTTAGTTATTCCACTGCTCCTTCCAGTGAGTGAGAACTGTTTTAAAAAACAAACAAGCAAAAAGAAAACAGAGCAAGGTAAATTATTGCTGTCATTCCGTGTTCCACATGCAAACAAACTCTGTGCATATGTGGGGCAGCTGCTGTGTATTTGGATAGACGTCTTTATCTGGGGAATGCAGAAAAGTAAGGTATTTTGCTGTTCATTCAGAACCAGCTAAACTTGCATTGCAGTGTTTTGCTTCAGAACAGTCATGACGATACTTGTTTTCTGTGAATGAGCTTTCCTTTCCCTGATGTTAGAAGGCCCTGCTCTCAGCTGTTATAAGGCTCCCATTTTACTTGCCTGACTCCTTTCTATCAAGATGTTTAGTACATCTTAAAGCATTCTTTCTGGCCTGCTTAAATCTGGGACACCATCATGACATTTTTTGATCCAGCTCTCTGATATATTTCGATACATTGCTGGTTTCTAGCAAATCTGTTGGTGCATGCTGCTGACAAAAGGAAGGTTCAAACCTAGTGATGGCCCCCTTGAAGACTTTGGCACCTAACCTACTTGAATGTCACAGGCTTCTAGCAAAGGCTGTCAGTTATACGCAAATGGCTTGACATGCTTTTTTTGTGTGTGTGTGTGTGATGTGGATTATTGACCACTAGAATAAGAACATCTGAGCCTTTTCGTCTCAGTTGTAGTAAAAACTTCAGACCTGGCATAAACTGCAGTTTTTTTGGAGAAGAGGAAGGCTAGATCTTTCTTCTCTAAGGCACTGAACTGGTTTAATTGAAAGAACAATTTGATTTGCTGCTGTAGCTGCTGCTACAGTAAAATAGCTTGGAATGCTAGCAAATTTTTACTTCTCTCACCCAAACCAAGGATTTAATACTGGCAGGTGAACTTCTGAAGGCTGCTATCAAGTATACAGAGACAATAACTGTCTTGGAGGTGGAACTTTGTCAATATTTTTTGCCTTGGGCCAAAAAACATTCACAATAATGGAGTGCTAAAGCCCTGCTCAGAAATGTTGCAGCTAGAGAAAAGGGAATTTATTCCAAGTTTTAGAGTGCAGTATTTTGGTAGGATGTGTGGTTTCTTAATCATCCTTATGTTGAAGCATCAACCATCAAGACATTTGGGGGACACCTGAAGGCATGCTTCTTGCTTAGTAAGAGCTGCCTTTTTACTTAAGACCATGCAAAGCTGGCTACATTACCGCCATACTTAATATCATGTTTGAGTCAAAATGTCTTTTCCTGTGCTCTGTAACCTGGCCAAAGGATTTATTTTTTATTTTTAAATATCCATAGCGGGACAGGGGAGAGAAAATTCAAAATTACGATACTGAGAAATTGAATAGATGTTTACAAAGCTATGTTGCCTGTTTCTGAAATGGTTATGGGATGATAATCATAAAATGATTCGGATAAAAGGTAATAGAAGCCTCTTGGGATTGCTTATATAATACGTATTTTATAATGCCATAAATAGCAAGCCAACTAAGCTCTTATAAATGTATTTTATTAATGCACATTGATTTATAATTATAATTATTAAGCCCAGGAATACAGACAAATACTTGTTTCAAAGCAGGTAAACAATAAACAAAAAACAAACAACAACAACAAAAAAAAACATAGCTCTTAGCTCCAATGGCCAAAAGCAGGCATGAGAGAGTGAAGACTGCTCCAAAACTTGCCAGCCCCAAGGCTAGCTTTCCCATGGTTAAGGCAGTGATAGATTGCTCCAAATGCTGCCTTTTCCTCTTTACATCTCTTTGAAAATGAAGATTAACAATATGCGACAGTGTCTCTTTTGGAAAAAAAATAAATAGATAAATTGGTGCATAGATCTCAATTCCCCCTTTTATGGGCACTGGTGGGATTTTTTTTTGCTGTGCTTGTATGAGAAGACCCTGGTTTGGTAAGACACACTGGAAAAGCTCTCCTTTACTGATTCAAGCTCCGGCAGTAAACTAAACTGTAATGCTCCCAGGCTTTAGCACTGTCTTTGATGCCGGCATATGAATGCAGAAGTAAACAAAAAGGGAGCGTGTTAGTTTCAGCTGTTTTCAATAATCAGCAAAGAAATGCCAGTAGATTGTATTTTCTAAATTAAAAAAAAATATATATATATGCACACAATAATCTTTAGAAACTGATTTTTCTTAGGTCTTTCAAGGCAGAATCAAAACAGTTTGAGAGTTGGTAACTATATTCTCCTAAAGGCAAGAGAAATCTAATGCAAACATTATATGCATGATACATTATTTACTGAGTTCCAGTACTGGTATTCTTTTGAAAACAAGCTTATTCTTAGAGAACATCATTGAAACTAGATATTTGGTTTGTTATATATCCTGTTTTAACCTGTTTATAATGGTCTCTGATAGTTTTGAGTATGCAGTTTGTATTTTTATGTATCTTCTAATGTAGTCCGTGAGGCTCAAGTCCTCTTTCTGCAACCGTGAACCCATCTGTGTGTGTTCCTCTGACACGTGTATGTGACTCCTGTTGATAAGTATGTGTGCATGTCAGAAAGAGATGGTTACTGCATTTCTCAAAGGTTAAGCATACACCTTTCTTTATATATATGACTATTCCCAATTTTAAAATTGTGCCTATATTTTAGGTAATTCTTGGCTTGAAATCTACACCCTTATATCTCAGATTTATATTTGTAGATTAACTGCAGGAAAGCAAGATCCCGACCATGAGTGGCAGCCAGCTTTCTGATATGCAGCGAAGCTCACTCTAGAACTCCCTGACATTTTTACAGGACTAAAATGTCCATTATGCAGTAAGGAGCTTGGATGAAAAATGTTAATCCCACCAGATTCTGAAGTCTGGTTTAAGGCTGTATGAAACATCTGGAGGTCTTTTGGTTGTAAATGTAGTCCCATCCAAAGAGTCAAGAAGTGCATTTTATTAGATATCCGAGGTTTTCCATTTTAAAGGTCACTGAGTATGTGCCATGAATTTCACTACCTGGGTTTATCTTTCATAATATATACATTATTGTGTGTTATTCCTTAAGACATATACAATGCACTAGTGCAGTGTTGTATTTTTCTTCAGATAGAATCTAGTCAGAAAATTCAGATTTTATTTTCCAGTACAGCTGCAAATTGGTGCTGTGCACATATATAGTATTTTCTATAAGTAGGTTTGGGATTAAAACAGTTTTTGCAGCTAACTTGATTGCTTACTGTTTCCCAGCTAAGTATTAATATTCTTATCATTATTGCTGAAAATGATTATCCTCTGTAGATGCGTGACCTCTTGTATTTTAGTATTACAACATTCTTACGGAGTTCCCTGTTTAAATAAATTCATGTTTGGATCAGAAAACATAAACCTTCACAGATTTGCATTTTGCCATCACTTGATAATTTTTATGAAACGACCAAACAGCAAAAGGCAAAGCCTCGAGGTCTCCCCTCACATTTTAGCGAAGATTTAACAGCAGGATGACATAGTGAATAAGGGCCTGCTTCTGTGATTTGCTCAGTACCTCCTATGATTTACCCTTGGTGCCAATAAGGGCAGGCAGTATTTTGCAGAGGATATGCATCCCGTGGTAGGAGCAGGTCCTAAGAGTTTTGCAAAACACATTGTGAAGCAGCAGCAGGAGTTGTAATATAAACAAAATTCACTTTTCAAAATAAAAGGAACAAATATGTCTTATTTTATAGCCTTGATTTTCTTTTAAATTATGATAGCAGATGTACATACTACTTAATCATATTGAACAATACGGAGTAAGTCACTCAGCCGTCGATGAAGAGCTGCGGACCTAAATGGGAGAACGCTGCACGTACCTCAGAGCACGTTCCCGTTAACGAGAAACGTGCCATTGAGCATGCTGGATCAGAACCTCATTGTGCCCTTGCATCGGGAAGGAAAGTACTGCCAGCTGATGCTTATTGTGCTCTTCTCATTTACCTATAACCTCACAGGTTCTTTTCTTTGCATTGTCAATGCCTGTATTCTTCACTGAGGAATATGTAGATGCTGAGATTGAGCTAATAAAATGAAACAGTATTTGAGCTTTTCGGGCACAAGCTAACAACTGATGAAAACACTTTTTCTGTTCGTTTCCTTTAATGCTCTCCACAACCCACTCAAACTAAAATAATTTTACAAAAAACTAACATTTTCTTTGGAACAAGGAGGTGATTTTCCTCTGTCTTCTCTTTCCTTTCACACGGATGATTCTAAACATCTAGAACTAGACAGGTCTGATGAAAGCTGCTTCTCAAATGTTTGTGTGGCACTGATTTTACATTGCTCAATCTCTTATCCTCTAACCTGGTATCTTTTTTTCAGCTTGGTTAGGGGAACATTTGCTGGATTAAAAAGATGCATTTATTGGACAGATTCTTTCCTCTGTTAGACCCATGGCATATCACCTGAGTTTGCACCTGTGTAAGTGAAGATAGAATATGATTTTGAAGTTATTTTTCTCAAAACATACTGTGTTTATTCATAGGTGTTAGTTATTGTAGCAGGATTTTTTTTTCTTCATTGGTTTTGGTAGCTCTAGGGACATTTGCGTGTGCAGGGACAGCGTGTTCCTGCTGTTTCTCCTGCTCTTTTCCAGATACTAAGTCACATGAGAAAACAAATCACATGTTTTTGTGGTACTTACTACCTTTTGGTTAGCTATTCATGTAGTTTCCACGGGTGTTCTATATGATCAAAAATGGAAGCAGACTCAAATATGAGAGGTCATACATCCATAAGGGATAATCATTTCTTGCAGTAATACTATCAATAATAATACTTAGCTGGGATGCAGTAAGTAAACAACTAAGATACGGGTATTCCATGTCTGTTCAGAAACAGGATTTGTAAGACTCTCTTATTAACACGAGCTATAAAAATGTTCAAGAATTCATGTTGTCCCTGGTATTTGATTATACTGTCCATAAACCTCCGAGAAACATCATCTGCAGTAAAGTCACTGAAAAACAAAATGGAATTAAACAAAACCCTGAGCTCTTTCAGCATCTCATGCTTGGCTCCAACATTCCATGTATTATTTTTCTACGGAAAGGCTTACATACTCATCTAACTGAGAAAAGATACTTCCTTGGATAAGAACATAAAGTGTGCTCTGGGTTTCTTGTGCTCAGGCAAATATTACTCTAGTTTGACTGAGACCCTTTCACCTGCCTGACTAAGCCCTGACTACATAATCAACGGGGAAGTGAGACCTTCTTAGACTGAATTAATTTCCAGGTTTATCTTTGCTGTTATCGATGAATATTTTGTCATTAATATATTACACTGTTTAAAATGAAATAAAATGCATGAAATGATAGCCAAGACATTTTTTTGTAAGCATTACAGTGTATTAATGTTAATCTGAAGCAATTAAAGGCCAGATCTCAAACAGATGAAAGCACTCTATGTCTCCAGTGTTAGGAGACAAGTTAGTTGAAAATGATTTCTGAAAAAAACCACGAGCTATTGATTGTGTTATTTGTGAGCATGGTTATTATGAGCATCTTAAATGCTATTCCGTTTTCCTGTCCTTAGAGCAAATACACAAACAAAAACACAGGCAATGCGCAGGAACTTAACTGCTGCTTTCACTTAACGATGGTGTTTCATTGCAGCCTTTTTGTGGTTAGAATAACAGAGTTGGGGGTCATGGCACATAAAATAAAAGCTATGAAAGGGCACGTCTTTTGAAAAACAAAAAAAAAAGTTGTAAATAGAAGACGGTAGCAAAAATTAAGATGATAAATTAAAAAATAATGTGATTGAAGATTTTCTGAAAAGGCCGTTAAATTTGCTGCTATTATTTAGGCTGTAGCACTGTGAACAGTAACTTTATCTGGGAGAAGAAATGCTAGGAATTTTATTCTTCTCATTCCCATTTGTTTCCTGGCATCTTCTGTTGACGTTTTTCTCTATTTTTTTCCATTATTATTTGCTAAATATATTATGACACTTTATTTACCTTGGTCGAGAGCTTTGAGACCTCTGTGTGGCTTCGCCATTCTAGCAATTTCACAAATAAATCACCGATCATTGTGCAGAAATATCACAGTTTACATGAAGACAGCATTATTTTCATGGTAGAAGAAGCAGGTTTATGCTGGATAGTTGGATTGCTACATCTGTAGGTATATCTATAGAATACACCCGCTCATATCTTTCTTTTTAATTAGCACTTAGTAGTTTTTATTAAAGCAACGTGTTACAGAGTGATTTTGGAAGTACAGTAGTGGAATCTACATTCTTTGATAAAGCATCTCATTTCATGGACGTACGTTATTTTGTTATTTCTACGTGTGTAAAATAAGGGTACGTTGTTAGTCTTTTGTTAATTTCCAGATAATTAAACATTATTATCTATTTACCAATGAATAGATGTGATCTGTTTACAATATCAAAGATCTATATAAAGCACCCAACTATAGCTGAAGCTCTAATTAAAATACATCATTGTTTGTCATGGTTTTAAGGCGAAAATTAAAAAGCGTTGCCAAATTAATCTTCAATCAAGAGTTCATTAATTAGCTAACCTTCTGTAAATGGGCTGCAGTTTGATGACAGCTCACTAAAGGACCATTTAAATGAATTCCTGATTGTATCAATCAGACAAGGCAAAAGAAATAGATTTATGGCTCTTTTGCAGTAGTTCCTGCAAACATTTTCCCAATATTTAATGCACACAATGGATGTTAAACTATTTTAAAGTGATGAATCCTTTTTATTACTGTCCCAAACTCTGTTACTTCTTGCTGTATATCAAGAGGAAATGTATAACGCTGCCAAGGTTTCATGATCCTGAACAGAATATTGCAGAGGAATATGCTTTATAACATAGTAATAAGCAGTTGCTTGAAATAACATCATAACTTTCCACGAGAAAAACGTTTTGAACAAATTATTGATTATATAATAGTCTTTAGTAAAATTTACTTTGCTTCTGTCATGAATTTTAAAATATGAGGGCTTAAGTGGTCAGGTACTTCAGTTGCTTTTCTGCTGGCAACATAAAATTTCTGGATCTCTAGACTATCTGGAAACATCTGCCATGAAAATGACAAATTAAAGATGTTAACGCTAGATTAGGGTGAATTTCTGTGTTACTTTAGTACATGTAATCTCTATCTAGATCCATCACAAGGCTTAAAGAATAAAGTTTAGAATTTGTTGTAGAAGGTAACACATGATTTCATGATTCCTTTTGTGATAAACAGGTGGGATTGAGATTTTTCTCTGCATGTATTTAGTCTGTCTATATGCCTTTTGTGGTTCTGTGTGAACATGTGTTTCATGAAAAGTACGGTCAAAATAACAGTCTCTATTTACTATTGCCAAAAGTTCTCCTTCAGAACTTTGTGTAAACAGACATTTAGTTAACATTTGGGTTGGTTATCTTCGTAGTGAAATAAAATGGTGTGAATTTTTGGGGGGTGGGGGTGAATTTGTTTATTTAGTATTGCAGATTCATATAGTCAAAATCTGTTTGAAATGAAAGCATTAATTAAGGCTAAGAAAGATTGCACATCAAAGCACTAAGTGACATATTGCATATTATGACACCTCGAATGTATACAAATTAAACAGCAATGGTGATCTTTGTCTCCTCCGTATAAATATTTCCATTTGTTTTGCATGATATATACTGATATTATTAACCAGTTATCTGTAATTGATATATTATTCTAAGCTATTGCAAAATATTTCCCCATCTTGTTTATGTGAATGTTAGAAGTATTTATTAAAATACAGCTTAAATTGAATTTATATTTTCCTGACCAGTATACCATTGTACATTTTTGTTAGCATCTGCCATGAGACAATAACCTTGTCCAGCGCTGCTACATCTGTTAAGTCTATCCTGCCAATTAAACCACAGAGATGGTGTGTTTTTTTTTTCTTAGTCAAGGTGTTTGTATCAACATTTCATACAGATACAGTAGTCCAGTGTGAAGGAAAATCAGTTTTTTTTTTTTTCCCTCTGTGCTGATTTGCATATGCATGTCAAATCTAGCTATGCCATTTTTATGGTATTGAGGAAAACAAAATGACCTTTACTCAAGTTCTTAATAGTGGAAGGTTCTTATGTTCTGAATTTTCAGGTGGTGGGGGGACGAGCCTGGGAGAGCGAGCGTTTGCTGATTACGCCGCTGATGCCCGCAACAGCCTGATACAGTCTAATACACTAAAACTCCCTGCGCCTTCCTGTTATAATTGCGTCTGTGCTCAAGGCTACTATAGTTAGGCTACATTAAATCTCATTGTCAGTCAGGCTGCATAAGGCTCAGGGAGCTCACGGGAAGGCAGTGGGCAATGCGCACTTCTCCGACTGCTGCTTGCTCGTCCTCGCGCGGAGTGCTGCCTTGCGGTGTGCCGAGTGGGCACCCCTTATCACCTAATCACGTAACTCGGTCTCTCCCCATGGCTGGCGGATGTGGCTTGCTTAAACGCAGATACGGGCCTGGTAATCCAGGCTGCCCGTTCTGCTTTGAGCTGACTGCACACGCTATTTATCACGTTGGACAAAAAGAAAAAGCAAAAAGTCACTAATTAAGTTATCAGCTTGCATGTCGTATAGGTGTACACATGCAGGAGACAGGTCATGTACACTTAACATGTATGATAAAATATAGGAGCTTTCAGCAGGGCTTCTATCAAAATAATTATCTAAGCAATTATCTGTGCTATTCAGCTAACTTTTGCATGCGATGGTGTTTCTATGCTTTTGTGTTCGTCAACCTTACTGCTTTGAGTTCTCTTAGGAACTATTAGACTGACAGTTTTCAAATTGTGCAGAAAAGACAAAGAAAGAGAAAAGGGCTTTTTATAGAAAATTGTACCTTTATTACAGGTAGTTAATAAGTATTAATAACATAAAAAAATCAATGGGTTAAATGCAGTTGTATCATTTTAACTGGTGCACAGAATTCGATCCTGGGCGGCTTGCGTGCTTTGTCGGGAGATCGTCTTTAAGGGTCTCAACACTGCAATTCTTTTCCTCCCAACTGCAACACTATGTATGAAAAAGAGAAAGGAGAAACAAACCCTGATGTGCCATGCTTGTGTGAATTTTGCAAACGGTTTTCCTGATCCCATAGATTGATAAAAGCAGGAACGTAAACAAACTGTCCCTGATGCGTGCACTTCAGGATCATTTTGTCATTCAACTCTACAGTTACAGTAATAATTTTTAATGTTGTGGCTTGTTGGCTTCTGTACGTATATCAAATTAGGTATGTTTTGATTCTTGGCTCTTCAAAGGATACTTAGGTATGCTGATGAACTTCCATTACCTAGGCTTCAGGCAATAGTAGCCGTTGAATTTTATGTAGAGACAGAAGAGTGCATACTAATGATTGTATACTTTAAAAAGAAAAAAAATATATTATTTTGTGTGAGGATTTGTGTTGTTCTTGGTCTTATTATATGAAACTGTTTTCATTTTAAGAATGTGGGCTTTGTCTGGTGATAACCTTTGTATTATGCAGAGGAAAACCTTGCAAGCAATAATGCAGCCTTTTATTAAAAAGTTTGCTTCTTTGTGGTGGCAGTTTTCTTGTGGTGCATCATGGATAGAGGCAGAAGGACAGTTCATAGGTGGGAAGCTCAACTATTACATTTATATTTCGTGGTTGCAGCCTCCTTCCCAGTTACTGGCAAAGCCTTGAGGAAAGTAAACCATGTGCTTTTGTACTGTCATATTTGATCTGGACTATATTCTCACTGTTGTTTGAAGCTAACATGAAATGCAGTGTCTGCATGACCCATTTTAGCAGCCCATTATCATAATTTCACTGTCGTATGGCCACTGAGTTAATGTACTTACAAATGACAGAGAAAGTGTGTTACATGACCTTAGGGTTTTCAAAAATTAAATGACGTAGGAGGTCATATTTTAAAGAATTGTTAAAGAGTAGGATTTTGGGGGGTTGGCTTTTGGCTTTTTTTTCTCACCTCTCAAGTGTCATAGCTTGTAACAACAGGAAGATATATTTATTCCTTGTTAGACAAACATACTAAAAGTTTAAGCCTTTTCAAGGTCTGGATTTTATCTATTAGAATTTTTGGGTAATGTGGAAGTCTGAATACAATCTATTTTAATTATTTTAATTATGTTTTTCATTGTCTTTTGACCATGTTCCTGGTATAATAAGGTTAAAATGCCTTTTGTATTTATATATTTTGATGGGTATGGATTTTGTTGTTGTTTGTATCTTTCTTGGTTTGTTTTTGATGTTTTTTTAAAGGAGTTATTTTGAACGAAAGCAGCAAAGCAAGTATGTTTTCTGGATTTTGCAACAATGGGGCTGTCTTCTGGTTGATCATGTGAGGTGATAGTGCTGGGAATAATTCTGATTTGAAAAATAATCTCTTTAAAAAATGGCTTTCTTAATTTGAGTTTAAACCAGATCTGAAAGTGTTTCTTAATTTGAGCAAGTGACACTGGCATTTTATCAGTGCACAGTGTCCCCACACTTCCCAAATTTTATGGTGTCATGAACTTACATTGCTAAAACCCACCATAGTGAGTGATTGATGTTTCTTTCATCACAGAAGGGGTTACATTGAGGGTAAACCACAGTGCCTGTGATATATATCCAGTAAATGAGGAAACGGCAGGAGAAACCACAAACATGTTGTCCAAGTGGCATATCCTCACCTTTTCCTCATAAAGTTAGGTATTGAAACCAACTGGCTTATCTTTCTCTTACCCTTGTGGAGTTGGAAATCCTGTAGACAGTGTTCTGTTTGAAAGGCTTCCCCATCGTTCTCCTGTTTTAACGTGACTTCGTACAAACAGAACTCCATATTTTTCCATAGAAATAGACAGAAGCCTGGCTAATTGTAATGATAATAATAAAAAAGCTTTTTTGTGATTAATATATTCTCTGAAAGTGAAACTATGTGACAAGCAGAAGGAATACCATCATTTTATTGAAGGGCTTAGTTGGCAACACTAGCAATGTAAGGTGGGAGAAGGCTCCAGGTGAGCTCACTCTCTGTTACCACCCGCAGGTCACCAGGTCGCATGGGTAACCCATGGCAGGTGACCCGTGGTGGCAGCAGTGGTGGTCTGTGGCTCGGTACGGGAGTCATAGAAGCCTTATCCAAGCAGCAGCCACGTTGATGTATGTGGAAATTTTGTCTGGACGAGGATGGGAGGATGAATCGGTGCTCTTTGTTCAAACAGTGCTGATAGTCCACCAGCTTCCGACCCTAATGGCACACTTTTACTTAAAATTACTAAGTTTTGAGAATGCTCCTGAATGTTATCTTAGCGGGCTAACACACCTTGAATGGTTTTGAAAGTAAAATATGATTGTCATGCATGCCTAGAAATTACTGTCTTAAATAAATTTTGGAGCTCAAGACGATTGTCTTTAAAATATTATTTTCTGGTTTTCTATCTATATAATTTCATAGCAAAGCTAAATAATAATGTAACAATAGCAAAAACAATAATACAGAATTTATTTGCTGAATTTAACATTGTAAAATTGCCTTGTTGCTTGGCTTTCTTTGGCACTAAGGGACTGCTCTCATTTTATACCCAGGCAATCCCATTGATTTCAAATACAATCTAAAGGGGTTGTCTGCTTATAATAGAGGGCAGAATTTGACTTTCATTGCTGGGTGTAAATGACGGCAGAATTTAACTTTAAGGTCTCGGTCCTGCAGAAAACCCCTAAGCGCAGCTCTGTCCGTTAAAGAACTTAGCCACGTTTTTAACCCTAAATAAGAATCCTCTGCTCGAGCTTAGGTTTTGCAGGC
>VXAA01005317.1:175892-185218 GCA_013399115.1 Anseranas semipalmata
AATAATTTGCAGCATTCATTTTAAGGGGATCGGGGAGAGAAGAGAAGGAGGTGAAGAATCTTTTTGTTGGTTTTTAATGGGATGCCTTTAAGGGTTATCATTCAACCTGTGAGAAGCACGGAGGTTGTTCTTGTTACTGTGCCTTATCTACTTTTCAGACCCATTGCATGAGAATTAGAGGGTAGGCAGTTCTAGTATTTTGCCCCTATTTTGCTGCAATTATAAACGAAAGGCACAAACCACTGTAGTAAGGTTATTTGGATGTCTGATAGTCTGCGCTACTCCTCAGCCATTGTCATAACTAAGCCATATTTTTCCAGTGTAGTGACATTGTAATACACACATACACACACACAGATTTGTAGCATCTGTGCCGTAATTTTTTATGAACATTTGTATATACTAATATAGAAAATTCTCAAATCTTCCAGCAGGCGTGTTAACCTCTCACAATGTGAGATTTTGGATTCTTTTGCAAAATTCTCATGACTGTGTATTCTGGAAGCATATCTGTAAATGTTTCTTTTTTTTTTTTTCCTCCTCTCATGTTTCTGTGGTGAGGGAGATGTGTCTTTTCTGTCTTTACTTTTTTACCCCTTTCTCAAAATGTGTTCTTGTGTTTAGTGGAAGTTACCCCAGCCTTGCAATTTGTGCAAGGTGACAGTGTGGGCTGCAAAAACTTCTGCAGCTGCTGTCTCCTGTTGGCTGGGTATATATTGGAAGCTGCGGAAATACATCTGTTGCAGAAAGAAGAATGGTGAACATTCACACCGTGCCACTTTTGTTTAGTTCCAGGGTAGGCCCTGATTTAGCAAAGAATTTTAGACTGAAACCCACCCCTGTTTGTTGAAACTATGAAATATGTATTTCGGTGAAACTGATTTTGTATTCAATTGCTTTACTAAATTGTAGCCTTCAATACTTAGGTGTTTCTTCTGAATAAAAATATTTATTTGGATTATTTAAAATCTGACCTTGAAGAGTTCGCTACATTTAATTTTGTAGACTGTTAAAAACAAATGCAATCATTAGTTTTTGCTCTTTTCAAAATAATGCATCCAGTGCTGAATCCCTTTTTGAACGGAAGAGAATACCTCCGTAGAGACAGATTCCTTCAAAAGCACCAGTCCGAGGTTACGGAAAGATTTTACGTGAGAATATTTATGCTTTTAACCACATCCTTACACTTTGGATCTGTGTCTGCTTTTTCAAACAATGGCTGTATATTTATCGTGTAAATATTCTCACTGAAGCAAACACAATGTGCAGTGCTACTCACATGTACAATATATAGCGTCTCATGTCCACTTAGATTAGAATACACAGCTTTTAACACTGTTCAAAGATGACAGTATATCTATGGGGAAACACTGACATCCAGAAGGCACATTTTGTAGGAAAAAAAATATTAGCAAGGTTTAATAAGAAGAGAAGAAATACTAACTGCTCCCCCTAATTTTTAGTTGTCTGAAATTTGAAGCTTTTCCCTCTTTTTCCAGTGTGCATTTGCCTGAGTCTGTGAATGCACAAATGAGAAGGCAAAGAAAAACTGACATTATGTTCTGTAATTTCTTCGGCTTTGGATATAGTTTTTGTTGAGAGGGATCACTGCTAGTATCTGCTTTTGGTATTTCTGTGTGGTTACAGGACACGTGTGAAACAGCAGTCTCTTTAGATGCAGGAATATCTGAAGAAGATTGCTTAGAGTTTCTCGGTCGCAGAAAGACACACTGTCTGAAGTCTGTCTGTCTGTCTCTCTGTTGATCTACTTATTACAATTTAGAGGGAGAATCTGAACATCCCACTCTTTTATTTGATGTGGAGTAATATTGCTTGTCTGCGCAAGTAATTATAATGGAAATGCTTCTAAGGCTTAAAATTCTGAAGCTTACTTATTTGTAAAATTTCCGTGAGAATTTTAGAAGAACATACATGTTTTTACAAATTAACATTCTTCATTTTGCATGCTTCTGAATTATCTCTAACAGAAACCTTTTCAGTTAGAGAATTGCACTGACCTTGCAAAATACCATATGTTGAGTGTGCTGCTATTCATCTTATAAACATTAAGTCATGAATGAATAGGTATTGTGTGTATCGTATGATAACTACAGGAGTAAAATAAAATCTTTTTGATTGCAGCGATAGAAATTAAACATTTCAGATAAATTACACTCTTTTTGGTTAAGAAGCATTATTGCTTTGTGTTATTTCAGCTAACTGTACAGACATGTGGGTGTGTACATCGTGTAAAGTCATTTTGCTTTCAGAATCTGGCTTAAATTCTGAAATCATAGAAATTCAGAGTCCTAGCCAATCATATGTTCTTAAATCTTATATTGCAGTATATATTGGTAAGGGAGAGAACTTAATCGTGTAGTAGTCTCTGCAGAACCTAGGACTAGGAAAGTAAGTGAAAGATGGATATTTCACCCTAACACTCCGTTTCTTTGCTTTGACAGTTTAACACCGACCTTTCATGTAGTTTTAACGTTTCTTGTGTGGTTTAACTCCTTTTATTTTTATGGTAAAGAAACCTTTTCACTAAGTGCAAAAGTACGAGAATAGAGAAGACACACCATCATAAATAAATAAAGGAAAATATAAGATTTGTCAGTGGCTTAACTGGGGCTTATCCTCGAGGAGATATTTAGATGGTTATATGTAGCAATTATAAAAATACATATTTATGCAATTTACAATTAAGTAAAGAGATGCTAGCAGATAATTCACATGGATTTGTGTAAAATACTGTGTCAACTATAGCAATATCAGCATCTTACAACAGTATCTTACATGTGTTTATTAAAAATGTCAGGATATGAAAATTAAAGGAAATTGGCATAGTTCCATTGAGGTTAGTAAGAGGATAGCTCTTCATGAAAGCTAAGAATATGGACCCCGTCAGCTTGCAGTTTCTAATTGGTGACTGTCTGCTGATCATTGCTAAGTTTTTTTGTTTTTTGTTTTTAAAGAAAAATGCCAGATGGTAACTGTCCATTTTTATGCATTTAGGTCTTTTGGAGTTTTTTTTTTTTTTTTTTTAATTTCATTTTGAAGTCATTTCAGAATCAGAAACCACATTCTGTAACTGTTAGTTACCTTTCTAAAACTTAAAAATGTCTTTTCTTTTGCTGTTAGAAATTACTGGAAACAGGTGTGTTCAATGGGAGAGCTAAGAGATCTTATGCTGTAGCTGTGGGAGTGAATTCTACTTGCATACCTAGAATTCAGAGCTGCAGAGGCACTGTAGTGCCCAAATACATGCAGAGTGTTTGAACAGCAACATTATTGCAACACTGTGAATCTGACTGATTTCTTAGTTCTTTTGCTATTTCTGTATTTTATTCTTTATTATATGCACTAAGTGCATTTTTAAGATTTTTTTTTTTTCTGGTTTTCTAATGCTTTTGTGGTGTCTTCCTGCCCTTTGGCTCCAGGGTGATTTCTCTAGTGACTTCTATTGTGCTTGGTACTCACTAGTCCTTTTAACTATATCAGAAAACACCTAAGGCCGAGGCAATCTCTATGGAATTGTGCCCAGCTTAACGTTTTTGAAACAAACGAAAAAAAAATATTTCCTGAAAAAAATTGACCCTTAGAGGACAAATGAAGGTTGTAGTGGTCATCTTAGGTTCAACACTACCCCAGTACTTGGTGGGCTACTTTCCTGTTTTATCTTAAGACATTAGACTGAAGTAGCTAGGGGCTGTATAAATTGCAATTGCAAAGGTGAATACAGAATGCCATACTGGCTGTAATACTGTTACCTTTCTAAAAAATTTAAAGACTCTTCAAAGAGTGTTCATATTGCAGTGAGAGAAGCCTTTTTATTTTTCAGAAAAGAAGTTTCAGAATAAATTAGCAACTGTGTATAAAAAAGAAGCTTAACTGGTACTTTTGCTCCCCCACTCTCTTCAACTCTTGTTGAATTGGGATTGAACAAGACCTCAGCTTTGTTAACATGAAAATATATATTTTCTTCATATTGCATAGGAGCAGAGGTGCCTTTTTTTTTTCTTCTGGCTTTCTTTCAGTATTGTACCATGGCAGGACATAGCCCACATTTCAGCATCACTTTCTACACAATTCACCTGACATGGAGGCATTTTTTTCTTCGATCTCTGAAAACAGTTTGCAGTCCATGTTTTCTACCTTGACGTCCTTATAAACGATCTGCATTGCATTATCATAGTGATTTTTTTTAAGCTTCTTTTACAAAACTGGAGGGAAATATGTACAAGTATGTTTTCTGCTTTGCAATGAAAGTATACATTTATCACTTAGGTACATGTAAGCCACTTCTGTGAATTGGGCCCTTGGAGTAAATGTGTTTTGATGTAATGGCCATCTGCTCATGAATATCACATTTGCTCGTTTAAAAAATAGTTTGATATAGATAAACACATAGTTTGGTAAGATTATATAGTTTCACCAGGTGGCAATACAATAGCAAAGTTTGATATTTGCTGTAAGCCAATAACTAAGCTGGGTGGGAGGTTTCAAGTTTTTTTTTTTTTTTTAATTTTTATTTTTTTCTTTTAAAATTTCGTCTCTAACATTTACTTTTAGTTGCTGACTGCTGCTTTCAAAAGGGTAAATGCAGCACCCACATCAGATCATACCAGGAGGCAAGGTATATCCTTGCCATTTAGGAAAACAGCCATAGTCTTGCTTCCCTTTTCACCTTGTGAAAATGAAAGCTGTTCAGCTCTCAAATGGACCAAGTACAGTCAGTCGCCAGGAGGCCCTGGAACAACCGATCTGACACACTTGCCCAGTGTAGCTCCAATAGAATCAGCTGTCAGTGACACAGAAATGACCCTTGAGGCTGTAGCCAAAGCCGGTTTGCCAAAAAGGACAGCACTGGTGGGATGGAGTTGGTCAAGCCCGTGGTTCTGAGAGTCTAGGTCCATGGGGTGGAGGTCAGCTCCAACGTGTTTTACATACATAGTGCAGTAAGTACAGCTCAGGGCCAGGCCATTTGTTTAAGTTGATTAAAACTGGGTTAGTAGGTTCTTTGTTTGATTTTGGTTTCAATATTATGGTACCTACTGTGGTCTTGGCACATATTTTACTGCCAATGTCAAAGTTTATTCTTAGATAGCACTGATATCAAACTGTAACCAGGACAGAGTATGTGGATTTATGGGTGGAGTGTATAAGTGATGGTGAGTTTGGTTTCTAGATGTATCTTCAAAATTTGTCTTTATGGTTACTGCTTTTAGTACAGAAGACAGCAACAATGTAAAATGTGTGTGTTCAATAACTTTGTCTTGTTTTTTTTCTTTCTTTCTTTTTCCTCCTCCTGTATTTTAGCATATGTTCCTGAGGAGGAATTGAAAGCAGCAGAAATAGATGAAGACAGCGTGGAAGATGATGGGCTGTCTCTGGACATCCAGGAGAGTGAGTATTTGTGCAATGAAGAAGCGGAGATCAAAGAGGCTCAAAGCTACCAGAACTCCCCAGTCAGCACTGCAACTAATCAGGATGCAGGCTATGGTTCGCCGTTTAGTGAAAACAGCGATCAGCTGGCCCATTTCAAAAGCACTTCCTCTAAAGAAGAGAAAGAGGATCCTCAGTGCACAGACAATGTTTCCTATCCACAGGACAGCTTGGCACAAATAAAAGCTGTGTATGCAAATTTGCTTTCAGAGACTTGCTGGTCCAGTTTAGCTTTGGACTTAAAGAAATCCAGTCAAACCACCAGCAACAATGGAATCAGCCAGAATGAAAACACCACCAGTACTGACACCAACGCCAATTCCCAGAGTACTAGTACTACCAGTACCAACACTAATACCAGTACAACTACTAGTAATACTAGCAACAGTAATAGTAACAGTAACAGTGGTGGCTCAGGTTATGACTGGCACCAAGCTGCATTAGCTAAAACTTTGCAGCAGACCTCGTCATATGGACTTCTCCCAGAGCCTAGTCTTTTCAGCACAGTACAGCTTTACCGGCAAAACAATAAACTTTATGGGTCTGTGTTCACCGGTGCTAGTAAGTTCCGATGCAAAGACTGCAGTGCAGCCTATGACACACTGGTGGAGCTAACCGTGCACATGAATGAAACTGGACATTACCGTGATGACAACAGAGACAAAGAAGCTGATAAGACCAAACGGTGGTCAAAGCCAAGAAAACGATCACTTATGGAAATGGAAGGCAAAGAGGATGCTCAGAAAGTGCTGAAGTGCATGTACTGTGGGCATTCATTTGAGTCCTTGCAAGATCTCAGTGTCCATATGATAAAAACAAAGCATTACCAGAAAGTGCCTCTGAAGGAGCCAGTACCAGCCATCACTAAATTGGTCCCTTCTACCAAAAAGCGAGCACTTCAGGACTTAGCTTCACCTTGTTCACCGGAGCCAACAGGGATTGCTGCGGAAGCTTCACTGGGTGAATCTGCAAAGGATCAGAAAACTGCCAACCCCTACGTGACTCCAAACAACCGCTATGGCTATCAAAATGGTGCTAGCTACACTTGGCAGTTTGAGGCACGCAAAGCCCAAATACTGAAATGCATGGAATGTGGCAGTTCCCATGACACGTTGCAGCAGCTCACTGCTCACATGATGGTCACTGGTCATTTTTTGAAGGTAACCAATTCTGCTTCCAAAAAAGGCAAACAGCTAGTACTGGACCCTGTGGTGGAGGAGAAGATACAGTCTATACCTCTTCCACCCACCACCCACACAAGACTACCAGCCTCCAACATTAAAAAGCAGCCTGATTCCCCAGTGGGCTCCACAAACTCAGAGGAGAAGAAAGACCCAGAGAAGGAAAAAGTGGTGGCCAGTGAAACAGAGAAAAAGATTAAAGAGGAGAATGAGGACTCTACAGAGAAATTTGAGCCAACAACTTTGTATCAGTACCTCAGAGAGGAGGATCTAGATGATAGTCCTAAAGGCGGAATAGACATATTGAAATCCCTTGAGAACACAGTGACGACAGCTATCAGCAAAGCTCAGAATGGAGCACCTTCCTGGGGAGGATATCCCAGTATTCATGCAGCTTACCAGCTTCCAGGAACAGTCAAACCCCTTCAGCCCGCTGTGCAGAGTGTTCAGATGCAGCCATCTTATGCCAGCAGTGTGAAATCACTGTCTTCAGAACACAATGCGCTCATCCATTCCCCAGGCAATCTCACACCCCCACCTCACAAGAGCAATGTATCTGCTATGGAAGAACTGGTGGAGAAAGTTACAGGTAAAATCAGCGTGAAGAAGGAAGAAAAGCCTTTGGAGAAAGAGAAGAGTTCTCCAGTCAAACCCATGTCACCTGCTGCTAAAGAAAACAAAGACTTCCCCAAATTGGAAGAAATAAATAACAAACAGCAGCAGAAGAAGAGCTCTGAAACAGAAGTTCAGAAGGTCAAAAAGGATAGTCCGGCAGAAGCACATACTCCAAATGGTACAGAGCCACTTAAAGCAAAGGTTGCAAATGGCTGTAACAATTTAGGAATCATCACAGATCATTCACCTGAGCCATCCTTCATTAATCCGTTGAGCGCTTTACAGTCCATTATGAATACCCACTTAGGCAAAATTTCTAAGCCGGTAAGCCCCTCTCTGGACCCTTTGGCCATGCTGTACAAAATTAGCAACAGCATGTTGGACAAACCCATTTACCCAACCACTCCGGTCAAGCAGGCTGATGCTATTGACCGGTATTACTATGAGAACAGTGATCAGCCTATTGATTTAACCAAGTCCAAAAACAAACCTCTTGTTTCCAGTGTGGCTGACTCTGCCTCGTCTCCGCTAAGGGAGAGTGCCCTGTTGGATATTTCTGATATGGTGAAGAACCTCACAGGGCGTTTGACACCCAAGTCTTCAACTCCATCTACAGTGTCAGAGAAGTCGGATGCTGACGGGAGCAGTTTTGAGGAAGCTCTGGATGAACTGTCACCAGTACACAAGAGGAAGGGCAGACAGTCCAACTGGAACCCTCAGCATCTTCTGATCCTTCAAGCCCAGTTTGCTTCCAGCTTGAGGGAGACCCCAGAAGGCAAATACATTATGTCGGACCTAGGTCCACAAGAGCGGGTACACATCTCTAAGTTTACTGGTCTTTCCATGACCACAATTAGCCACTGGCTGGCCAATGTGAAGTATCAGTTAAGGAGGACAGGTGGAACCAAATTTTTAAAGAATTTGGACACAGGACATCCTGTTTTCTTTTGCAATGATTGTGCCTCTCAGTTCAGGACTGCTTCTACATACATAAGTCACTTAGAGACACACCTAGGGTTTAGTTTGAAGGATCTGTCAAAGTTGCCACTTAATCAGATTCAAGAACAGCAGAATGTTTCAAAAGTCCTCGCAAACAAGACTTTGGGCTCACTTGGAATAGCTGAGGAGGACTTAGGCTCCACATTCCAGTGTAAGCTCTGTAACCGAACTTTTGCAAGCAAGCATGCAGTCAAACTGCACCTTAGTAAAACACATGGCAAGTCCCCAGAGGACCATCTGATCTATGTAACTGAGTTAGAAAAACAATAGCGTCCAGGTAAGCAGCCAGGTATGCAAGTGACCACAGGAACATTGCACTAAACTTCTTCATAGTACTGCACTAGGCCTGACCTGAGCCTCTGAAATCAGTCTTACTTTTGTTGCTGAACTGCCTATCTGGACCTTGGTTTTTCTTACACTTATTTTGTAGTTATATTTATATGCTCTTTGTCTGATCTGTGCATGGTTATTTTTTGTTTCTGTTTTTATTTTTTTGTGAGTCAAAGTCTGACCTTTATTTTCAACATCTGTCCTTGATGTTAAGCTATCTTTTGTAGAATATAGTGGGAGACACTATTGAGAGACATTAATTTAGCCGTAAAGAAAGACACAAAGAACAATGATAAAGAGACATCCTAAAATTACAAAGTTGCCATGACAATAAAGGTCACAGAACCTGGTAGTGTCAAGTTTTAACCCTCTGAGAACTGTAATAGCATTTCTGTGCCTTTCCCAGTGACTAAATAAGTAAATAAGGAAAAAACAAAACAAAACAAAAGGCCTAGAGGCATTTCATTCAAATAAAAGCTGTGTCAGAAACAGAACTTTTTTTTTTAAATGAATGAGCTTCTTTTTTTTTTTAACGCAGAACTGGTTTGTGAAGAAATTGTGCATGCAGTCCTTGGAAGAAGGAGAGCTGTGTAGTACTCAAGGGGTTAGGAAACCACAACTGTATAAGTTAAATAATAATTAAAAAAGCAAATCAAGTTGCCACTATGCCCAAACCCTCTGGATGCTGAGAATTGCCACTTTCTGGCAAAAAAAAAAAAAAAAAAAAAAAAAAAAAAAAAAAAAAAGGAATAAAAG
>VXAA01005317.1:185281-208445 GCA_013399115.1 Anseranas semipalmata
TTTTTTTTTTTTTTTTTTTTTCCTGTAAAATACTGCAGTTTATAGTTATTTACAAATGTTAAGCTTTGGTACAAGCTGACCTTTCTATAGTGTGCTGCGTTGGTAAATGAAAACAAAAAAATGGGGCAAATGTTGGATTCTGTTCCTTGTAAATTGCCAGCATCAGCTTAAAAAATACATGTTACATATCGTATCATTTTAAACTGTTCAACTTTCTTTGTACCTTCTGGCTGTATGCTTTCTCTTTTAACTTTTTATATTGTCATTTTATATTCGATTTCTGTGTATATAATGTAAAACCACACTTTTTGAATAAAATTTAGTTCCTGCAGCTTGATATAAATAGAGAAATTTTACTGGCACCTGCATCTTTCCAGATGCATGTACTTAAAGGAACTATCTGACAAAAAAAAATAAATAAATAAAAATAAAGCAAGCAATGCACTATGAATTATACATTTTGATGTTTTATCATTAATATTGTACAGTACATTTTGGTTCACACAATTAAATCCACTGTTTTCTCAAGTGTAAAATAAACCCACATGCAGTTCTTGATTTACATACATTGTCATGTCGTCATTATATTGCCTTTGAGGTGTTACTCCAGCAATAAGAGGTATTGTTTATATAATCAACCAGCAAAAATCTATTCAAAACCACCTCTCACGATCTGTATGCTGACGTGTTTCATTCTAAGCCGTAATAGTAATAACCTCTTAAAAGAGATTTGCCTTGGATGCATACTCGGAAAGATACAGAATCAGTGGGGCTCCATCAAATAGTAACGGGCACTCTGTTCAGCACTGAAGTATAAGAAGGGTTGCAAAGGTATTTGCTAAGTTCATTTTCCTGTGCTGTGTGACTGTACTCATAGTCATTTGCTGTGTGCATTCAAAGACTGTCTCCTCCCTGCTTTCTCAGGCAAAACACCTTTTGATTTCAACAGCCGCATAGTAAGATGCTGTGGCTTCTGCCCCTCTAGTCTGTTGAATATTGTGGTACTTGCCTTTCTGGCAGCGGTGAAGCTCTCTGAGGCTTTGACACCAGTTTTTACTTACAGTACAAGAAGACAGACCTATGTTTCTCTGTACTTTTTAAATATTACATTTTGAGGTAAGCTGAGTGCTATCATATCAGGTGTTTCCCTTAATCTTTATTTCTGTTCTGTTGAATACAGATGTCATTTAGAATGTAAAAGAGAGCTGTCAGAGCCTTCAGTACTCTATCTCCTGAGTGCTTTGACAGTTACAGTGTATGAAAGCCTGGAATATGCTATCCATTACACTTTTTGGAGGGACTATTAAATATGAGGACCTAGAGGGGTTTGCTTTCACATAGTATTAGTGATAATATTGTGTTAAGTATACTTCTGTGTACATATTTATATTTCTGCTCCTTCTCCTCAATTCTTTTGAAAGTAATTTAAACATAAGGTCTTTGCCTCCAAATACAGCACAGTTCCACGTTTAATTTTTATTTCAGTTAGAACCCCCAGAAATATCCACGCATTTTTCTGTTTTCTGAATGTGCCTAGCAGGTCAAGGTCAGATACATTTACATAGTATTTCTAACTAGTGCAGGAAAGTGCCATGAGGTTTTTTTTAAATGTCCCTTACTTTCTTCACTGCTAACTACCTATGTCCTTCAGGGGATCTAGCCATTTAGACATTTCAGTTCAATTACTGGATGATTATGTACTTTGGGCCCAAGGGGTGGTGAGGAAGAATAACAGTCAGGCCTATGGCTGTAATACAGAGTCTTTAAATAATAACCCTTTGAAGTTTTGTTTACTTTACCACAGGCCTGCAAACATATGATTATAGAATATGCTGTATTACATTGCAGTAGTGGGTGAAAAGGTTGAAAGGGAGAAATAATAGCTCTAAAGTGGGTTTGAATCTAATGTAAATCCATTAAAACTCATTTTGAAACACGGCATGTAAAGTGAGTTCTCAACACCAGGTGACTCCCTCGAGAGGTGTTTATGACATTGCTAAATCCGTTCAGTTCTGATAGCTTCAGAATTGGACAATCACTCATCATCTGTGCCAGTGTCTGAAGAAGGTCCATTTAGAATAAACCAGCAGTTTTACTTGGAGACTATGCTGATGTAACACTTTTTAAGACTAAAATATGAAGTAGATGAAAATTTGAGGGCTCTAGTGTTTTACTTACTTAACAAAATGAACCACAAAGACAGTATGGTCTTATTCTTTGGATTTTTGCTGCTTTTGAGTACTGCGTTTCTGAAAAAAAATCTTATTTAAAAAAAAAATTGCACACAGTTTAAATCTGAGTTAGTTATTCTTTACCTCAAAATTGGTTTGCACTTTTATTTCTTCTTTGTTTCGAAAGGATTTCAACAAAGGTAAGTTGGTGCTATTCTATTAAAAGGTACTAAAGCTACTACATGGAAGAGACCACATAACCTTTCAGTATTGCTCTTGAAGAAAAGAGATTTAAGAGCATTGAAATCCATAGCATTCTCTGTAAACCTGTATACCTGTTCTGTGACGTATTCAAAATCCACTGTATCTGTTTCTTTTCAAAGATGTATGCAGCTGCGTTTTCTCAGCAATACAGTGCTGGTGCTTACATGTTTGCTTGTACCTGTTCTTCGAGGGGAAGATCTTGGTTTGTCTGTTTCACAGGTTTGTTTTTTTGCTTCTGTGCACTTTTTTTTTTTTTTTTTTGTATTGCTGTTTTGAAGCTGATGCATACCATTGCAAATTTGAGAGATCTGTGTACTGATGACATTAGTCCTGAATGAAATGAAGTTTTTTTCTTTTTTTTTTTTAATAGCATTTGGTTGGATTCTCACTAATGTCTTCTGCAACATAACTTTGTTATGTCTTTCTCTGGGTAGTTATGCTGGTAATAATAACACCAGACGTAATCTGTCCTTATCATAGAGGCCACTAAAATGCAATTGCAATTAAGTATAAAGGTATAAAAATATACACATTATTTTGCATTAGACTAATCAGTGCACAGTGCATCAGCTTTTGCCTGTGATTTATAAAGCCATCTCAAATTTGAGTGTGTTATTATTCTTTATATGGCAGGGGTCCTGGTTAGAAGACCTCCAAGGAGAGGCCAGTTTCCATGTGGAGTGTTCTCGCAGCTCTGTAGGTGTTGGTCTCCTGGCTGATTCAGTATTGAGTTACTCTCCCAGCATGAAAGTAACAGGAAACAGGATTTTGCCATCTGTTCACTGAAATTTAAAACGGGGTCCTTTTCTGTTCATGTATGAGAATAGAAGGATAACCCCAATTTACTGGCCAGATACTAATTTAGGTAATGTGATTCTTTCAAATTTTTATTCTCCCTACTGTTCTCATGCAGTTTCTTCTCATTGAGTTTCTTCTCATCTTGTTTCATGTGGCTTTGTGTAGTTTCTCTCCATCACTGTGTGTAATCCTCTTCATCCTAGGGGCAGGCTATTACTGACCACATTTAGGGATGAAAGATGCTCTTTTAATTAAAGGTGATATTGTAGCTAAGTGAATATATCAATACTCAACTGCATGTGTTGTGAAAAAGGAGAATGTTTTACAACTCTGTTTAGATGATACAGGTTACCTAAGGTTAGTATCTTTTATGAAACATATTTCTTTATCCAGCATCTTTGTTACCTATAATTTTTTCAATAGTGATGTAGCAATGTTGTTTTTAGAATAGCTTAGCACCAAGAGGTCGGAACTGCAGACACTGATACATGGCTGACGAACTTACTCATTTTCAGACAACCAGCGTTGGAATAGATGATGAGTAAAAAAGCTGAAGACCTTCCTACTGAGAATGAGGAGCTCCAGTTACTCTACTGTGAAGATCACTTTTTTACATTCCTCTCTTCGATCCTGTCTAGAGACCTGCTGAATCAAGGGTCAGCATGGTCAAAATATGTCTAGCGAGTTTTTGTCCTAATTACTGTAGTTGTTGCTTCTGTGTTTTTTGTTGTTGTTGTTGGTTTTTTTTTTCCCTTCCCTGTAAACAACATGAAGTTTAACTTTGATTAGCTATGTCCTGTCATTTTTTTTTTTATGTTTCTTACTTCTGGTTAAAATTCTTAATGTAATTTTTTTTGGAGAGGATTAACTGTTAAAATTATTCTTCTTAAAAAAGAATTTTCCTAACTAAATTGTTCAAGGCATAATGGGTTGACAATCTGTACAACATAGTTTTAAAGAAATTTAATATAGTGACAGTGTACTTCTTTAATATAGTGACTATACTTTTGTCCAGAATTGTTGTGTCACCATTGTCTGAAGAAGGAGGTTAAAGCCTGGCAGGTTCCTGACCAGGCTTGTTAAATGTAGGATGCCTGCAGCTAAATGCCACATGGTCACTCTGGTAAGGAGGGTTGAAGTCTGGTTGCCTGCAGCCCATCTGTAGAAGGAGCGCAGAGCTGATTCATTTGCTCAGAACAGCTTACATGATGAAACCTTACGGGCTGATGGGACATATTAGGCAAATATAAGGCAACCTTCAAGGTCATGCAGGTGGAAATCATCTGCCATGGTATGTGTGGCAACTTGACTTTGGTCTTCTGCTTAGAGTGTGTACAGACTGAAGTTTGTATTTGAGGTTGTCTGTGAAGCACAGAAGTAGGGTGGTACCCATAGTTCATAACCAAAAGATGACATGCCTAAAAGTGGAATCCAGAAAACAGCGTGCTAAAAATCATATAGTCAGAAATAGTGCCCAAAGTTCCTGACCAGCAGGTAGAGGCCAAGCCACTAGAGCATGCTTTCAGACGCAGTTCCTTACTCCCCAGGGAGTTTATAATCAACACAAAACAAGCAGTTGTGTTTAGTCCAACATAATCTGGGATGGAAGATCCAATAGCCAAATGCAAGCAGCTTATTTCAAATAAGTTCACTAGTGGACTAGTGGGTGTTAAATCAGTTTGGCAAAATACATTAACCTGCCAGCTGGCACTTCAGTTTCATTGTATCATACTGTACATCGCCATGCTCAGAATCCTTTCACCCCTTGACTCTCCTTTCAGAGGAGCTTGGATGCCCAAGACTGCATTGTGCTGAGGTCAAATATCAGTCCAGCTGAATTACTTGAAATTATGAGTTTTAGTATTTTTGAGTGGTAAGATACATTACTATGTCTTGGAAATGGACATAGTCTTCAGATCCAGACAGACAGATTGGGTCATACACCATTTGCCATCATTCTGCAGCCAGTAGAGACCATTGCCGTAAAATTCTGAAGACTGTCTCTGGAAGTGAAACCCCTCTACAGAAAAACAATATTTTCAGTCACTGTCCCTTTCCCCTCTCATCCCAGTTCTGCACAGTGTATTTGGATGTACAAAGGCATCATGGTAGTTTAATCTGAGCATTTCTGAGTAGCAGTGTTCTGTAAAAGCTACCCTTCTTCTTCAAGTCCTGGTTTGGTTTAGTTTATCGCTGCACAGTTCCAACGGGTAACGTCTTATTTGTTGTCATGGAAGCACTGCTACAGGCTCAGTGTCAAGAACATCCTCTTCCCCCCGCTCTCCCCCCAGCCTCCAACATAACAAGGAGAGCTGGCAGAGCAGCCCTGCACGTCACCATCCTTCTGCAAGGAGTTTGAGATGGACTGGGAGGGAGAGGAGCTGGGTAACTACGAATTCAATCTTAATAAAGGGGTACAGATGTCTATGTTTTCAGATGACCATTACAGCTGAACCAGCTGTGCCCTGCCATACAAGATGTGGCTCTTGACAACACTGCCCTTTGGCTTCAGGGTTGTTGGCATCTCCTTGCTTAGTATTTACAAAGGGGAAAAAGTTGCATAGGAGATCACTTCTGTTCATCCTGTGTTCCAGGGGAAAGCTAGACCAGCTGTAGGTAGGATGTGGGATTCATTAGTGTTTTGTCTCACTGGTATAAGTCACTTCCTAGGCATTTTCGTTCTGGACTTTTTTCCAGTTTAGACTAAACTATTTTGGAAACAATTTAAGCCAAACTGGAAGAAGCCACTTTTATTCTGTAATAAGAACTGTCCAAGGCTGCAGTGGCAGGGAAACTGCCTAATGCTACCAGTATAACTATATTGATTTAACTGGAAAAGTCTTGATGTAAACAACATCGAAGATTCTTAATGTGCAAATACAGACACTAAAAATCACTGCAGCCTCAGACACTGCCCCAAATTGGTATATTACTTGACAATCCAACGTCAAACACACTCAGCATGTTTGCAATGGGCACACTGTAGTAATAATTGTATATAGTCATATCCAAGTGTGCAGCATGATGATAAAATGTGTTTCAAGGATGTACTGTATAGCATTATTATTATTATTATTATTTGCAGTCATGTGTGTCTTTATGTTTATATGGACTGTATTCTTAGCTGCCTCCAAAGTGCCATCTTGCTAAAGTTTGTAACATTTAGCAGTAACCATCTCTGCTATTTCTCATCACTACTTTTCTGTGGTGGGATAATGCAAAAAAAGACAGCTTTGCTCTAGAAAAGGCAACAGGTCTAGACTTAAAATTGCATAAGGATCATCCACCAGAGTTTTGGGGGTTGGTGAGTGCCACATTTCACATTTTTTATGTGACAACTGTGAATCTGGAAAAGTGCAACAAAGAAATAGGACTGAGGAATGACTGAGAACAGAGTCTAATGATAAGCAGCCATCGAAAGGGGAAAAGCAGCGCAAAAAAAGAATCGGAGATCCACTGTGAGAAGAAGGAAAAGATGGGACAAATATGTGATAGTAGAATAATTGCTATTAGCAAGAGCAGATGACAGGGATTTTGAAAGCTAAGACTGAGAGGGGTGAAAATGGAAAGGCTGTAAGTCTTTGCCTGTTAGGAAACAAAAGGGGACCTGGACAGGTAAAGCTGAGAGGGGCTCTGTGCTGGGAGACATGAGCATGACTGAATAATGCTTGGGAACCTCTATGACCCCTTGCAAAAATCGTGGAATGAGTCTGAATTTGTTTCAGGAAGGACACAAGGTTTTGCAGCGGACAGCTGAAGTGTTCAATGTAAAGGCTTTACAGGATTGCCTGTTCAAAAGCTGGAGGGTCAGGGTGAGGAAAAATAAGCAGGGAAGCCTGAGCAAAGAGTTTGAATGATGTGTGATGGTGAGTGCTCTTTACTTGGCGTCGCATAAGACAGGAAGAGGAGCAAAGAGGAAAGCTTTCGGGGGAAATTTAATGACTGTTTTGTTGTTGCTGGGCTGTTTGCTTTTGTTCATTTTTTCTTTTTTCTTCTTTTTTTCTTCCCCACTTAACTCTTTCTAAGAGAAATAACTACATCAAATTTGTATTGCAATAGCAGTCAGGGTCCAGGGCGTGAGCATGCTGGTTGCTGTAAAAACACATAGTAACAGAAGTTACCTTCTAATTTAAGACAAGACATAACAAGTGGGTGTAAAAGCAATCAGAAACAGGGGAGAAGGTGGTGCAATTCCACAGGCTATCCATGTACATAACTTGAGTGCCTGCGAGTCATTTAATTTTTAAAGATGTTATAATAGATGTGTCGCAATGTCTACTGGCCATCCACCTAGCTGCTCTCAGTTGGCAACCTCACTATTGATAGCTGGGCATCATTTTAAGTGAGCACTTAAGGTTGAGTATCAAGGGAAGGTATTTATAGTTTCAGCAGAGTGGGTTGATAGCTATTCCAGCCCCAGATGGGAATTGGGTTACATGACAGATCAGGCTGCCTTCCAATTTTATCCAATACTGGTGATAAGGGGAGGGGGGGAGGGAGGACAGCTGCAACCGTATAGTCCTTCTAGGGTTAAAGATCCTAATGCTTTAAAGAGAATGTCTAAAAGAAAATTTCTTTCTGAAATAATTTATGGAAATGCCGTGCTCCCTTTGAAGGTTCCATGTCACTGCATGGCACTACGCAATGTTCTCTTTCTTCACCTGTCAGGCAAGGACCACCTCGAAGAGTCTCACTGCTGATTACTAGTTAATTGTCATTAATAAGTGACAACTGACATTATGGGGGCTTAATGCAGAGAGAACAGAAAAGAGCCACAGATATTCTAATGAGCTGACTCCTACGTGCCCTCTATTGTTGTCGAAAATGAGGAGCTGTCGTCATTGTTCAGGAGATGGGCTTCAATTGCTCTGGAAAAATATTCTCTTTTAATTTCTTTATGCATAGATAATTCCTGGTGCACTCTCTCTCCGTCTGTCTCTCTTGCTCTTTCTTTCTCTCTCATACACACACACACAGACACACACACCTTTCTGTGAAAACTTCCACTGAAGATGTGCTGTATGTATTAAGACACAGTAAAGCTTTTTACATGCTTTGATTTAGATACGCGCATGTGCAAACACATGTGTATGAGCATACGCACAGACTATCTATACGCAAATCACCAAGACGTGTATTTTATTTTAAGACTCAGGAAAGGGGTAGGCACAGACAACTTCACTAAGAAAAGGGACCAAAAGTGGATGGTCAAGACTAGATGAGCTGATATATTAAGTTAGGATCAGGGAAGTCCTGTTCTGATCCTAGCGTGCACAATTTTGAAATGATGGCAATGAGTGCACACAGATTTCAGAAACAAGTACCTAAAATTAGGTCTTTGCTCTTAATTTAAATAGCAGCTTAATAATTTCAAGATTTTCAAAGCTGTCAAACAGGCAGGAGCTCCCTGGGAGGCGGTGGTGGCTGCGGATGCTCAACGCTGCCTGCTGAAAGTCAAATCCACTCTTTGCACACTTTCTGAAAATCTCAGCCAGCAGAGGGCCAGAAATTTGGGGGAGATGATTTAATTAGGCATGAAGCTCTTGGTTGCGTTTCCTGGGAGTTTTTAGAAAACTAGGAATTCAGCTTACAACTGGCAACTATGACTGATCCAAGATAAACTGACTTCTGTACAATGCCAGATGAAATGTATAGGTACATAAAAGAAGCTCTATTTGCAGACTGGGGATAAACAGGGTTGCTGAGGGTGCTGCTGTCAGCAACTGCTGAGAACCTCTCCAAAACTCAGGAAATCACCTGTGATCCTTCAGGTAAAAATTTAGGCAAAACAAACTGAAGCCAGCAGTGTTGTTATGATGATGCCGGCTTCTCCTACGAAATTTGAAGCAACACAATCACCTGTATCAAATCTCTAAGTACGGCTGGTACTTGAGGTCTAAATTGTAGAAGGGGATTTTTCTATTTTTACCAATAAAAATCCAAGAGTTTCTATTCTGAAACAATAAATTGCATATCTGTATTGCTCTCTAACATTTAAGGCTGTGTGGGTTTGCCTGAGAAGTGGTTTATCTAGTGTCTTTCGACTATCTGTACAAAGGGGAGAGCCCATCATTTTAAAGGGAATTTCATTTCCGTTGCATAGCTCAAGTTTAAAACTCAAGACTCACAGGAAAGAAAATGAAAATGAGATGCCTCTGTCATATTGTGCTCGGAGCGAAGACATTCATTAGCATTCTCTGTCTTACTGCCTGCCAAGGCCCAAACAAAAGATACTGTCTGGAACAATGGCCTGAAATGAGGAACACAACCGAAGCAGCAGTGCAGGAAGCCTGCCATTTGCCGTGATTCGGGGACCTGGAGCCAACATATGTGGAGCCTGGGTACATGTGCGGAAAACTCCTCAAGTGATAGAAGGTCATCTTTTTCTTTACGCCGGGCTTCCCACTGAAGTCGATGGATGCTATGTCTTGCACTGCCGTAGTGCAGTTTGATGGGTCCTAATTCCCAGCTCTCTATGTGACTTTGGACATGACCTCTCTGTGACTGAATCTACTCATCTTTTAAAGAGATGAGATAATGCCTGTACGGCAGAGAAGGCTCATGCTGTAATCTGTGGTGAAAGAGTTTGTAATACTGTGTAGAAAGCATTTCTTGACATTGTTAGTGTCTTTTCAGTTATGCACTGTCTTTAAAATTTCCTTTTGGAGAAGGCAGCTGAAAAGATCACAGTCCAAGCCATTTCAGCTCCTGAGGCAAGAGGTCAGGCTGGTGCTCTTTGTGGTGCTCCTCTACCTTCTTACCCTCTGGGTTAGGGAGCTCCCACTGCCCACCGCTAAGCTCAGTCTAGGGTCACAGCTGCCAGGGCAGTTTCATATCCAAATCTATCAAAACAGTTGTTACTGTCCTCATAATTCTTCTCTTCTTGCTTCATTTCTAGCTGTAGCAAAACAGTTCTGGCAGCTCCTGGAATGTCTCTGCCCCCTGGACCCCAGCAAATCTGATGTTAGATATCGGTGATGTCAGCTGAAGTTAGTATGTTGACTGGAATGGGTGAAAGTTGGGTTCTAGGTAGACTGGGTGTTTTATCACTTTAAATAACATTGATCTTATTAATGGTACTGGAATGGAGCAAAAATTGATGGAATAGTTCTGAGTGAAGTCGTTCCCTTCTTTTTCGAGAGTTCTGTGGTGCAGAATTAACAATTGCTCTCCTGCCCTGTGTACTTCTTCCCTCTCAATTGAAAGTCATTAGCCTTATTTTCATTGCATATGTGTACTAGAGATTGTCACTCAAGACCTTTTAGACATTTTAGCAAACACTTTCAAATGACTGGGACTCTGGCTGTGGTATTCTTCTTTAAATAATTTACAATCATTAAAATGAAATCAGATTATCTCCAGTTCTGGCGTTCTTTCCAGTCACTGTCTCTCAGATGTCTATGTGGGATGAAGGTAAAGCTGGGTCTGTAATGATGGATGTCCCTTACAGAAAGTGGTTTAGAATAACCCAGGACACACAACAAAGCCAGAACTGGAGATAGTCTTATCTCACTTTTAGAGCTGTATATTATTTAAGGGAGCGTTCCAGCTCCAGGAAACTGAGGTTACAGCAAATATTAAGCTTCCTGTATAGCTATTTTTCTTGTGTCAGGTGGTGTGGCAGAGTTAATTCATAGGCATTCAGGGGCTGTAGAAATAATCAGCAAACGAAGAAAATACTTCATTTTCTTTTGCTATTTCTCATGTCAGATTTCTAGAGAACCAAGGCTTGAGGTTTAGGGCCCTTTGCATTGAATTCGGATCCATAAAAATCCCATTGATGGGTAGAAGATGTTGTGCCAAACTAATAGATGCATTGTCAGTAGAGATTATTATGACTTCACAAAGTGCTCCAAGTAACAACATATCATTTATCTAATCAAATGCAAGATGCTCCAATCCAATGATTGTTAATAAATAACTAACTCAAGGAACAACATGGAGAAGTTGCAATACATGAAGTGCATGGTGATTGCTCGTGCAGTCTATCTTGCTCCAGCTGGCATCAGAAACTTAAACATGCTCCCTTCTGTCCCCACACATCCTTGCCTGGTATAGAGAATACGCATGAAAACAATCTGTCATAACAAATACATATATGTGCTGCTTAAGAGGAAACTTCTGGATTATCTTGGAGGGGGCTGTGTGGCTGATGCAAGTGATAGCAGCAGGGGAGGGGATGCCTCCTGAGTGCCCTCCATGGCCAGCACTGGGAGAGAAGGGGCCCCTCACCAGGGCAGGGCAGGGCAGGGCAGGGCAGGGCAACAGCTCTTTTAGCCCCACCATATCTCTCTGCTTCCTGTCCTGGCGCCTCTATGGACAAAAAGCTAAGTCTTTCCCTCTCTCTTTTCCTGAAGCAGCAGGGAAGCCTCCAAAGATGCCTGCAAACCTTAGCACCTGCCGTCTTTCCTTAGGGATGCCTCCAGCATCCTTTGGTCACCACAGAGCATGGGGACATCCGATCTGCAAAGAAAGCAAAAAATCCTGCCTCCTTTGCTAACCTACATGACAGGTTAGTAGGAGGAAGAAGAAGAAAAAAGGAGATTTGATTGTTCATATCACAGTGTTAATTTCTTGAATTTGGAGGTAGAAAATGTGTGGCTTTTGTTCCTGTAACAACTTTTGCCTTTGGTTTCTTTTTAATGTTAGGCTGACGGTAAGTAGGTAAAAATCATATTCATTTGTGAAAAAGCATTTTTTACATACTGTATATAACAATATGAGGAGATGGGGGTAGAATTTCAAAGTGGTACTTTTCTTTGGTTCCTTCCCTTTCAATAGCTGTTGTTTTGATTACTCTGTGCCTTAGGCTATCATTAGAATCTTTTTGTGTGTGGAAGTATTAAGTCCATAAATATGAAAATAAGCCTGTAATTGACCCATGGACTGAATTTATTTCCATTAGATTCTTCTGCTAGTATAAAAAGCACAAACTGGAAGAGTGATATTTATGTGTGTATGAAGCTCCCCAGCTCTGATGGTATATCATATATTTGATAACAAGGTTATGCTCTTAAAGGGACTGCTCAGCAAGACAGGGTGGGGAAAACAGGTGTCTTATTTTAGTTTTGAAAGCAAAACCGGGTACAGCCATAAAACACATGCACAGCACATACCATTATTTTGATTAATCGGACTGCTAGAGAACAGCTTATAATGAAAGCTGATCAGCATGTCCCAATCAGTCTCATTAGGTTCCTCTGCAAACACCTGGAGAAAGGCAGCCAACGGAGGGTACTTTGGAGCCGAGAGGAGCCGAGTGATCTACCACTGAAAACACCAGGGTTGCCACACCTGCTTGTGTGCTTTAATGGAGCTTTACAGTACGCAGGGAGGTTTCTCAGTTAAATGGAACATAAAGCTCAGCTGCCTTCTGGGGAGGCGGTGTGCTGTTGCCGTGCCCTATGCATCACGCGTAATATTCCAGTTGTTGCCTCTGTTTGTGGCCACAGCTGTAGTTCTGCTGAGCTACTACATAAAGTTTTCCAGGGCTGCTCTTGTTTTCTTTTTTTTTTTTTCCTTCTGGATTTTTCCACCTTCCCGCTGCATGAAGGGGCCATATGGCACAGCTATTTCATCAGGACCTGCAGGCAATTCCCATGCAGACAGTGCATGGGGAGCAGGGCTGCATGTAGAAGAAGAAAACAAAGGAGGGAGAGGAGAAGGTGGGTGAAATTACTTCAAAGAACAGAATCTCAGAATCTTCAGGGCTTGTGCCATGAGATGTGCAAACACCCCCCCACGGCCCTGTTATTACCCACCACAAGCTACTCTCTGTGAGTGATGCAAGCCGCTGTCTGGAGAGCTCCTGGTCACCTGGCCCTCACCAAGGTCAGCATGGCAGGAGGATGGCAGCTTGCAGGGTCCTCAGTGCCTTGGCCCTGCTCAGCCTCCTCTCACTTCAATTTGGAAGGTCTGCAGCATGGCATGGGAGGCATCGATGGGTTCCTATGTAATTTCCTCCCCTCCCCAGTCTGTCTCTTCTGTTTTTTCCCTCATGTGCAAGAACTTAATATAGGCCAAAGGGACACATACGATTATACAGATTGTAATTGAGACATCAAGGGTTTTGTTTGCCTGACTTAAATCTAAATTTGTATCAAGAGGGTTAAAAGTGGAAGGGTCTTTCAATGGTCTTCCCATTTGTTTCTCCTAGTAGCTGTAGGAGCCATTATTAGCACTGCTTTGAATTAATGGCCAATAGTCCTATCATAGTCTAAGAAATATGATGGGCTATGAAACCAATCCCAAGCAAGATTCTGAGTGCCTAGCACATCTAATTAAAAAGAAAGAAATGGAATGGTGGCAAATAAAATTGGTGTCTGGTCTCTAGCCACTGATGTGAAAAGCAGACAGGGGGTTTGGTTGCAAATCTCTTCCCCCATCAGGCAGGAGGTCTCTGCAGTACAGGTTACAAGGATGACCATACAAGAACTATCAGGAATATCAACTGGATCCTCAGCCAAGGGTTTCCCTCCATGTGATACCTTCCTGCTGCTAGGTAGGATCTCATTACTTTGCAGAGAGAAAAGGATGTGTGTGGGATGGTCTCAGATCTGCACACAGTAAGCCATGCTTTCTCTCAATGGATGTGGTCCATCATCAAAAACGATGGCCAGCCAGTACTGACAAGGAGGAGGAGTACTTCTTGCATTGCTGATTTTTTTTTTTGATACTTTTTGGTGGGTAAATAAAAATAAGAGCGTAACATTGGCTAGAAGTAGCCAACACCTCTTTTCTGAAATGTGATGTGGTATTGTGATGAAATTTAAAGAATCCACTGCTCCACCCTCTCAGAAACCAGAGTGGGACAGCTAACTTCACCGTTGGAGACACATTAACCATCAGCCCGGCACAAGTGGGCTTCAGCCACACCTGTCAGCAGCCCAAGCACTGGAGCCCCTCAACCATGCTTCAGGTCAGGGTGTGACAGAAAGATGGGCCATTGTTGCGTGGTGGGTGAGCTCCTGGCCATAGAGAGAGACACATCCAGTCCCATAACCAAGCATGGGGATGCAGTAATATGGACGCTGTGTAGCCAGCCACCACAAACCCCTTGTGGGTTTTCAAGCTATGAGAGCCAAGTAGCTTGCCAGTGCACAGAACCTTCTGGTCTTGTTGACATTCATGATTTCATCCCAAATTTTGTAATATCTGGCATTGTTTTTAAAGTCCCAATGCCTGTAGCCAGGTGATTAGAGGAGAAACACATGTAAGTGAAGTTTCTATCCCTCACACTTGCTGATAAAAGTTTGAGGATGTCACCCTAAAGATCAGTTACAGTAAAGGAAATGAATCCTCTTTTGCGAAATTTCATAGTTATTGGCAAGCTTTTGTCTGTTACCTATTTTCAAGCTATCATTTCAGCTCCTAATCCTCCTGCACCAGTCCCAGTTCACCATGCTGGAGTCATGACTGGATCGTTATTTGGATGCAGTGCAACCAGCAACGCTGTGGAAATACCCTGGGGGTAAGATTTGCAAACAGGCACCAAGAATAAAGCCTGTTACCAGCCAAACTGGTGAAAGCGAGGGACTCCTGATGTTGGTTACACCTGACGGAAAAGAGGGGCAGTAAGTGAGGGGGATGCTCACCTGCAGTCCACGATGGGGAAAGGGGCAGAACATCGAGGATGGTGTCCTTCCCCTTCTTCTGCAGTCCTTGCCGGGAGACGCGTTCCCTCCCGTGTTAACAGCGCGGTGGGAGGAGAAGACACAAGGCAAAGCAAGGCTTTTCTGGGCCACTCTTCATTGTTCCTCTGGGACTACTGATGGAGAAGAAGAGTGGGAGCAGGAGCGGCCTAGGGATGGTTAGCTTTCTGCTGCACAGGGTGCATTTTTAGCACTGAGTGGAAGAAGTAGCCACACAACTCCCATTAACAATAACGTGATTGCGTGTGTGAGTTCCTATTCACTGTACTGAAAATTTACCCCTAAGGGTCCACATAAATTTGAGCTGTTGACCGTGTGAAATGTTCTTTTATGGGCAATAAGGACACCAAGAGGCAGCTACATGTTTTCCTAAGCTCTGGCCACACACCAGTATTTGTCTGCATAATTCTTCAATTTTTCTTCCCAGATTCTTCATACAATGCACACATTGCTTATAGAGCGCAGGCAAAAAATGTTTTTAACAACAGCATACTTTGTTATTAAATTAGGCCTTGGAACTATAATTCCCCATCTCTGTATTTCGATGAGAAACCCTCTACAATGTTATCAAACTAATATATTGTAGCAAATTCTATATCTGCAGCCTGTGCCACATATAATATGAACTGTATGAGAAAGAGCTAACTTCCTAAAGATTTTTTTTTCTCTCTCTATTTCTCACTAAGAAAGAAACAAGCAACTTACTGGCAGCTCGAGTATTCATGCTGCTGAATCTTACCTTTTATTTGATTATGTAAATAGAGAGGGACTATACTCTGGTACATCTTGGCAAAATTTAATTTCCAGTTTACGCCTAAAACTCTCAACCCCCCAAAAGATTAGCAATTGTCAATAATGCTGCATGTTCTCCCTCCCTCTCTTTCTCTCCCACTTTCTTTCTTTCCTCCTCCTTTTTCTTTTTTCCACCCTTTTTTTCCTTGGAGTGTTATCAGGCTATCTTTCAAACAACTGGAGCAAAGAGTTATGCAAGGGAGGCGTATATCCTCTCAGCAGACACGTTCAGCATTTTGAACTCTACAATCGTAAACAATGGACATGCATATATTTTAAAAAGAAACTTGGAGTAATTTATCTTAATTTAAAAGTGACTATTCCCGCTCACGCTTTTCCTTTTTCTTTTTTTTTTTTCTCTTGGAATACTGCACATATAAATCCTCAGACAACCTCCTGGTAATTCATATTAATACACTTGGGGAAACAGTTTGGATTCAAAACAAATGTTCTCGCAAATGTAGTTATCTCATCCTCCTCATTTTCTAGATCCCCCAAATCCAGCCGGTTTAACTCTTTCACACCGGGAAGCAGGAATGGACTTTTCCTGCGGTGCTTGGGGCGGCCGTGTGAACCCCACGGGAAGAGTTGCAGAAGCATGGGTGTGTGCCCACACCCCCCGAGGGGCAGGCGCAGGGGACAGCAGGAGTTATGGCAGAAATTTGGAAATTACCAGGGTTTGTGTACTGCTGTGGGTCTGCTGGGGTTATTCCCTCCTGTGCCCCCAGGCTGGTGTATTGTGGCAGGAGAGCTAGGTTGCAGGCAGCAGGGAAGCCTGAAACCATGCTGCAGCTAGACTGACCTGCTAGAAAAGCAGCCCTCGTTTTGCTTGAGTAACACCTCTCTTGGTTGGTTAGCGGCTTTTCTTCCCGTTTCTCTTCACTCAGGAAGAAAATCACGCAGAATGCATTTCTCCTTATTAAACCAACTCGTGGGCATCAGGCCAGCCTGACCACATGGCTGCGGATGCCGGCCGGGATAACTGTTTCACCCTGCATCTGGACCACACCGGAGATCCAAATCTTCTGGATCGGAAGGTCATACCTGAGAAGATGAATCTGGAAAACTCTTAGAAGAGAGTTTTGAAAAAAAAAACTATTCCTGCCTTTATTTCTTTTGCTTTNTAATAACCCCACAAATCTCATGTTCTGAAACAGTGCCACAATGAGGTGCGCACATGGGCATGCTCTGTATAAACACTTTTACTTGAAAATTAAACTTTAATTGAAAAGTAGGTCTCTGAAGAGATCCCCAACCACAGTATCTACCCAATTACAGCGACGTCACAGTTGCAGTGGAAAGCTGTTAATGTTAGCTGCAACCCATGTGGTATGTGGAATATGTTTCAGACTTAGCATCAGCATTCAAGGCCATGCCTATGTTTTGATGCTCAAAACAGGAGATTTCATGCATTTAATGTCAATTTTATGCATTATAGATCTTGCTGTACCTGGGCATGAATGTAGCCGTGTGACTCTGTGTTATTTATTCTGAATCAAGTGTGAACAAAATGTTTGCATCCACTGTTCATACAGTGGCTGCTTTTGCTATGTGTCTCTAGGTGGCAACTAAATGACTCGGTGTCTTGTTTGACTGGCTTTTAGGCAGCAGGTTTGCAGGTACAGTAAGCCACGAAAGGAAAGCGCTGGGTTTGGTCACCGCATTGACTCGCTGACAAAACCCCACGCTGCTGCTCGCATCAGTGTGGTGCAGGCAGTTTCGGTTGTGATCTCTTGCTTGTCTCTTGAGCGAGATGAAGCTAACATGCTGAGAGCTGTCTTCAGCTAGTCACTCCTTGGCATGTATGTGCGAGTTGTTTTTGTGGTCATAAAATTTTGAGTGGTGTAGAGCAGCAAGTGTGTTAGAATGATACCTGATAACAATGCTGCATCTTTATGATGTGTCAGGCTCTGTCTGATAAGCCCTCTTGCTTTCCTTTCTCTTCCTCAGGATGCTTTAACTTCCAGAGGAAACGCTGATTTTTACCAGAGAGGTGGGGGGGCAACTTCTCAGCTTATGCCAGGAGCAATGTCGTACTCTAAATTAAAGCAATCTATAAGGTAAGCAAGGGTCACAGCAACATGGGAGCCTCCAAAAGTAACCTTAGGCACCTTTTTCCATGTTTTTATTCCCATGCAAATTGGGCCTTCTTATAAAGAATTTGAAAACAATTCAATCATCAGCACCTGGATGTGCATGGCACTTCCCACCCTCGCCCCCCACAGAAATTTCATAAGAGGTCTTAATACACCTAGTTAGAGAGCTCCATCACAACAGCTCCAAAGTAGCTGTTACAATGTGGGTGCTGTTTTATGCAGCCAGTTGTAAGTTGTGCTCCAAAGGAAGGGTATAGGGCAAGGTATAAAAGCAGGATGTGACTTGAGTGATTTAGAAGAAAGAAGGGAGGAACTCTTGGTAAACGGCACAAGGAGCAAAAGGAGGCAAAGACTGATACTGGAGGTGAAGTCCAGAACAGCAGCAAAATGAGCGGGCAGGAAAGGAGGCAGGTTTTTGATCAGAAAGGTTGTGAAAACGCTGTCTGTAGTCAGTTTTGGGCCGCAAAGCCTATTTTTCAAAGCTGCCGGTTCTGTGACGGAAATCGGTTGCCACAGTGCCCAGGCTACCTGCTGGACTGATGAGCGGGAAAGAATTCAGTGGTGGTGGTGCAGGACTACAGAAAGAACCCTCTTGCTGTCATAGGTGAAAGAACCATGTTCTGGTGTAATCACGGGTTAGGGAACGAACAAAACAGGCTATCCCTCAGCTCTGCCATTTGTTTCTGTGTAACCCTGTAGTTCCTCATTCTTCCCTATGCACAGAAGGCCAAAACCCCTCTTGCTGCCTGCCTGAACCTTTCCAGCTTTGATGGGTGCCCTACTGTCATGCCGCACACTGCAGCAGGTCCGGTTGTGTGACCATGGCTTGCTTTGGGCTTCTGAGAATGGGAAAGAAAAATACCATCTGAGCCTCAACAGCAAGGCAAGCCTTGTGGACAGAATCAAACCTGTCTAAGGCTTTACCTTAGACACAATCCTCCATCTCCTTTTGTGTATGTTTGAAAATATTTTGGAGCCATGAGCTCCTCCTCTGATTCCTTCTTTCAGGAGATGAGTATGGGTGCTTCTTAGAGAGAAAAGCGATGAAGAAGATTGCTTTACTTTCTGTGAAAGTTTCTTTTCCAACGTACTTGCTCAATGGTACTTTTTAAAGTTGAGGAGGGTGCTTTTGGAGCAGATGTACAAGGGCAGAGCTGGTCTTTTTTGTTGGTAGTGCGGTCGTGACAGCTCAGGACGTGCAAAGGCTGTTGCTCCTACACCACATACAAGGTGCTCTCATCTAGTCGAAACTGGAGTGACATCTCTCCAGATTATACACCCAGCTGCTGATGGCTCTCATCTCCTTCTCCCTTGATATTCCCCCAATTTCTGCAAAACAGAAATGTCTTTCAGTTGTCTCATCCACTGATCGATCCTGGGCGTAGGCTTCCAGCACAAAGCAATCCGTGACAGGCTGTGTGGTGTGATCGCTGCAGGCAGCCTGAGTTCATGTTAAATGCGATTCTTACAGTAACGCTTGTTGCTTATTAACATGTCGGAGGCCTGATCCTGAGTCCTTTGAAGCCGATGACAAAGTTTCCATTGAACGTAGCAGGAGGTGGAAGGGGGGGCCCTTGCTGCTTGAGAAAAACAAAACGTTATGGTGCTGAAGTCTCTTGAAAAGCATAGAAACAGCTATCCTGAAACTTTGTGTTTTTTCCTCCCCCTATTTTTTTCCTCAAAGCCGCACCTCCTCATTATGGCATAATTTCATAAAAATTGTAGAGGGCCATGCGTGGTGCACGTGGCTTTTCTCCTGGATGTGCCATACCTCTCCCCTGCCCCACCAAGGCACCGGGGGTGGGCACGAAGCCGTGGGGCTGCCCAGCCGGGCCCAGGCCTCAGCCATCCCGTTCAGAAATGGCCATGCTGGAGCCAGCAGTGGTGAACTCTCTTGTTTGCTTTGGTGCCTCTGTGGGACCTCCTTTGGTGGAGATGCATCTCCAGCCCTGCTCCTCGGCAGCCCCCTTGTCTCTTGGTGCCCCCATCTGCCCCCATGGGCTTTGCTGTTGAAACAGCCTGTGTGCCTGGGTTTTGCAATCACCTTTTGTGAGCCAAAATAGAGCTGTGCTGAGCGAGCTGCAGGGCCTGGAAAGCTGTCTGCCCGCGTCGCTCGGCTTTCAGCATGCTGCCACCTCACCTATTGAGCTAAATTTCCCATTACAACTTGAATTTAAATATTCTAATAAATTTGTTTTAGAAACTCTTACAGCTCCCCTGTGCCATTTGCAGGGAAACACTCTCTGGGTTTTTTTCTGGGAGATGGAGATTTCTTTGTGCTTGGGGTGACTGATTGAATTTTACCTGCGCTAAATTATATTTGCACATTCTAGTAATTGCAAAGGGCCACACAGAGAAACAAAGCATTGACTGCTGTTGTACTGGGATTTCCCAGATGTATAATTTCAAATTGATATGAAAAAAAACCTCGCAATGCATTAATAATAACAGAAAATGTAACTCGGTTGGCCAAGGGTGAACAGAGGCTTTTTTCCTGAGCTACAAAACAAGCTATAGACCTCAGGTGACTAGCATTTATTGTTAGAAGGGGTTTTCTATCACATACCTTCTGAAACACAAAATAAAGATTTATACTGACCAACTTTGCTGTGCATAACAAATCTGGATCATACCTGAGAAACAGAGTCTTTTTTTTTTTTTTTTTAAGTGAAAGCAGGTTTTTGTCTCATTCAAAGGCACTTTTCTGGTATTCAGTCTTCTGGCAGGTCACCTGTCCTTTTTCTGCTGCACAATATTATCTCATGGTTGGAAATATTATGACATTGAAAAAAGAAATCTTTGTCAGACAGCACATACTTTCCAAATAATGTCAGAGTGCAACTCGACCGAGATGGAATAATGCTCAGTAAAGATACCAACAGTGTATCTGCATGTTTATTAATAAAACATAAAGACTGGCTTTTTAAAGGCATAGGCCAATGGCAGAGAATGGATTTTCCCACTCTCCAGGAAATCAAAGGAGACAGAAAGTCCTCATAGATGTTTAATAAAATAAGAAATGTACCTGTTAGAGTGGGTCCAGAGGAGGGCCACAAGGATGATCAGAGGGCTGGAGCACCTCTCTTATGAAGACAGGCTGAGAGAGCTGGGGATGTTCAGCTTGGAAAAGAGAAGGCTCTGGGGAGACCTCATTGCGGCCTTCCAGTACCTAAAGGGGGCCTACAGGAAAGCTGGAGAGGGACTCTTTGTCAGGGAGTGTAGTGATAGGACGAGGGATAATGGCTTTAAACTAAAAGAGGGTAGGTTTAGATTGGATATAAGGAAGAAATTCTTTACAATGAGGGTGGTGAGGCACTGGAACAGGCTGCCCAGAGAAGCTGTGGATGCCCCATCCCTGGAATTTTTCAAGACCAGGCTGGATGGGGCTTTGGGCAACCTGGTCTGGTGGGAGGTGTCCCTGCCCATGGCAGGGGGGTTGGAACTGGATGGTCTTTAAAGTCCCTTCTAACCCAAACCATTCTGTGATTCTAGGGTTCTATGATTCTGTGATTCTGTGATTCTATGACTCTATGATTCTGTGATTCTATGTTATCACACAGTGCTGGAACACACAGCTCTGCCTGGCTCTCTGCTGGACTTCAGGGTTTCTCATATGCCTGGAGCATGCACATGAGTTGAGCATAAAGACTTGACTCAAACTATACCAGAGAGACAATGTACCAGGCTGGAAGGGACAGACAAACCAAATATTAGCATGTCACTCTGAGCAGGAACCTCGACACCTTGCCAAGCTGTGGTGGCATTTTCTCAAGGGGGTATTTACAAACCCGAACTCTAGCCTTGGGATGTCACTATGTTGGGGTCTGGCTCATACCCTGGTGTGGCTGGTCTCTTTCCTCCATGGAGTAGACCATGAATGGTGGCTTAAGATCAGCTTTTGGGGTATCCCTGCTGAATATTGCCCGTTGGCATCACTGTATTGCTCCCCTTGGGTTCAAAGGTGAGCCCTGCAGCCCAGCCATGGGGAGCTTTTCCAGGGCCCTGGTTGAAAGCCCCGCTTGAAGGCTAGGGGAAAGATGCTTTGCTGCAGACACCACCCAGCACAGTGCTACCAGCAGCAGTAGCTAACCTCTAAGGGTCACTGCTGGTTTTAATGTTGGCAGCTATTGTAACTGGAAACCACCGCCTCATCTGTGCCTTACAAGCACTTCTTCCCTTCTACCGCAGACTCTGGGAGTATGCAGCTCAACTATCATTGCCTTCATGCTCTTGCAAATTTTAATGTATTATTAATAATTTTGTAGCATATTTCTTCAAGCTCTTTAGCAGAAAATGTTATTTCAGTGCTGACTCTGATAAGAGTCTTAGTCACCATGTGCACTATTTCCAAGCTACCATACAACCTGAGCTTTTAATTTGTTCCCCCTGTTCAAACACAGGAAGGACCTTCTGAGAATAATATTCCTCATTATCTGATTGCTTTTGTGAATCGTTTCCTGCATTTCTAGGTATGCTTATCATCAGATCACAGACAGTACAGATGGGAGACCTATTAACTAATCTCATGCACGCTCCCCCTCTTGCCCCCACAATGAGACATCATTTAATTTGTGGAACATATTCACAGCCAGATAAATCCATATTTGTGCTTCAGAGAAAAATAACAATACCAGGAAAACAAAACAAAATAAAACCATCCAAAACCAAAAAACAAAACAAAACAAAACAAACAACAACAATAAATAATAAAAAAAAAGAAGTGTTTCCATGATTGCTGAAGAAGGCAATCCATCTCTGGTCTCAGGTCACCTTTGGCTATCACTTAATGCCCTTGCAAAAGTGGGATGATGCCTCTCCTGCTCTAGAAAGGTGCCCACTTGAGGTGCCTGATGGGGGTAAGAGGGCACCCTCCCTCTCTTGCCCTCACTGGAGAAGCTGGGGGTGAAGGATGGAAAAGGCTCGAGTAGTTGAAAAATGTTATTAGACAAATGATCTTCTCCATGGGCCCAGGAGCTGCCTGATGCCAGTAATGGTGAGAGGGAGTCGCAGCAGGATCTGAGAAGAAAGGGAGATTGACAATTTTTGACTGAAAACGTATTTGTTGAAAAATAGTGAGCTGACAAAACTGAAATACTTCAGAATAACATTTCAACTTCTTCAGAACGTCCTGAGTTTTGATAAAAATGTGAAATAGAAAATGCCTATATAATTTTCTGCAAGTGTTAACGTTTTTTCAATTGACAAATCAAAATTTTCTCTCATTTTTATAAATGGATTCTATTTTATTTCCACCAAAAATCTGAAGGGGTAAAAACAGAAAAAAATGTGTGGGAGGAAATGATGCTGGCGCCTTTCTTTTTTTTTAATACATTCTTTCTGGAAAAAAGATGGGGAGAATAATTATTGCTCCCCCCCCCCCCCAACAAAAAAA
>VXAA01005317.1:208456-219095 GCA_013399115.1 Anseranas semipalmata
AAATTATTCCCCCCCCCCCCCCCCAAAAAAAAAAAAAAGCTTTTTACCTTTGTAATGTTGTGTTTAGACATTGCATGAAAATATTCAGAAAGGACTAAAATCTTTTATTTCTTATTAATATTTTGTATTCATGCTGCGACTGATACACATTGTGTCATTATATATGTAATCCTTAATAATTGCAAAGACAAATTACGTAGCAATCGTTGCTCATCTCCTATCTTCCATTGAACAGAAAAGAATCATTTACGGGAATGACCAGGATTCATCTGCCCTCCCCAGAAAGTGAGGGAAGGGCAAAAATCCACCCCAAGCTGGTGTCTGGGGTGGATGGGTCCCTGCTGCCCCGGGGCTTTCTGCAGAAAACTGAGCAGGGTGATGGTGTCTGCCTGTAGTGAGGGTAAGCTGAGGTGGCATCGGGGGGGGACAGTGCATTGATTTGGTTGGGGTGGCAGCACTTCCGCTGCATTGCTTGCTGTTGCTTTGTGAGAAAGCGAAAGAGGAGTCAAAAAGATAAAAATAATGCCTGGTGTCTGGCCACTCAGGGTTTCATGAGAGATGCTCCTCATGCAAACCCTTGCTATGCCTCATGCCAATGTCTTCAAGCCATTACAGTGAGGAAAAAATGGTCATTTTTGAGATACATTTCTCTTTCTGGATGTTTCAGAGTTCCACATTTCGGACAAATGATCCATTTTTAACAGCCTGGAGTATGAACCTGTGGGGTTTATGCATGGTGGCCATGAAGCTGCTGGAAGGAAAGGGTGTTGGACTACCACCATGCTTCAGCAGCTAAGCACTTTGTCATGTCTGGCCTGCTCCAGCATCTCAGTATTTGCAGTCAGGGGGTGAAGGGGAGCTGACGGTCTCAGATAACTGGCTTGCCTATCTCCTAAAGAGCAGCACCCATTTTATTATGTATTGTAGGTAGCTGAAAAGCCCACCTACAGACCTTATTCCCTGGGGGGACAGCTGGAGAGGAGCAACCCTTGTGGATATTGCTTGCTGCTCTTTAGTTAGTGGTACAGGACTCTAATGTGGACATGGAACACATAGCAGATTGAGATATCTCCGATGGCAGATGGGGAACCACAGCAGCGTCAGGATGATCCCCAGGGGCTGGGGCACCAGCAGGGTGGTGGGGAGCAGGAGGTTGTGGTGGGAGTAGAAACCAATGGTGCCTCCTATACTGAGGAGAAGCTCCCTATAACCAAGAATGCTCTCATCCTGACATGGCATTTGCTCATCTGAGCCAGATGCATGTGATAAAATGGTTTTCATACAATGATACTCATCTCCAGTGATGGCTTCGTGCAGGTCGGGGAAAAACTCCTCATTGCACTGAGCACTGGCACAGGTTGTCCAGACAGACTGTGGAGTCTCCTCCTTGGAGATCTTCAGAAGCCTCCTGGACGTGGTCCTGGGCAGCCTGCTCTGGGTGTCCCTGCTTGAGCAGGGGTTGGACCAGATAGCCCCCAGAGGTGCCTTCCAGCCTCAGCCATTTGTGATTCTGCGATCCTGTGATTCTTTGAAAAGTGATGGTTGCCAAGATAAAGGGGAGAGAGGAGAGAAAGCAGTGCCAGTTGTGAGGATCTAGCCTGCAAATCTGTGTGGCTGGCTCCGACTGCTGCAGCAGAAGCCACAGTGCGAATACGCTGCACTTTTTTGTTGACTTTTCAGTTTTTTAATTACCAGCGAGTTGGTAATGGCATGCAGAATCAGATCCTGCTTCCTTTCACACTCCAGACACTCATGTCTTGACCACAGGGCCATAAAATTATCAAAGGGAAATATTATTGGCTGTAACCACCTCAGTAATATTTTTACAACTCCTGATTGACCACAAATCTATATTTAATAAGAAAAACAAAGCAAACACACACCCCATTCACTTCAGCGGGTGCTGTACATTGGACTGGGGAAACACATTTGTTCTATAGGGAGGCAGAAATTACAGACCATGCCTATGAAAACATGCTTATTATATCCATGACTGGAAAAAAATTATAAATTTTCCTATTTAGGTATTTTCATAAGTTGTCCCAGGCTTTATCAGCTCAACTGGCCTCCTGCTAAACTACTGCAAATACTGTACTTTAATTAGTCATTGTAGTGGTACGTTAGAGAGAGACTTTAATATTTTCAATATGTTAAACAACATAATTCAGAAACTAAGTGTGGGTAAAAAATCTCCCCTGCATGGATTTGGATTCCTGAGGAAACAGCACAGCCTGAAATAGTCTTGTCTTCTCCATTCAGGTTTCAAGGCAGTGAGGCCTTTCTCTTTACGCTTCTAGAGAGCTTTTAAGGAATTCAGAGATAGCTATGAACAATGAGGAAAACACTTGCAACTACAGGAAAGACTTTCTGAGACACAGCAGGGGCTTACGGTTTCTGTCGGGGCCTCCAAAAGAAAATATATTCCCTGTAGAGTTAGCCTGGGCCTAGATGCTGAAAGGCTCCTGGTTCGTGTTCAAGGCACTGAGGGCACTTGGGCATAGCGAGGGTATATTCTGACACTCTCAGCGTGGCAAGAAGAGGAGTTTCCCTGGGGATATTTTACTGTGTGCAGTGGGAGAACCTGCCCGGCCTCTCTAGGTCCTGGTGCAGCGGCCAGCTTGTCCACCCAGCAGCATGCCCTGCTGTGCCTGCTCCTTGCTCCTGTCCATCCACGACATGTGTCCGTGACAGCAGGGTGAGCTGCTGGCTGTGCTGGGTGCACAGGGCTGCTATCAGAGCGGGAGGGCATTTGCCCCGTGGCTTGTGATCTCAGGAGGTGGGGGCAGCTTGGTTGTGAGGTTGCTTGGAAAGAGCTGGCCCCGGCCACAGCTGTGGCATTTCTGAAGCAGGACTGATAACACAAAGCGGGTGTGATTCTTGCCTAACATAGAGCTATATGGACTGGAAACAACGTAGGACTTTGCAAAAGAGTGATCACCTTGGAGAAGCTGTGACAGCTCCCCATGTCCACCCACGAGGACAAGAGAGGCTGTGCCAGCCCAAAGCTGAGTTAATTCGGGTCACATCTATAGCTAGGAAATTTGATGTTGGCAGGTTAACAGATAGTATACATTGCTCTTATTTTGTTGCCAATAGAGTCAAAATTATAGTGGGTTTAAAGACCATGAGTACTAGCTGGCAGGAGGTGGGAACTGACTCCCACGTGTCCACAATTCATTTCCCGTCAGGTAAGCACACATGTACACTGAAAAAGTGCCGCTCCGTCATCACCCAGCACTTAGTCAGCTGTGGCTTTGTGGTTAGCAGTGTGGAGTGCACAGTCGCAGTGTGCTGCCTGTGTGATGAGTCAGGCTGGGGACCCATGGACTGGCAAGAGCCTTATTCCGACCATACCGTGTGCTCATGAGCAGCCTGCCTCTGCTGTCTGGTTTTCAGGAACCCATACCACCTCCTGGCATGTAGACTCCTGAAGCACTAACCTATTGTTAGCTATCCACAGCTGATATAATGACATGAGAAACATTGCAGGATAGAGGAAGAGGCTATTGGTGGATGCAACCTATAAATCTGCTTAGATGACAGAAAGGACATTGAAACCACTCTGGCATCCCATGTGTTGCAGAGAGGAGCAGGCTTTCTCTGGGAATGGGTTCAAGGCGCTCCAGCACCCACTTTTGTACCATGAGCTCTCTGCTATTGCTATGGGCCTGTGTCCAGGTCAGTAGTGGAAATACAGACTCCTGGTACATTTGCATCTTTGCAAGGCCAGAGCTTGTGGGTTGCCTGATAGCTTGCTCTCCTGTAGTGGCTGCAGGAGGTGTCACCAAGACAAGTACGATGCCATATGGCACTGGAACCAGTAAAGTAGCTGATCCTGGGACTTGCTGTACGCTGACCATCCTTAGATACTTGCCTTTACTACTGCCAAGCCCATGTTCCCCACCACCGTTGTCCTTCCAGGTTTGTGGTCCACTTGTTCTCCTTTCACCAGCCTCTTTTGTTGCCTCTCCATGCCCTGCTCCTCCTTTTCCTTCCAGTAGATGACCTGATGGTCTGATGGGTTCTTCTCAAAGCCAGTCACCCCCATGCCTTGTGGGATGCTATTTCTGCCACGGCTTGTGCAAGGCTATTTCTCAGCCTATCTCAGTCAGAAGACCCAGCTAAAGGAGTGGAAAATCATATTGCAATTTCCTGCCTGCGTGAAGGAAAAATGAAGTCTCTCCCATTTTTTTGTTCTGTAGCGTAGCAAAGCCAAAAGTTGCTACTTTTATCTAAAGCTATGCACATTACTGACTTTTCAGTTGGCTGGCTGCATTGAAATATTGGAGGAAAACAGTCTTTCTGCTTGATCTGAAACAACACTTTTTGGTTTCCTAGGCAAATGGGAAAAAAAATCTGAAAAAAATAATTTGAAGCCAAGTAAAACATTTCATTTGACTTAAAATAAACATTTTCTTCACTATAAAATGAGAATTTCCAGTGTTTTCTTTTTGTGAAGGAAACCAAAAATTTTCTTTTTTTGGATACAGCCAAAATTTTTCAGTGAAAAAAAAACCTACCATGATTCATTTTTATCTACAGGATATGCTTCTATCCCTACACTACACCCTGCCCAGGGCTTTTGAGTCTTCAGCTTGACAGGAGCTCGGTGAGGACTGACAGGAAGGATGTACCTACCTCTTAGAGAAGGAACCAAACAAGAGAAATCCATGTCAACCCCTCCCACCCCTTGACTATCTGGTTACATGTCTTTTCACTGTTTAACTCTGCAAATAAAATTGCCCTAAAAAGTGTAAGGGGAGTGTGTGACAAAACCAAAATTAAAGGCATATGTTTACGAACAGCTCCCCATCCTTTCTCAGTTTAAGTGCTGCAAATATTTTTGTCTTCTGTTTCATGACTTGGACAGTGTAAAAAACACTGAAGCACTTTTGTTCACACATCATCATCTTGTAGGAAGAAAATTAAAAAATAATAGTGCCAAGAGCTTTGATAATATGTATGCGACAAATACCGTGATGCAATTAAAAAGTGCTGTAAAGTGTGGCCAGCTGGACCTTAAAATTAACCACTAAGACATACCCAGTGCTTCCTGTTGCTGAAAATCAGAGGAGGTGAAGCCTCTGAGTGTGTCTTGTGAAGAGCAAGCACAGTGCTCCTGATGAGAATTTTACTTTGCCCTGCATTTAAGATCATCTGCATTTAGTTCCCATTAGGAAATATATTTCATGTTTTGTCTTTTTGTAAAGGCCAAAGGAGCTCAGTTACTGCAACTTTTCCTGAGGTAGATACATTTGAATATAAAAGTCTCTCCATGGTGAGAGCCGTGGATGATCTTACAAGTATGGTTAAGCCTGTTTTCCCACTGTAATTTCGTTCCCCTTCTTCAGCTGCATGTGCAGAGTCCCACAAGAGATTTCTCTTGGTCCAGCTTCCTGGGACTCAACTGCATGGTGGACCAAGGAGGCGTCCATGCAGGTGGGCCTGGGCTGTGTGCCCCGCTCCTTCTGACACAACCTGGGCTGCACCTGTGCCGAGATCAATACGATGGAAATGTCATCTCTTCATCACCACAAAGGGGAGGCTGGTATTAAGTTTCAGCAGTCGATGCTTGCAGTGACAGAAATTGATACATGTTCTTTGTGTTATTTCAAGGCTTGAAGCTGTTTGCAGCTGTGTCTTTATCAGAAATTCTTGCCTCTCTGCCTCTGTCAAAGGCTTTTAAATTACTTTATATTTGTAGCTTTTGAGCAGCTGGATCTCTCTGCTCATATCCTTTAATTTGTTGAAATGTAGCAACAGCACTCTGGCCAAGGTAGCATGCTTGAAAACACCTCCAGCCAGTCCTAGCCTGGGCTGAGTATTTGGTGAGGTAGCTCATAAATACATCCCCAGATCATTGTTTTACTTATGAAGGTGCAGCCTACCCTGACCAGGTCTGAAAGTAAGGTGGGACCAAGCAGCAGCTGAAAAGAAAGCATGGTAAAGGACAGCTGGATCTTCTCTCCCTAACTCTTAGTCCTATCATCCATCACATATCTATTGGAAAAGCATCGGTCACTCAGTCTGGGGACAGCATTAGCACCAGGAGCCTTCGGTAACTGCTTCCTCAGCTGTCACCATGAGGAGCAATAGGTAGAAGAGAGAGGCCTCATCCTTAGCTTGTGCACAAGCCACCAGCTGAAACATATTCACACAAAACATTTGTCAAACAAGGCGGAATAACAAATGCATTTATAAAAAAGCAACGAATTCATTAACAGGAAAGAAGGCTAAATTAGTCGAATAAATAATTCACCACAAATTTCTCAGTTCTGTTTCGCACCAAATATTTACGTTAACCTTCTAATTCTTCAACCTGCTGAAGCTCTGTGAAGATTAAAGCCAAATGAAAGAGAAAACCAAAAAGGCAAAAAAATGAAACCAAGTACCTGTTGTACCTCATACACATGGAGTGGCTGGCTGTGTCTCCATAGAAGCCCTTTTCCCAGATTTCCATTGCATGACCAAGTTTCTGGGGCAAGTAATGGAGGTGATCACCCAAACCCCACCTGGATAGAAAGACTCACAGCTAGGTGTCATACAATTGTGGGTTTTCACCATTTGTACCCCAATTCAAGAAACTACTTCAGCACATGCTTCAGTGGAGAGCACATTTATCTCTTTTCTCTCCTTTGGTGGCTCTGTGAAGAGTTGCAGCTGTTGCTCAGGCAGATATTCTGAAGAAGGGACTTCTTTTTTTTTTCAAATAAAAAAACCTGCAGACTGAGAATACAGGACCACTATACCAGTCTTAAAGAGCAAAATATTAAAGTCTTCGGTATTTGGGGACACCGCAGACAGACTGCATCCTCCTTAGAAGTTCTCCTCAGCTGGTAGCTGGGTGTAAAACAAGGGTTAACAAAATGCTGTTGTGCTGGTGCTGCCCAGTGGAGCTCCACAGAAAATGTGTAAACACTGGTAAACCTGGCTTTGATGCCCTGTGCCTGTCCCCTCGTAATAGGCCTCAAGTTTCACTGAGACCAGAGTGTTGGCTAAGCAATGGTATTTCTAATCAGTAGAGTCAATATTGCTGTATCGTCATTGCAACATTGATCAAACAGTTAAAATACAACATTACAAAACCAACAAGGGTACAGCACTTTGAAGCTACAGCTCACTACTGCTTCCAGTCCCTTCCACAGAAAGTAATAAAAAGTACGATCAATGAATTGGGATTTCATCAGCAGGATTTAACCTCAGTCATCGTCTGCAGCAGTGCTGAGGTCTTACAGACCATGCCGCGACCCCTCACTCATTACGGCTTGGATAGAGAGGCCTTGGCGCAGCCAGCGGTTGCTGGTTGGGGATTTGTTCTATCATCAGAGATCATTTTGTTTTTGCCATTACTGAATTCCCAGTGTGTATGTATCTCCTCTTTGTCTCTGCCATTCAGAACAGTCTCCATTTCTTGTTAATTTATAAACAGTGCAATGAAATCAAATGAGACTCCCGTAGGGCTTTCTTTTTATTGTAAACATGGTAATGCTCAGTGAAAACACTGAGGTATTTCAGCTACTAAACCCAGCAGGAAAAATAATAGTTTTGGGGAGGTGGTGGCAAGTCAAATACAGCATTTGCTCAAAATAACTTCTAAAATTCTTAGCTATTTTATAAACATCCAACATGTTGTTTTTCCCCAAGAAGGATTTTCTGGCCATATCAAGGTGGAAATCTCGGGTAAGCCTGTCTGTGCATGATATGTACTTTGTCCCCATTTTGTGGGGAAAAAAAAAAAAAAATAATAATAAAAAAAAAAAAAATTGTGAAAACTATGTAGCTGAGACCTTGTTTCACTTTTTGGCCACTTCAAAGATTAAGCTGAGTGTTTTTTTTTTTTTTTTTTGAGAGAGAGCTCTAAATAAGACAATGAGATAAAAATGTGTTTAAATACTATGTGAAATTCTGTCAGTCTCATCATCAGATGGAACAGCAAATTCACTTATTTCAAAAAGGGAAAAAAAATTAATATGTACTCCTGGTCAAACTGAGTGACTGCTTCTTACTTAAAAAAGGCTAAAAAATAGGAATTAATTACTCTGAATACATAAATCCCGATAGAAACCACTTCTGTTTCTAGACATGGGACATTGCTCTTTATTATTTTTATGGTGTTGCAGAACTACCGAGGTTATAACATACATTAAAAAGTAGGCGCCAAGCTTTCTTAAATTAAAGGGCTGGCTATGCCCATGTCTTGCCTGCAGTGAGTCGGTGTCCGTCACTGTGTACCCAGTGCCCGTGCACCTGGGATGCTGCTGTGGATGTCTCTCTTCTCACTCCATGAAACAGAAGCACAATATTTTGCAGAGCAGAGCGATGTGGCAGCCACACAATTGTTCTGCTGGGTGAATCCTTAAGCAAAGTGAGACAGAAGGAACTGATAGACTATATTTAAAGTCTATAAAAAGTTAACAGCCTCTTCTCAATAATTATGTATCTATAAAAAAAATAAAGATGATACAGGGCCAAAACTTAATGGCATTTATGTTAATGTGATACTGAACTCTCACAGGCTGTAGATATCTGCAGAAGTGGGTCACATATAGCTTAGAAGCTTAGCGTTGTATATTCTGTTCAGCGTGTGTCTGTTCAAATAAGTTTTCTATGTGTAACATGAACAAGTCATCTCTAGTATTGCACTGCTTCTGTTCACATTGACTGTGTCTCTGAAATCACACTGTCCCCACTGAATATGAAGGACTGAAAAACTCCCATTTGTTGCTGGCTAATACTCCTTTGCTTAAAGTTCAAGTGGGGGCAAATCTCCTGGTTCCAGCTCCTTATATTTGCCTTCGTTAACATAAAGTCCCATTGTTTACCCAGGATGGAATTAAATGAACGTGAGGACCTAATTCTACCTGATACCACTGCATAGTGGATCTATACTAGTGTTGTACCACTCCGGTTTCACTGGGTTGCCCTGCCTTCTGTTTCTGTGAGAACCTCCATGTCTGTGTAATTAAGGGAGGCCCAGAAGTAATCTCTGCAGAGATCAGAATTGAAGGAGCATTGTGGGATGAGGGGAAAATACAAAGACCTTTGGGAATCAAGAGAAATATGTTCTCCTATTTTTTAACTGGAAACTCTGGTCCTTATTTCCGTGCCACTTTTATGAAAAATTCAAAGTTATATCAGGCATTAAAATGACAAATTGGCTGATTTTGTCTGTTGTTAGAAATATGGAGCACTATTTGCTTGTCAGGCAGCTTCATAATTAGCAGCGGTCTATGTGGTATCAAGGCAAGAGATCATCAGATCAAGTTTCATGTTTATTCCACAGCCAGCATCTTCCCTATTGCTAATGAAAGAGTCTCCCAGGGACTGGCATATCTGAGCCTGGCAGCTATGTAACATCACTCTTTGAGCTTTGCTTCCATCCCAACCCTCATTCTCATTTGTTTTTTGATCACATACCATATTTATAAATGTACCCTGTTATCAAATATATTGTGAATTGTGCTTTTTAAGGCACAACAAAATAATACATTGTCTAGTAATTTTTATTTCTGGTCAGCATAAACATGTGCTTGTGGGGTGTGTGTTTATGCCATCTTGGAGTGTGGTCAGCTTTGTTGTTTTGTAGGGGTAAGATGTGTATTCACGAAAACATAACAGGCCATCAAGTTACTAGTAGTTCACAGTTTGCCTTCTGCCTCTTCCTAAAGCTGAAATGTTTTGGTTAGGGAAACTGAAATGTCTCTGAAAATACATGATTTAATGAGGACAAGAATCGCGAATAATACAAAGATGAAAATGGGATTCCTTAAGAGATTCCCTGCTTTCATTTGCTAAAATACTCCCTGCAGAAAATCTCCTCATCTTACCTTTTCCCAGTCTAGCCTTCATACTGTTGTTATGACTATTTCTGTGTAATGCGAAGAAGCTGATGGTTTGGTATAAGCAATAAGATCACAGGACTTTTGATACTGGAGTACTGGATCAGTTGTCATGTCATGACATACATATTCATAACCTAGCAGGCCCTGTAGTCGATTTATGCATAAGGGACTGATAAGAAAAAAATTGATTTATGATGATCTCAAAAACATGGTCTCCCAAGATGTATTCTGCAGCTTTGAGACCTACAGTTTAGGCTCTATTAATTTTACAGTGCTGTCTGGAATTATCCATCTGTTTAAAGGTTAACTGTCTTTACACTTTTGAAATGGGTCGTTCTGTTTTGGTTCTTGCTTTGTTCATGCTACTGATTTATAAATTATTAAATCTATCACTGCACAAAAAGACTGAAATTGGTTGCCAGATTACTACATCTTCTTATTTCAAACTTCCCTTAGCAAATTTTGATACTATCTTAAATACCCACTGTTAATGCTGAGAGGAGGGAAAATGTTGAACCCAATGGAATGTGTTGTACAATGCAATGAACTTCCAGCAAGGAAACATGATTTTTATAACACAAATGTAGCCATGTGTCTAGAGGAGCACATCAGACAAATCCTTCAACACAACACCATACCAGAAAATGCCAGTATGCAGTCATACAGCAACAGTGAGAGAGATGGTGGGGTCTACTGGTTAAGAAAGAGATTCACACAAAACCTACAGAATTTGGCCAGCCTTCTTTCTTTCTTTCTTTCTTTCTTTCTTTCTTTCTTTCTTTCTTTCTTTCTTTCTT
>VXAA01005317.1:219139-277118 GCA_013399115.1 Anseranas semipalmata
CCTTCCTTCCTTTCAACTGAGCTGATCTGAGGTGCTGGGAAGAAGTGGGTATGGATGTGCATTGGGGTTGCTCTGAGTCCACGTACCTCGCAGTAGGCACCCACCATGCCTTGCTTGAGAGTCTGACTGTCAATTGGAGAGACAAGCCGTGCGGAAAAAGACTTTGAATCCATGGTTCCACTCACAGAGCCTCTTGCTACATGAGTACAGGTTGGATTTATGGTGCCTGTTGACAACACCTAATCTATAGGTTGCAATCACAAAGTTCTCCATCATCTCTTCTCTTCTGTAGAGCACCTTTCTACTCTTCTCTTCAGCAGCTGGGCAATTATTTTCATTTTTTAGCATGTGAACATTTGAAAACCAATTCAAGTGCATTCTGCTAGCAGGGAATAGCATTTGTTGTTTCTCAGAATTTTCTTCTCTGTGTGCATGCACGTGTGGGTTTCTGGACTGCAACTTCCTGTTGGTGCTGCCTGAATATATTGATCCATTGTGAGAGGTACCTATAAAAGTCTTGGTAACTGTTGGGCAGTGACAATTTTATTGAGTTATAATGTCTGTATCTTGTGTATGTGTAAACTTGTTTCTCCAAAATCTTGCAGATAGATCAGAGAGGGGTTTTTCTGCAGAGCTAAGCTTTTAAAAAATCCCACTATTAATTTTCTAAGTTGCTCTTGGACTGTTAATTAACTTTGGTTGCAGCATACAAGCTCCAACAAAAACTTCCTTTCTCAAAGCACAGGAGACCTATCCTTACATTCCCTGCTGCTTTTGGACAGATGCAAACCCAGGAGAGCCATTTTGCTTGTCTTTCTTGCTGGATCAGCAAAAGCAGAAATATTGCCTGTGCAGTATCTCTTGTATATAGAATGAGCAGCTCAGCTTTAGTGTAGCTGTATGAGAAAACTACTTCACAGAGAAAGTGTTCCTTGCAATATTATTCCATTCCACAGCTTGAGAAACTCTGCATGAACATTCATCATCTGGTGATAGTCAGCCATGGATGAAGAAGTTTGTTGCACAGACTGATAAATGTTGAGCAACTACTGTTTCCATAAAGTCATATTCAGAGGTTCATAACCTTAATATTCTGATATGTGGCATTTGCATATGTAAAAATGGAGAAATTCCCAAGGGAATACTGAACAACTACCTTAAGATCAGGTCCATTAACTTCACTGGAGAGGTCAGCTCTAGAACTATTAGAAAATAGCATTTTGCTCATATACAATTTGTTTTTCTTTCTTTTAAAACTGAAAATGGACATTTTTTTTCCCCCAAAGATGTTCAATTGTTAATCTAAATGGTTTTAGTTTGTGTTGGAAATTGAAGTTCTCAGGTTTAAAGTTCTTGCATTTACCATGTAAAGTTGAAAATTTCTACATAAAAAGACACTTTATGTGAAATAAATTATTTAAATGAACTCCCAATTTTCTAGTGAAAGCCCAATTATGTTGGAAAATTTTTAACCATTTTCTCAAGTGTAGAATCCTCAAGAGAAATGAAATATAGCTGGTGTATTCTCACAGAATGATAAAACCCCTCCAAAGTTAGAGGACGCCTCAAGAGTTCACCTCATTTACTTCTTATAGTTTGTAATGCCACAGACAGAAAAAAAAGATAATGTTTTAAATGATTGTTAGAAAGAGTTTAAATGATTATAATCAATATGTTTTAAACAGCAGTTGATTTCCAAAGTACTGGCAAATAATTGTTTCAGTGTAACTTTTAATGTGTGACTTTAACCTCAACCAGCTGTGTAATTTATTCCAAATGAGTACTTCTTTTATATAGTGCTAAGGGATTCCAGTTAGGAACAGGGTCCTGTTGTGCTGAGGGATGTATGGATACAGACTTTAGCAAGAAGCTCCATGCTGAAGGCATATCATCTGAAAAAGCCCAGCTCAGAAATCTTCTTCCTAGAAGATCTCCAAAACACTCTTAAACACTCTTGAACATGTTTTTGGCAGTAGACAACATGTTTTGTTTTGTTTTGTTTTGTTTTGTTTTGTTTTGTTTTGTTTTTAAGGGAGAGCAAAATGCATAATTTTAGTTTTACCAAAGATTGCACACTAGGGGTTGTGCTTGCCAATGGACAACATCAATAAATTTAAAATGTCAGTCTACAGATTACCAATCTCTTCCTGAAGTGCTACGGTCTGTGAGCAGACAGGGTTTTGCCTTTTAAGCAAGAGGCAAGTAAGCGAGGCACTATGGTAGGAGATAATTATGAAAAACAAACCTCACGGCTGTGATTGCAGGAGCTGTTTTGATAAATACAGGTAAAAATTGTGAGTCTGAAAATAAAAATGCATTTATTCAACAGCTTTCTGTGGCCACAATGTAATTGAAAAGGATGCTGAGATCTCATTACTGCTGAAAAGGTCTCCTCACTATGCAGAAATGTGGACATAAAGCAATAGGGGAGAGCTGAACATTAGAAACATTGACCTGCTTCCTTTGGCTCTTGATTAGTCTGGGGATAAGGAAGATCTGCACACCCATCTGGCAATCTCTTGTAAATATTGACTTCTAGGGAGCGATGCCATCCTGCCTGCTCACAGCGGTGCTTTCCTTTGTTACCACCAGATTGTGACATTTCAGATAATGGCTGCCCTGCACACACAAAGTTTCATCAGTCCTTTAAAGAGCTCCAGATACTTTAGTCACAACTCAGTTGCCTAAACCAAGGTATCTAGGACCATCTGAGACACCTTGGCTGTCTTGCTGGTCCCTCAGCTGCTGGGTCTGGTATTGCCTGAGTCTCTCATAGGTCCCATGCCAGATCTCCCAGTCTACCAGATAGATGCTTAGGGTGTCTCTAATTGCAGGAGCTACCTATGTCTGGGCAACTAAAAGGTGCCCTTTGCGTCTCTGTGTCTCACAGAGCATAGCAGCTGTGCAAAGGCAGAGCCATAGGCAGTTAGCCACCAGCCTGACTTTGGCGTGTAATTACCCCAACAAATTCAGAGATATGGCAGCAACGCTTGTCACAGCTCCACCTCGATGGAAGTGTCCCAGATAACTGAAGGAATTCAGGACAAACAGTGATGGGACTCCATGCCACTAGTAAATACTCTGGGCTCTCCTTTAAGGAAACAGCAGAGTTTTGCAGAATGAGATTTGATCCTTCAGAGATGAACCTGTCCTCAACTGGTTCCACTAAAAGAGCAGAACTCTGAAAACAGAAGCTAAAGGAAAATAGACCATCAGGTTCCCTAGCTGGAAAAGCAGAGCTGTGAGCATGGCTGCAAGTTTGCAAGGGGCAGGGATGAAGAGATGAGTGCACGTACAGTTAAGCGTGAGGCCTTGCCTGCCATTCCCACGGTCCTTGCAAAGGTCTATCAAGCTCTCAGATCAATAATGCAAAAAAAGCAGAGTAAATGCACACAGCCCCCAGTGCTGCATTAAAGTTTGTGACTGAGAGGTAGAAATTTGAAAATAACCATCTTCAGTCCAGATTAGCTGCCTATGTGGGAGGGGAGGTGTAGAGAGAGAGGGATACTTCTGGCTCTAATGTCAAGAAACAAGCTATTCCTCCTGCAACTGGACTCCAGAAAGTGCTTGTGAAAGAGCAAGGAGGACAGGCTGTGGTTGTGGTGTGGTCCTCTGGGCTGCCATTGAACCAACCCTGAGGACAGATGGGTGGAAAAGCCGAGTGTATGGCATTAGCCCTGACGTTGTTCCTTATGACTTATATCCTTTCCCACTCACTAGTAACACCTGTAAAACAAGGCATGCTAAGAACGATTTCGTTTGTCTGAGAAGTACTGGGAATATACCCACAGGCATCAGCAAACAGCGCTGGTGTTGACAAGCCATACTACCTCTGCCCAAGGTGCCTAACTTAAGCTTTACTGACTCTTACTTCATGTCCTTGCCTATCGAGGGACCCGGGGGGTGGCAGCCCCAGATGGCAGGTCACCCAAAGTGCTCATTGCTTTCCCAAATTCAGAGGCAGCAGTTATCATGACACCAGTTACCCACCACCCGCGGGCAGCCCGAGCGTGGCCCCTTGCACCTGCCGTGCACAGCCTCCCGCTGCTTCTGCTCACGAGGCGTTCACACAGCATTTTGAGCCCAGGTACATGTGGGCAGCACTTTGATATTGGCTGAGAATAAACATGCATAGATTATTCTACCAGTCTTTCAGTTACTTTGTACAAACCTACAACAGCTGATAGTCAAAACAAGTTTGACTTTGGGCAAAAAGGCATTAGGAGGAAGCAGAGAAAATATGGGATTGTACCATCAGAGAGTCAGCAGCTGACTTGTCGTGATCCCATTTACTAATGATAGTGCTAGGGGTAGCGACCTGCCTGAGGTTATTTCTCCTGTCTTTCCAACTTCCCCCTGCTCCTGCCCCCTCTTTCTGTTCAAAACAATGTTTTTTTGCTGGATGTCAGTGCAAAACCTCTCCGAACTTGCTGGGCATGTTTTTTGTTAAGTGCCAGGTGGTGAAATAAAAAAAGACAAGCGCACAGAGACTTTTTGTTACTGTGATTAATTTTCACATTCTTACAACTCCTGATCCTGGCTGCATCCCGATGTGGAAGATTCAGCATTTAAATAGCATTCACCGGTTACTATTGATCAAGGGGGCTGAGGGGGTGGGGGAGAGTGCATTTATTCCTCCTGGATTACTCCTTCTCCTGCTTTGTAATTATTTGTTTCCACTTGTAGTGGGTTTTGTTATTTAGTGTTTAAAACTAGTTTAATTAATCTCTTCTGTTGTTGTTGTTTTGAAAATGTGACAGACACTCATGAGATAGATAATGGATTGATAAAGAACACTTGAGGGGACCCTGGAGTGCTCATCATTTGCTAGGTAGGGTATGTTAAACATAATACTGGTAAGATCAAGCCCTCCAGGACAAAAAATGAAAGAGGCATTTAATTGGAACACTTAGCAATCACAAAACCAAGACAGAGGTTAAATTGTTTTGAGCAAGAGAAATTAATACATTAAAGGTTACATTTCCAACTGTGAGGCTGCAGAGCCAGGCTCTTATGCAGTGTCAGAATTACATAAGGCAGAAGAAATGGCTCTGAAATGATTGTGGAATCATTAACAAAAGCCAAGGCAGAGTAAGACATTTCCCAGCAGGAGGGTGTGAAGAAGAATAAAGACATGGAGAGAGCTCATTAAGAATGAATTGCAGACCATAAACATTTGAAACCACTAAGTGTGGAGTTCTATCTGTTATCTAATGACTCAGAAATTATAAAACTAGCAATGACTTTCAGAAAAGGAGTTGACTTTGCAGGAGGTTGTTTGCCATTATGAAAAAAAGGTAATTTTTTTTCTAGTTGGGGGAAAAAAATAAAAATCCTTCATCTTTGTAAATCAGCACAATTTAAGCAACTTCAGCTATACCCCAGAGAGATTTCCTTCTGTATAATTACACATTGTCTCAGATTTAGTAACAAGGATGTTGAAATGGAGGAGCTGCAGAGAGGATGAAGGAAGAGACAAGAGGTTCATTTCTTACTGTCTGACTGCAGATGATTAACCTCTTCATCTTTGAAAAGATCTAGCAAGTGCCGAGATCTCCCTAATTAGTGGGAATTTCATTTTCTTCATTTTGATTAAGGTCTAGACCAGTTTTGCCTGATAAACAGATGATAGTCAAAGAAACAAGGGTGAATTAAATGCACTGACCAAACCATGTCCATTTCAGTTGTACGATACAGCCTCAATAGATCTGCACTGAACACAGAAGAAGGCAGATTATCTGGCACAAGAACTTTATTTTTTAATAATGATACATGTGACAAACTCCAGTCCCCCAAAATAGTGTAGATTGTTTCCCTGTTTACTGAATTGATGCTGGAGAGGTCTCCGGGCTAAGCATCCTGTGGGATGAGCTGAGGGAAGAACAGGTCAAGGGGCAAACAAGCAGGTTTAAAGAGTGCCATGAAGGAAATCCCCAGCGGGGAGAGGGGTTGGAGGTTTGGGAAGCAGAGCTGGAAGCAGAGAGGCCAGTACAGGTTGCTGGCAGCTTACAGAAAGGTTACAAAAATAAATCAGTTTGGTCCAACCTAAATTCATCCATTTTTCAGATTTTTTTTTCTGCTGAAATGAAAATATTTTATCTTGAAATAAAACATTGTGGGTTAAACACAACATTTCATTACTGGTATCTTTAACTTTTAATCCTTCTCAGTTTGAGATCTGGTCTGTTCTGGAATGAAATGTAGGTTCAAGGGAAGCTTGTCATTCCTTAAATGTTAAGATTGAAAACCACCAAAACAAAATGTTGACAAATGACTTTAAAAAAAAATAAAATTGGCAAGGAGCATGGACTCATCCACACATTCATCATGGATTCATGACTGTTGTGGTTGACCTAAATTTGCATTTGTGGGCAAAGAAAGCAGGCAACCCAAAGTGCCATCCCGATCTGGTATGAAAATGGAGAACAAGATGCTCTGGACGAGGGCAGGCGGAAAGGTGGGAGGGCTGTGGAAAGGTCAATAGTAGCATTAGCTCCCGTACTGTAGGCACAAAAATTTCTCATTTGTGGTGGGTGCAGAGATAGCTAAATGCATGCAAGGTCCATTTAATGGATCCGGTTTATAAAATTGGCTGCTACTTTCTGACCAGCATTTATTTTGACGGTTGAATGACTTACGGTTCCAATTAAAAGCAGCTAGATGTCTAACTCCAGGACTGCGGCTATAGAAAATAGCTCGGCCGTGTGCTGTGTTCATTTGTGCTTGTATTTAAAAGTACATATGTCTTGACTGGAGTCGGGGCTCCAAGGAATTACGATGAAGCTGAATTTACCTGCTTGCGGTCGGGACAAGCTGAGATTTGCTCTCTCCTCCCAGAGGGGAATGGGACCACCACTGCCCCGGGGAGGGAGGGAAAAGCAGGGAGGAATCGTATTACTTTAAAATAGAGGCAAATGTGGGATAAATTCAGTGCCCTCAGAAAGGAGGACTTCTCGTGCTGTTTCCAGGAGAGGTGGCAAATTGAAATAATTGTCCTGGAAATGACTGGGAAATACTGGGAGAACGTGTGCAAATAAAATGGCAACAAAGACACACGTCCTTTCCTGCACTGTCCATCAGTGTGAAATAATCCTATGGAAGTACTGAAAAAGCCTTACAGCACTGCAAGGATCTGTGTTGAGGTCACAAAGTTTGGCTTGTCATTCAGACTTCGGAGTGGAGCTTGTTTGTGAACAGAGGAGGAAAGGCTCTGGGATTTGTAAGAATGGGAGAGAAGAAAAAAAAGACCCTGAAATTTCCTAAATAAATAGCCAGGATGGAGCAGCTACAGCAGGCAGACCAGCAGCAACAGTCAGATGTAACGTGTCACTCAGGACACCACCAGACATTTCCCTTGCGCTGCTGTTTGAGGATCCCTGGATGCTGCAGGAGGAGGGTTATTGTGGTGCAGCTCTGCTGCAGAGAGTGCAGCCTGCTGCAATAACAACGATATTTCCAGTGGTCTTTGCTGCAATGCCATGTACTGTATGTACTTAGCTGAAATCAATGGGACATGTAAATGAGCACAGGCAGAATCCCTTCCATGGTGAGGAACAAAGCATCTGTGCTATCCTAAGCAAATAAAAGGATCAGCTCGTGCGGGATGCACAAAGAGCTGTGACCGTACTGTGCCATGTGGGGTCTGTGCTGAAGTTGAATATGTGCAGTTTCCTAGTGGCTTGGGCAGCGCGAGGGTAACTCAGTACAAAGCAGGCAAGGTCTATGCATGCTTCTGGCAGTGAATATTAGGGGAAAGGCATAAAACAGAGGTTTGATGAAAACCTCTGTGATAAGAAAGCAAAATCTTTAATCGGAGGGAAGAAAAGAAAGGTTGCATATATACTACTACTGAATAAACAAATTATATGTCGAGTCTAAATGATTAATTGCTCTGAAGAAATATATAGAACAGGCCAAACTGGAAAGAAAATAAAAAGCATATTTCAAGGACAAGACAAAAACAGACCCTAAAAGAACCGTGGCTTTCAGAAATCCCCCCCTTGGAATAAATGTCCTCCTAAACACCCACATGCCCCCAACTAAACAAAATTCAAATAATAAAATAAAACAAAAACAGTGACTTCAGGGGGAGAGGAGGGTAAGGAAGAGGGAGGGAGGGAAGAAATACACCAGATAAAGAGAAAATATACAGTGTAATATTTCATCTGCTGATATACCACAGTGAAACATAAACTAATCCTCATTCATATGGGAATATTCACCCAGAATTTACTTGTGGCGTTGGTACTTTTTCTTGACTAGTTAGATTCCAGGTCTTCTGGAAGACCTGGAAAATTTTAAAACACAAATGTAGATAAGAATTAAGTGTATCAATTCACTGCTGAGTTGCCAGTTCCTCCGTTTCCCATAAAAAAACCCCACACCTTGCACACTGCATAACTTTGTGTATGTATATAATAAAATAAATATGTTTAATGCTGTCTTGCAGCTAGGGGTCATATGGATATACTTATATATGTTCTCACACAATACCCATCGCTCAGTTAAGTACAAGGAGAAAAAAAAAGATTTCCTTTGAAGACCAAAAGTCGGACCAAAGGTAACAAAAGTAAAGCGTAATTTACCCTGTAGTTAAAAACCAAAGGAGTCTTTTTACTAGGGGGCTGCTGGTTCTATTCATGCCATTCCAGAAGAATATAAAAGAGACGCTTTGGGATTTTGAAGTAAAAATTCACAACAGTATGTCTTTACTTTTTTTTCCCCTTCAACCAAGACATCTTTTGCTGGAGTCCTTTATCTAGAGCTTTGTATACATATTTTTAATCCTATACAAAAATGATAGGATGTCAAGAAGGATCTATAATAACACCATTTTTTTTATTTCACTTCAAAGACTTGGCAATTTCTGATCCATGTGACATTCACACTCCTTCAGGGTCAAACAACATCTTGCAGCCTTCATAAAATGATTAAATATTTTAAACAGCTCCTGCTTATACCTCCATCGCCCCTCGAGACTGATACTGTTATCGTTTTTGTCAAAGCCAGTTTCCATCCGCATTTGTCATTCCTGCTTGCATTTATGAGTTATCAATCGCCACGTCAAAATGCAAAATAACTGATGTTCTCTGGGCGGGATTGGATGGTCTATCTGGGGCTTTTAATCAATGCTGATTTTTATTTTCCATACCCATACATAAATCTTTACCATTCTGGGCCACATATAATGCGTTTGTACAAAACGCAGTGACAGAAGCAGTAGTTATATTATCAAACATTATACCTCGGGGCTAACTGAGTATCAAGGGCTTTCAAAAGGGAACATTGGGAATTACTGTGCAGGAGAGATGACTGCAGGAGAGAATATAAGGGATTGGTTGTTGCCGTTTATAAATCAACATCATGCAAGCTAATCCTTCTCACTTAAATGCAGCCCAAATACTTTTCCTGATACTCTGAAATTCAGCCCTATCTATTTTTTTTAAAGCTTGCATAATGCACGCGAACAATGGTTATATGCATTTTCTTATTTCTTGAACTTTTCCCTAGGGATGTATACAGAAACTGTGCTGCTGTGTTGTATTTTTTTTTTCTCTCCCCAAGGCCTACCAGCCAGTAAATATCCTCTTTTTAATCATACCTGAATTATTAGAACTCTCTCCACCCCCATTTTTTCGTTTGTGCCTCTGTAATGAAAGGGAGCACGCTTCATTCATTGAAAGGGTATCTGCCAGGTTTATTCACTGAGGATGGCAGCGGACTATAGCAATGGCCCACCGGCGGTGCCAGGCGTCCCCAGGGGCCAGGCGGGGACAGCCTGGAGGCAGGACTGTGGTGGGGCTGAGTGCTGGCCAGGGGCTGCCCCCAACCATGCACACTTTGGGGCTTAGAGGCGGAAAGTCGCGGTGTGTAAGTGTGCACGTGGAGGTCTTCTTTCCTGCGCTCGGTGCAGAGAGGGCCAAACTGAAGCCTCGGTACGATCTGTGAGATAGCGGGTTGTAAGTGGTGAGCAGTCTTTTCCGTTTTTATAACTAAGCTTTCTGCCACAGGACCAAAACCTGCTTATCAAGTTCCCAGCAAAACATTTTTTCTGAATAATACACTTCTGTTGTGCAATTTCCCCTATTGTGTATACAGGCTTAGAAAAAATGTGTAGATAAGCCTTTTTTACTGAACTGCTAAAGGACGTTCACTGTGGGTATTTCCTGGGGGAGGGTGACCAAAATTCTCTCCATTACAGGCTAATATGTTTTAGTCCTCATTAGCTAGGACAAACAGGAGAGTCTCTGAATTGCAGTGCTACTATCTCAGGGGTCACCTTATTTTATATTTGTGACAAACTACAGTGTTTGCTCTATGGCGAGGTAACCTTGATCATCCATTCCTGCTCTCTGTGAGGGTCAAAGTGGCAAGTGTAATACAAAAATTAGGTTAAGGTGATGGAAAGAGAGGTCTCTGACAACACCTTCGGAGCCCAGCATTACTAAGAACCCTTTTCCAATGTCCGTGAAACTTCTCCAGGGGAAAAAAAAAAGGACAACACTATACCATATTGAAGCATAAGAAGAGTCACAAAATCAGAAACATGGTTCAACGTATATTCTGTGAATCTTACAGACTATCTATGCCAAACCGCAGGATTACCCAATTGCAAAACATTTGAATTGCCCTGATTCTGTTCTTCAAGTATGAGAGGAATCTCACTGATCTTTGGTACTATGCACAGCTCACACAGCCACCACTTGAGGCTGGAGAAGATGCCCCTGAGATGGCTGGGGAGGGCACTCTCGTTGTCCTCTGAGAATCACGGTGGTAACGGTAACGTTGAAAAAGAAGCAACAACTGAAAACCTTGTACGTACAAAGTGTTCTGCAATCACACACGTCTCCAAGTGTTTGGAGAGATGAAAGCTAAAACATGGTCTGAGAACTAGTAGTTTCTACAACTGTGTACAACAGAAATAGATTACACATGGTTGTTTTAATTAAGAGAGGAGAGGTTATCTTTTTCTGTGAGCTTCAGGAGGACTCCTTACTGGTACCATCCTTCAGTCTTGATGAATAAAACTCCCTTTGATAATGACACAATAACATTTTCTATTCAGTCGAATTTTAAGCCCCTATACAGCAAAGAATTAAAATATTGGTTTACCTGCCTTTGAGGATAAGCAAACAGCCATCCAACAGCAGCAACGCTTTTACACCACACTTTTGTGGTGAATTTGCAATGAAGCTGGCTTCAAACACGGGAGTGCTTTTATTGGCTTAATTGTGGTGAGTTTTCATAAATTCATACTCAACTGATTTTCCAAGGCAGGACCTACAGAACATGTGTTCAAATGCTCTGTTAATGCACATTTGCTGACAATGTGGAAAGGTTGGTGTAAACCAAATGGGGTTCATCACGGAGGAAACAGCCTTGTTGATCTGGTGCCGCAAGTAGGACTGGAGTTATGACAGCCTCTTGCCATGAAACCTACTCTGTACCTTAGTGTGCCGGCATGAGGACTAGGAGACTTTGTATGCAGCCCCGGGAGGCTTTTGGATAGTGTCTGTTCTTGGAAAAACCCTCTGGCTGTTGGGGCTGCAGAACTTGCAAGGTTTCCTTCAGCTGTGCTGGGTCAAGTTGTCCATCCAAGGCTGTTGGACAGTGAGAGCTGGGAGACCCTGTGTTCCAGGTTTGGGCTATTCCCTTCATCTTTCCTTTCTATGACATTTCACAGCAGCAACACAGCTCTGCTAAGTCACCAGAAGGTGGTGGGAGAAGAGGCATCCTGCCCAGTGTGTGTGCTGCATCTGAAACAGCTGTACATGAGGGGAAACCCAGGAGCTGCCTCTTGCCCCAGGAAGGGGTGGGGATGGTGTTGAGGTATATTATGTGACTTACTGTCCACCCATACCCACTATGTGGCCCTGTTCGTGTCATCCACTCTCTTTGCAGACCTGTGTTTAGACAAAGAATTTGAAAGGAAATTACCACACTCAGGACCCAAATCTTGAGTATCAATTTATTCTGAATAGAACTTTATGACTCATGTAGCCTTCTGAAGTCAACAGGATCATTTGTATAATAAGATACTTGGTGTGAGTAAGAATATTGGAATTCAGCCTCTACTATTTTACTTGGATTCCTAGTGATGATCTTGTATGCTTGTTTGACCTAAGTAGTCAGTCTTCATTTTTTAATTCAGGACTGGACTCTCTGCAGATGTATTTAAATTCTCTTGGTACTCCTGTTTCTGCTGATGGTTGGGATCATCAATGTTTTGGATCTCATTTGGTTTGTAATGTATTTTATCTGGCAGCTGTGTCTCCTGCACACTTCTCTGGCTTGCCCAGATGAGTGGGTGGTTCTCTGACTCCTGGCATGTTGTATGTTTTTTTTTTTTTTAAAATTCTCATTTTGGCTTCCCATCCTCTACAGCGGAAGTCACATTAAATTCACTTTAAATAGCTTCTCTCAGTTTTGGCCTTCAAAAAAGATGGATTGTTTTGAATAGTTTTAGTAATAAAGTGCAGTTTCTTTCCCTTGGGATTCTGAGTAGCAAATTTCCATCTGTGTCAAAGACCAGTGATGCTACTAGGTGTCTGAGACTTTTTGCAAAATACAGGTAAAGATCTTACTAGTCACCTTCATATTGGTCTGTTGGACTGGCTTTTCAGTCACTAATCAGCAGGTGTTACCTAATGCTTATATTTTGTCATTTTAATATTTTAAATTAGTAGTTAATGGAAAAATAATCTGGAACTTCTCCACTATCTCTCCTTCTGCCAGATTCATTTATGAGAAAATTAGTGGGAACTAAACTTCAGAGTTTTACATATGGAGACTTGGGGAATGAACTTTATTTTTGCACGTGCATGGTTCATCGCTGTCGAAGACATTAATGGCTAACCTAAAGCAGTTATGTTTCATTGTCACTGCTCATACAGAAATGAAATACGAATCTAAGAATTCCAGGATCTGTCAGTCTGACTGACTTGAGGAAAATATCCCAGCTCTGAATTTGCAGGTGGGCTCTTACCAGGACAAGAAAAAATTGACCTTCTGACATGTTCTGAGCTGTGTCAGGTCAGAAATTTTTTCCCCACCGTGGCCACTCCTGAAAAGACGAGGGTCAAAACTTCCAGGAAATCTTTTCAGAAGGAACTCCGATTTCATAAGAATACGCTTTGCTCATCCTTCTGACTTAAACAGTAAAAAAGATGCTCTATCTTTGATCTTTGAGGCAGAGGAAATCTGTAAGCAGAATGATAGGTTTACTAGTTTAAACTGCAGTAAAAAATCTCATTGCTAGATTACTAGCAATTTGCAATTTTGCTAAAATGTGTAAAATGACAACGTTTCTCTTTATCAAAGAAGCTGATCCATCTTGGGTCATTTAACAGGAGCTACAAATATAGGCATGCTATCAGAATCTAACCAGAATAGCTGTTCTTGTCAGAGGACACAGTACTTAAAGTGCTACATTTTCAGATCCCACTCCCTCCTTCAGTTTAACACTTGGAGTGTGCAAACCTCACTCATTTTAGGGTCCACTCTTTCAAGAGCAACTCTCTCCCTGAACCCAGCACTCACCATCCCGCCCCCCAATAATACACATTGGCAGATTAATGAGAGGGACCGTGCTTGTGTATCACCTTCACTTTTCTGGGAGAGAAACAAGACTCGAACCAGGGCTCTGCTGCTTGCGGTGTGTTTGACATTGTTAGGTTCATGGATGAAATTAGTAAACCTCACATGCCCTACCCATTTGCGAAGAAATAACAGGGTCTCCAGAGACTATGCTGTGGCCAGAATTATGATTCTGTGTTCAGCCTTTTGGGGCTTTTCAGCTCCATAATGAAATAGAGGACATTTAAATAGCCACAGCAGTCCAAGGAAGGGTCTCTCGAATACCTTTGTTTTGTAACTGAAAGCAGTGGCGAGAACAAGCCACAGACTCCGCATAACACGAGCCTCACTGGGTTAGGGAAAGAGAAGACTGGTACTACCTTGGTCTTCTGGGGAGATCTTGGCTCAGTTGCTTTATTCACTTACATTTAAAATATTGTATACTTGCAAAGTAAGCCTAGTGACTGGACCGGAAATATATGATGTACGCCAGAATGTGAAAGACATTTTGTGGATTGAGGAATACAACTGTAAGTCGAGGGGCAGATTTACTCTCCTGTTTCCCTTTAACTATTCTATATTAAAATCTATAGCATAAATCACTTAATCAAACTAAAAATAGCTTTATTTCCTGTTAAAATAACAAAATTGTAAGCAGAATGATTGAAATAAATTACAAAAGTATAATTTCATTGAATTTAATCCATGTAAGTAAAAACAAAGTTAAAGAGAAATTCAGATCAATTGCAAAATTCCTCTTAATTTCAGTGGGGCCAAGACTGCACATTTCAATTCACATACTCCAATGACATGAAGTCTCATAGGACTATTTTTGTTGATCTAAAAAATATAGTCATTTGAGGTTCTTAGCATCTGAAGGCAAACTCACATAAGCCTGGATTAAGTGCAGAACAGTCATAACATGGGTGATCATTTTGAACACACCCCCTTTTGCAGGAGAAAAGGTGCCAACATCACATTCCTGGGCTGAATTTACTGGGGAAATATTGGCTACATGTAATTTATGACAATTACAGTTACTTTTACTTGAAAGTGTCAGAATCGCCACATAGAAAGGCACAAGGACCTTACAAGATATACCAATGTCTAAGTGAAGAAATATATTACTGTTAAAAACCAAGGTCCAAACATCTTAAAACTTTAAATATGAAAAATGGAGAGTGTAAAATGGAGAGTGTAAAAAAGTAATATGAGAGAACTCCAAAGAGGAGGAAGGGATTGTGGAAGACAATCAGTAAGGTGAAATGCCTGTTAAATGGGGAAGTGTCAATAGCAAGTAAATGCTAGCACAAGAAGGATGTGGAGCTCTTGGAACGGGTCCAGAGGAGGGCCACTAAGATGATCAGAGGGCTGGAACACCTCTCCTATGAAGAAAGGCTGAGGGAACTGGGCTTGTTTAGCTTGGAGAAGAGAAGGCTCCGGGGAGACCTCATTGCGGCCTTCCAGTACTTGAAGGGAGCGTATAAACAGGAGGGGGAACGCCTGTTTACACATGTTGATAGTGATAGGACAAGAGGAATGGCTTTAAACTAAGACAGGGGAGATTTAGGTTAGATATTAGAAGGAAGTTTTTCACTCAGAGGGTGGTGAGGCACTGGAACAGGTTGCCCAGAGAGGTTGTGGATGCCCCATCCCTGGAGGCATTCAAGGCCAGGCTGGATGTGGCGCTGGGCAGCCTGCTCTAGTAGTTGGCAACCCTGCCCAGAGCAGGGGGGTCGAAACTAGATGATCTTTAAGGTCCTTTTCAACCCAGGCCATTCTATGATTCTATGATTCTAAATAGAAGATAGGCCAGTATGGGTTATTATATTAATACTGGGGGATATTAAACAATCTGTGTGAATGCAGAAACATGGTAAATCAAACATCTCTTGGTCATACATGTTAAAATTCTGAATCTGAATGACATGCAAATGCTGTTATAGACCACTGAGAGTCTGACTACCAGGAAATACTCATGGCTCTGTCTGATGGTCCTAAAGGCATCTCTTGACAGTGTGTGGTCAACAGGAGAAAACCATCAGTATCTGAGCAGGTTGTGCTCCTATAGCTTTCTTACCAAATGTATATCTTTTTTTCTTTTTTTTTTTTTTTTTCAGCCATGGAAAGAACGAGACCAAGTCCAGCACAAGGTTTCCTCACTACACAGCAGACAGAAACTTTTTATTTTTCCTGAAATGAATGAAGAGGTACTTCTGATTTTTAACGCTATTAAAACTAGAGGAGTTTGGTGTCTTTGTCAAGTAACATCACCTTCCACCTTCAGTTGGGGGAAAGAAAAAAAAAGCCAAATGCACTTGGGCACCAAAGTGATAGGAACAATGAGGCAGTTTAAATAAAATAAAAACCCCTTGTTATGACAAGTGACTAAAACCCACAAATGAATGCAGAAGTCTGCTATTTAATGTAGTGTATGCTGATATTTAAGCAGGTCTATATCTGTCAAACAAGCCTCTTTTCTGAGACTGGCACAGACTGTTCTGCGTTTGGTTTCCAGAATCAGCAAATTACATTGGCAGAACAAAGCTGTCATATTTGGTGGTATTTTGTTACATCCATTATCTCACTTAAGTTTAGACATCTCTTAGCAAAATCAGATCCCACTTAAAGACTGCCTTATTTTGCAACATTAAACAAAATGACAGGCTGCTTAAAAAAAGTTCATTAGCAAGCAATGAGTTGGTGGAAAAACTGCACGGCTGCTTCAGATATGAAGAATGAAAGCCTGAAATGTGGTAACCTTTCAACAGCGGGCCAAGAGCATACATCAGGACTGTATTTGACTAAACAAGGGTATTAAATGGCTTCAATAAACAAAATTAAATAGAATGAAAAGAATCGAGAATTCTTTGGAATTGATTAAGGAGGTGTTACCTCAAGACCTGCTTGGAAGGGATGGTATCAAGGACCACTTATGTTTCAATAGCAACTTACATGGGGCAGTCAAAAATAGAGATAATGGAAGGTCTTTGTCAGACAGAAGATGGTAGGTATACAGCAAGATTTATTGCGGTGCAACCTGCCTTTGAAAAGGAAGTTTACGGCATGTGTAGGTGCTTCTTTTTGATTTTGTTTTTCTGAGGCCTACTGACTGTCATTTTCTTTTGAAAAGTGAAATTAAGTTTTAATTGACTTTTCAGAAGTATAAAAGCTGAAGTTAGGGGCTGGAGGTAATGTTAGTAAGCTGCTGCACTCTGGTTTATATGAGGATCTATGTGATAGAGCTATCTTGTTTTTGAACAACTTCCCATTTCCTTGTTGTGTCTTCTTTATTTTATTTTATTTTCCTTAGAAGGATAGACATGTCCCAGTTTGGTGATGATGGACAAAGTACCCACCAGAGAGGTGATGTGATATTTTGGACCACACAGTCATGCCCCAAGAACACAATTTTGAGCTGGAGATAGATAATCACTGACACCTGTCTTCTTGGTTACACTGCAAGCATCCAAGCCAGTATCCCATGGAGCATGGTCACATATTCGTGTGCTACAGAGCAGCTGAGGAAATGTGGGATTTATCATGGGGGTAAAAGACATACTGCGCACCTGGGGAACATTGTCCCAGGCACCACCAAGGGCCTTTGACTGGGTACATCTACGCACAGACTTCCACATTCACCCTGCACTCACCGAAGCAGGAGTCTGAGCACAGTTAGTTGGTTTTTTTTTTTTTTTTTCATCACTTATTTAGCTGTTTTTAACCTCTCAAGGGAAGAAGCATTCTTTGAAAAATTAGTGGATGCTTCAAAAAGGTTAATTTCAATGTTCTTTTATTCTCTGCATCTTAAATAGTACAAAGAGTTGCAGTGATACTATGGACCTGTAATTATAGGGCTTGGGGGACAACCTGTCTTTTCTGGTGTTTTGAATTCACTTCTGCTGCAATAACACAGGCAAGAAAAGAACTTGCTGGCTAACCCTATCATTTTAATGAAAGTCACACTTCAGTGTGTGCTCCAAAGAAGTAAGACTCATGACTGTTTATCAGTATTGTATGCCCCCCACTCTTGCCACATGCGCACGTGCACTCTCACACAGATGCACACACACTTTAGAAGTTATAGAACTTATTGGGGGGGCTCGTGTTACTCAGGACATGCTTACTGAGGTGAGCAGATGATCTACAGCTGACAAAAGCAGTCATTCAAAGTTTCTGACAACATATTTGCAAAAGACGGTTAAAAACTGTGCTCGAGTGTGTGCATGTTTATGCACATATGTGTATTAGAGGGGGCAGAAGAGAGAATTTGCTTTTTTTCAGAAAGTGAATAATGTCATTGTTGATTTAATTAGCAAATTCTAGATGTGCTGACAAAGGAAATTTTCTTGGGAGATGCACTGTGTTGTGTCAATGGTCTAAATGAATAGGCTGAGCTGAGTTTCTGGTAATAACAGATGAACAACACAACTCGCCAAACCTCAAACAGTGCATAAATCAATTTGCTGGGAATTAACCACTCGCTTTAAAATTAGGGGGTACTTGACAGGGTTTCAGTGATTAGGTTGTCAAGGACCTGTATTTCTAGCTGGGATTTATCTTTCATTGATATAAGTACATCCCCTTACAGGCAACTGAGTGAGTAGGGGTAGCAATCCGAAGCACCAGGCTGGTTAGGCAGCATGGTTTTATTCTTTGTAAGTACTAGGCGGCATTTGGAGGTGGACAAAGGAGGTCAGAACAGGGACACTTATCAAAAAGAAAATGTGCTGGCTTTGTGAACTACTAATAATGCCCAGGATATTAGTACGAGAACGGTGAATGAGGGGAAGCATTTCAGAATCCCTGCACATCACATGGCCCTTCTGTGCAATAAGGAGCTTAACAGTTTGTTAAATGAGATGCCGAAAAATGTTCAATTATACAGAGAAATTAATGGAAAGCAGTAAGCCACTTGGAGGTCACTTCATCTTGTGAAAGTTGAGCATTCACATAGTATACACAGCCAGGGCTACCATTTTTATGATTAAACTTATATTCCCGTATACTTCAAACAATGGCAGATGGTAGACAGAGCAGGGAGATTAGGTACATATGGTAAATGTGGGGGCAGGGGGAGGTATGGGACAGACAAAACAAAGGATCATAGACTCTGACAGTCAAATCAGAATGTAAAAGATCAATAAAATGTTCACAGAAATTGGCCCAGGAAATACCAAGGGTCATCTGTCAGGTCTATTTATTGCAGCATTCCTGCTTTATTTTACTTAGCCAGTGGGGAATGTCCATCCCTCTCACTTTCCTTTTACTGGTGATCTCTTTCACTGCTCAGGTACACTTATTTTCAGATGGATTTTCTGATGTTTTTCCAGACAGCTCTGTAGGATGATTATCCACGCTGTCCCAGTGATGGACTCCAGTTAGCATGGTGTCCTTTCAGGCTTCCTCACAACCTGAATCCTCATGGCACTGGCTCCCAAGTCACCATTTCCTCTTCTTGGGATCTCATCTTGGGAGGTCTGCCTACCAATGTAGTCACATAAATACATCTTGCATTCAGTTTTTGGTAGAACCATGAGTATACACTCAGGAATAAAATTTTAGCTGCTGTAAAGTAAAAGCTAGTGAGCCAGAAGGCTCTCAGTAGAGGGTCTTCCAAGGCAGTGGCTCACCACTTGCTTACCATTACAAAAAAAGTGTCTGGCAGACTCAGAAGCCCTCTTTGGGGCTTCCCTGTCCATCCATAATCAAGGGGGTTATCCACAGACAGCTTGATGCATCCCATGCTAAAAGTCTTCCTCTTCTCCAGTTTTCATTTTCTTTTCTTCTTGTACTTCCTTTCAGTTCTTTGCCCTGCAAAGACCAAATCTGAGCAGTTGTGAGCATTTGGGTGTGCCTTAACATTCTTCCTTCTGTTCTCCTTCTCTGGTTTTATCCTGCTGTCATCCACAACTTCTCTCTCATTTTCCCTGTCCATATCTTCAATCTCATTCTGATATCTATGTCATTCCCCCTGGCCGTGTGCTGTAAGAATTTCCTCTTTATTTAGCATTTCCTGCTTTTTGTCTTTGATCACCTTCAAGAACGCAATAATTACTTCTAGGTTTTCTGGACCCTGGATGTTGTACATGCCTTGATCTCTAACTTCTGCCCTTTCATTTGCAGTAACTCATTCTTAGCTGAGTTGCAGGCGCTCATTTGCAGTCAGTAGTTTACCTTCATTTGAACTCAGAGTCCCAGAGCTTCCAGACCAAGCTGGCCACACGGGCAGCTCAGCCAAACCTGGAATCAGCCAGACAATCCAAAACACATCCCTGCTGTGTGTTTCACCTCTCAAAATGCATGACCGTATGCAGTGATAGCCTTCATCGTGGTGACTCCTAGCTGGGTCCTGTGGAAAGCACCCAAGCACCTACAGCTCTTCAGTCTCAGCAGGAGTTGGAAAGATATGTTCCTGAGGTCTGAGCCCTGTGGACTCCTCTGTCCAGATGGATACCAAAGCCTATCCTGAAAATTTTCAGTGTTGTTCATCTGTAATTCTTCTGATAGCCTCTGTATAAATATATTTTCCCTTGCTGAGCAGGGAGAAATCTACCTGCAGTGTGAATGAAGCAGTGGCTGCTACAATGGAAGTAGTAAAATCTCCTCCTGGTGAAGTCAGTTGGCACAATCAGGGTCACAAAATCACAACCTTTAAAATCATCCTGAGAATGGATATATTCTGTACCACTTTCTGTCCTCGTTATGATCTCTGTCACAAGAACAAGTTATCCCTGAATCTCAGTGTCTGAGATGCTGTCTTCTCATTTTCATCAAATAATCCCTGTTCTTGTGACAAAAGATTGTAAGTAACAGGAACAAAAATGGCCCCAAATGAAGCCATTCTCATGACAAAGACTGTAATGAGAACAGAAAATGGCACAAAATCAATTCATTCTCATGACAACCTTAAGATTGTAATGAGGACAAGAAAAACAGTCTGAAATTTATCAATTCTTGTGACAACCCTGAGACAGTAATGAAAGCAGCAAATGGTATGAAATTGGTCCACTCTCGTGATAGACACTGAAACAAAACCAGAAAATAGCAACACGTTTATCCATCCTTTTGACAACCCTGCGAGTGGAACAAGAACAGAAAAGGTTAGGAAAATTAACCCATTCCTGTCACAAACAATCTGATAAGTGTAATAACCAATTGTCCTTTCCAAATGGCATAATTCAGCCATTTGAGCACTGGCTTCAAACTAAACTGGAGGAGTAATTAAGTTTCAGAATATCTTTGAGCATAGCTCACAGCTGGTTTAGGTATAAAGTAGCGTGGACTCAACTGTCCTGGTAAGTGAAGAAGGCATACAAGGTGGGTATTGTATGCTAGCTGGAGAACCTCTGCCTCTCCAGGACGCTTATCTCCAATTCTGTTCTCACCAGCATTATTTTATTAATTTAATGTCTGTGTGTGTATGCCTGCAGCGTCCCCATACCTTGGTCAGTGATGTGGGACCCCTTGGAAACACAGCCCTTTCCGAGTCCCTGCCTCCATGAGCCTGTGAATCCACAGCCATCCATTGCCCCCTTCTGCAATCACAGGAGAGGGGATCCACACACGTGGGCATCATGCTTACATATGTGCTTGTATAAAACATCAGCAGAGACAAGTGTGCAGGGAGCCAGATTTATCCTCTGTTTGTCTGAAGTCAGGCCTGGTTGCACAGAGGAAAATGGGAGAGGGCAGAGGAGAATAAAGTCAGGGATGTGAGAGAAGGTGTAAAGAACATGGGTATTAGTGGGTGAGAGGCGATGTGGCTGAACTGGGTATCAGAGAATTATCACCAGTCAAAAAAATAAAATAAAAGAAGCAAAGAAGCAAGGCAGAATTAACAAACAATTAAAGGGCAGAGCGGTAAAGGCAGATGGAACAAGGCAAAAGCTTCCCCTGGGATGAACTCAAATATGAGAGCAGGTATGTGTGTGAAATGAAGGGGGAGCAAGCAGCGAGTGAGGGAAGAGAAGTGAGTAGCCTGTGGATCGCCAGCTTGTGCACACAGGAGGAAAAAAGCTGAGCAGGAGACTGATGTACTCAACTGCAAATGGCCACCACAGGGAAAGAAGAGATGAGCAGCTCTGTATTTTCTGGACTGCAAGCAAAAAAACAATTCCTCACTGAGTGCAAGAAACCTGATTTCAATTGTGGGGGGGAGAGAAAAAAAAAAGACCTTTTTTTTCTCTCTCTCTTTTTCCAGTCACTCTGGCTTTCTTTTGTACCTGCAGTTAGCTGTGAGTGCAAATGATATCATTAAGTTATCTAGCTATCTGACTGCACCCACAAGTCAGTGCTTGGAAGGCTGAATCCCATCATTTGCACCCGGGGTTAATGCACTGGAGCGAATCATGGGTGCCGAGTAGATTCCCACAGAACTGGAGGCTGAGCTGAGGCCAATATAAAAATATATCCCAAGCATTTAGCTGGCACTCTCCCGCCACTTGGATGACACCTGACCTTTGCTTCTGTGTGCGTGTGTTTTTGAGCTGCCCAAGCAGAGAGAAAATCATTTTGAAGCCTCCTGCTATAAAAGTCAGTATCTCCCCGAGTGGACTGACTGTCCTCTGAAAAAGTGTAAGTGCTTAACCTCAGTCAAGTAGGCTCAAAGGGCAACTGGAGGAGGAACAGAAAGGGAGAAAGTGTCAGCACGTAGATATGGGAACTATTCCCTGGCTTCCTCATGGGCTTTTGCTACCTTTTGTGTTTGCTCCCCAGATTTATGGTCTATTGGCACCTGCCCGTGCTACGTGTAGGGCTTCTTGCAACACGCTAAGGCATGTATTTCATTATGCTTCATGGTAAAATAAATAAATAAGCAAAAAACGCACCTCCACATTAAAGGGGGTATATCTCTTTAAAAAAAAATCCTAAAAAGAAATCAGTTGTTAGAGTCGGTGTTGCCCCGTTGCCAGCTTTATGCCTTCGACTAATGCGCTTCTCCAGGAACAGTCTTTAAATGAGAAGTTACGGCTGCTTTTCTGATTGAAACAAACTAGTGTTGATTGCTGATCAGCCATCTGTAAAGGAGGGCATCTCAGGAAGGATATGAGCTAATGAAAAAATGGACCTGATTTGAAAGTGTGATGTGCTTCATGCCACAGGCCAGTCTGAGTGGCATGAGATTATATCAGTGCAAGTGAGAGGTAGATTGAGAATAAGTAACTTCTGTCTTAAAGATTAAATGGCAAATTTGCTATTAAATGTGAAAGACATAAAATGGAATTAACGCTTTGAGGGTGTTAGCTGTGGTTATATACACTCTGCGAATGGCACTTCCATCCTGTCACTTGCATTGTCAAACGGCACACTCTTCTCATTGCAGCTCAATTAATACTCATCCAGAAGTATCAATTAAAGAAATGAGAAATGAAGTGTTGACCCTTAACGGCCACCCACACATCACCCACTTCACAAGCACATTTCGTGTGGCATTACTTCTCCAAATGACCTTTGTAACTGGTAAAATATTATTGATGAAATCATTAGGTTTCTTGGTAACCAATTGATAATTTTCATCTGGGTTGCTTGGTGCTGATAACATTACCCTTGTTGTAACTAAGAGACAAACGCTGTCGTGGAAGTGCAAGGGGCTCACTGGGTATTCCTGCATTTTATACCCTGAATTTCCAAAATTCTTCAGTGCACAGGAAAATTAGCAGGCCTGTCAAATGAAAAAAAAAAAAAAGCATTTAAGTGGTAAGGGTAGCTGTCGCGACGTTATTATGTGAGGTGTGCTATGCTGTGCTTCATTATGTTTTGTCTCATTATTACATTGCATCCAGCTGCATGCTCTTGCTTTGTGACATGATATGAAGTGACATAAGTAAAGATTGAGTTGAAATGCTGGATTTGGATCCAAACTGGGACATTAAATGGAACAGCCAAAGTTTGGAAAGGGTTGGATTTGGATATTTCACTTGGGACTGAGGCCAAATACAAACTTGGCTGTGATATCTGATTAATTTTGAAGTACCCCAAAATGTAAAGATATCCAAATTCAGAGTTTTGGGGTCAAATGAACCTCTAAATGTGAGCACTAAAATACAGATGACCAAAAATGTTGAGTGGGGTACTTTACTGTATTTTAGAGTTGTCTTTCTACCCCTAATTTCTTTTCTTGCTTTTTGCCAACAGATTCAACCCTTTCCTGAAATTCCATCTCATTCAAATCCCTAGGATAGCTGTGGATGGAAATTACTTTTGCTATACGACTCCTTTGCATAGCCAGATCTTTAGTCATTTGATTTTTTTTTTAATTTCTTTGAATGCTTTTGATTGTGTGGGTGTTGCTGTACAAGCCAGTATGCTTTGTGTCAGTTCTTTTCACTGCTTTGCCATTTATGCCTCATACCAATTCCTTTCATTGTATTGCAACGTTAAATATTTTCCTGTAGATCTTAAAATTATCAACCACATTGTTTTTTATTTTTTTCTTTTTATTTTTGCTTGTTTGGTTGGTTGTTGTTATTTTCTTTCTTTCTTTGTGTTTTTGTTTGTTTGTTTGTTTTTTAATTTATTACACACCAAATGAAGAGATGGTGATCCTGGCTTGCTCCTACTTCAACAGAAGAAAGCTCTCTTTCTGTGACCTTTGCACTGTTGTGCTAAGAGGCAATCAGTTTTGCTGGAAGATAGGTTTGCTAAGTCTCCAGTGGAGCCCAAATTGAAGGGCCAATGCATATATGCTGCATCTTATCATTATTATGCATATAGCCACCAAGGCAGACTGTCATCATTTTCAAATAATAATAGTTGTAAGTCAAGATTGTCAAAGCTGCTTAAGGGATTCAGATACCCCATTGCCACACAGCTAAGTGGGGCTGTTTTGAGATTCTCAGTGATAGTGTTTACCCCAGGGAGTGCATGAGAAAAGCCTTATGTATGTAGTACATGGTTTCTAATGCAGATGCCTTGGTGGAGGGGCCCTGCATAGAGGCAGACAGATGAAAATGGAAAGGCTTAACAGTATCCTGTCAAAAGAAATCATATGTGGTGATGGGCTGGATTTTCAAACTCTGCTTATTTTGGTAATGCTCTGTTTTTCAGTCCAACCCAGCTGAAATGGAGAACTACAGATTGCAAAGATACTGGTGGCTGAAGTTAAGGTTGCTAAACACGGTCTATGGAAAGACTCTTTTGTCAGTTGTTTGGACCTCATCAAGCCTAAACTGTTTATGTGGTGATTTCCTTGCCGAGAACTGGCTTCGTTCAATCACAGATGCAAGGGATGGACAGACAATTAAAAGAAACTAACAAAAGTAAAAGAAAGAAGTTGGAACTGGGGAAAACATACAAATAAGCCCAGGAACAATGACGTATGTATCACATTATGGTTGAGAACTCAAAAGAGGAATGTCAGAAGATGCCAGAAACTGTGTCCCCAGACTTAATCGTTGCTTTGGTTCCTATTCTGTATAGCACACTCTCTGTGATATTACTACTTAGGCTTTTTCATTTGAGGACCCTTGTCTGGTTTATTGCAAAGAACATCCTGTTCTGTGCTGTGGTCTGGACAATGTGGCTGTAGGCGAACACCCTCTTTGCTTATATGTTGCGGAAAGGAAAAGAGGTCTTGTGCCTGGGACAAGGAAAGTGGGGGATGAAAAGGCTTGATTGTAGAGCTCTAGCAAAGTTGGGCATCATGCAGAGTAACTTGATTCTACCCTGGCTTCATTTCCAAATGTTTCATCTGATAACAGGCAAGTTGCTTCAGAAAAAGTCTTCCATGGGGAGCCTGATTTTCTGAGATCAGAGTAAGGCGTCCGAGGTCTGGTTGTTAGAGCTGCAGACTTCCCACAGCCATACCTGAGGTCAAGAGGACCTCTGCTCTGAACAGGGAAAGTACTGTGAAAGTGCAAAGTACTATAAATTCAGACCATAGGTTTTTTTTTTTTTTTTTTTTGAGTTGGAAATCCCAAATGAAATGACACATTTGAGAATCTTTATTTTAACCTTTGTTTCAATTTTTATGAATTTAAACCAGAAGCAGTAATTTCACATTTCTTCACAGTATTATTGTGAAAGTAATTTCTTAATGATGGTAAAAAATCTAAACGACTGTTATGACAGTACCACAAGAAGAACGAGAGAGGAAAACAATAATTTTGTATCCAGTGCAGAGATGGACAGTGCATGCAGTCATGCACCGAATGTTGAGGATAAAAAGTAATATTGAATAGTAGTCCGGTTTGAAGATCCCTGTTCTCCTTGTTCATTGAATAAGGAAGGTAGTGAGGAAAAATAGGACACAGTCATGTAATTAAGGACAGTGCCATTGGCACATAAGCAGAAAGAATCCAAATAAAGGTTTGCTAGTGACTTTAATTTTGATTTATTATATTTTGCTCATTTTCTGGTCAACCTTAGCATTTTTGATGTGATTTTTTTGATTAAAAATAAGTGACTACAGATATTTGAAGATATACTTAGATACTCACACCTAACATACAATTAGATTTGTATTTACATATGTATAGTTTCTTAAGTGGTGAAGGGAGACTTTTCCATCTGTTGGGAAGAATGGCCTATTGGGTTTAGCATTTTACATACTTACATTGTGTATATAATGACTCAAGGGCAAAATCTAGAGGTACTCATCAGTAGAAAATGGCATCTGTAGAGGATGGAAAATGAAAAAATATTCTTTAGTCATTTAAAAAAAATCTTTCTAACCCACATTTTTTTGTTCCTAGAGGTACTATTGTACGGCTCTCCGTAACTGCTGGCTATTACTGGGATAAAGCGGGGAAAGGTAGGCTGATAGATGGGTGTAGCTGCATTACAGACATTTTCCATAGTCACCCCTCTGAGGATGAAAGCATAAAAGAATGTGAAGGTGAAACTTAAAATGTGTATGGATGTTCCTTTTATCCAGGAAAGGACAACTAACGAAGCAGTTGGAGCACAGTATTTTCTTTGCGGGCGCTCCATCAGGCTTATAATGACACATCTTGGAATAGGAGAGTCACAGTGGACTCCCTTGCTTAACTGTCGTCATCACTTACCATTTGCAAAATGGAAGGCTTTCTGATCCTGTGTCGGTGTGCGTGACTCACCCTCAGTGACTCACAGAGAACAGGCACTCTTTAAAGCAGTTTCGGCTGGTACTCGAGCCCCTGTGCACCATGTGGCGTATGAAGTCGAAATGAAATGGCAAGCTGTCCTCTCCCCTCCGCCCCCTGCCTCACCCCTCACCCTCAGTCATGCGGCCAGAGCTGCACTGCAAGTGGCTGTTCTGGCAGACCAGGAATTTAGGAATTATTCAATAATGCTAATTGATGGGTGGATTGGTCCAAGCACATCTTTCTTTGTTTTTGGGTTGCTTCCAAACATGAACCACAAAGGGAACGTTTCCAGCACACATACTGGGTTTATATGCCTTGTGGCGGAGGATAGCACTCCTGTGAGACCTGGAAATATTGAGGACTGTGTGGCTGTCTGAGGAGATGTTGAAAAAATTGATTATTCAGGCTGCCCAATTAACAAATCAAACTGGATTTTAATGTAGCAAGGCTTAGGCACTCTGGGGGGAGGGGGACGGGGGACATCTGCCTTTAGTGTCTTCCATCCTTCATGACAGTGAATGTTAGATTATAACTATTTCCAGAACAAAAGGTCATGAGTGAATGAATCAGTTTAGGGAATATACAAGTGAATTTGTCTTACTTGTGGAGTATTTGAAATTTGGACTGATTGCCACAGGTGGCAAGAAAAGCGAGATCTGCAGGTAGGTGCATGGAGAAGACATGCAAATTTAGCAAAGAAGGAGTTAGCTGAGCTACACTATGGCTGAATTCTTTAGGTTTACCATATTAAAAGGTTTGTCCTCACATCTTAACCACATCATATTACTAGGACTGGTGGATAATAGGATGGGTATTCTGGTGGATAATAGGATGGATACCCAACTTTCTGGGATTGCTCCCTAATTAAGTCAAATGAGAGACACACCATTAAGTGGCTAAAGCTTCTGGACTAACAGGGGAGTGCTGTTCCTAACCATTTTGGAGCACATGACCCTGGACTGAAATATCAATAATTTATATGGCACGGGCTTTTGGAGAAAGCTCTTCCTTTCTAATTTATACTAATGCACAAGATGTTTGCAACTAGATAAACCCATTGGCACTCCTCCAGTTCAAAAGGTCTGTTAGCCAAAGAGGGTGTAAGAATGGGCTGAGAACTAAAAAAAGATAAAACTAGGATAAAACTTTGAACTCTCTTTGCTGTGTTTGCACTCTTGTTCGCTCCTCATGCATACTGTAATGAATGGATTGACTCATAAGAATGCTTGTGGAAACAGGATATTTTAAATGGAGAATGGGTATATCTGCAGACAGCACATATAAAACTCGTAAATAGGAATATCCTAACCAGCAATGCGGTTCTCAGCCAATCTGGAAGCAGAAACAAGGCCATGTGATTTGTTTGTTCAGACAAAACTAGCCCAGGCAGCTACAAACTGGTGGTGAAGAAGCTGCAGAACAAGAAATATTAGTATAAATTATTCATTGTGAATCATTTCGAATAATGAGCAAATCTGAGAAAATAATGACCCATTCGCACACAATTCGCATGGAGAAAAAAGCAGCTAAAATTGATAAAATTCTTTGTTACAAATTATTTGCTCTGCACTGGGTGTTGGCATAACACACTCTGAAGCCTGACAGTGCTGGAATAATTAAAATATTAAAATGGCTCCATTTTAATCTTTGATCACATATCTAGATCGCGTTGCAGAAATGTCATGTTTACTCATGACTCATAATGAAGAAATGTAGAAATGTCATTATTAGAAACCCTGTTTTTACTGCATCACGTATCAAGATTCACAGGCAAACCATTACATTTCCTTTTTCATTTTGCAAGCATTTGTTTCCTGGAGGAGCTGAGGCCCACATTTTCAAAACCAGAGGACCTCCTTATACAGGAAATCTGAGCCACCAGATGGCTTTCACTTTCCTGCCACCCACCACCCAATATTTGGGATGGCTCCAAACTCGCTGCCAGATTCCTACTTCTCCCCTCTTGCTCTAGAAGCCTGGCTCCCAATTTTATTGCACCCAGAGACTATTTATGATAGGTTTTATAGCATAGATTGAGAAAGAAATGATGAAAAACTTACCCCGTTTCACCAATCTTCTGTTGGTAAAGAGAAAAATTGCCCTTTTCAGCCCCATTTGACTGCCTTGAGGCATGAGACCAAGTATGGCCTGCTCAACACAAGTGGGATCAAGGACCTGCTTCAATTAACTGTAGTCGCTGCAATGACAGTGGTAGCATCATGTCCCACTTGGAGCAGTATGACTGAGATCAGCATAGTGATGAGGTCAGGATGAAACAGGCCACGACTGTTTGCCTCAAACCCCAAAAGGGTAGCCTGTCAGGAAGCAAAATTACCTGCTCTGCTGACAGTCCTGCTAGTCTGCATGGTTCCTTGATTCTACTCATCTGGTGGAGCTGTGAGAGCAAAGGCACTGTCCAGGATGGGAAAGACCTGAATGAAACCACAATATAGGAATGGAGAGGAGAAAAAAATAAATAAATAACTAAAATTGGGCATGCTGAGGAGAAAGGGGGCAGTGGGTGTTTGCATACCAGCACATCTGTTCAGAAAATGCTCCTTTAAATCCAGATTAAATATACAATTTTGAAGCCTGACCTTTCTGAGTAATTAAAGATTTCTCCAGCATGCCATTCAGAGATTAGCTAAAATAGACAAATGAATAAAATCTTTAGTTTCGGAAGAAGGGTAATATGATGTTTTTTCCTTGTGTTTTCCATTTCACAACTGGATTTTTGCACAAAATGCTTCACAGTTTGGGACCATTCACAGTGACAGATGAAAAAGCTGAATTGTGGAAGAGCAAAACCCTAGCATTTTAAGGATATAGGTGAGGGGATCTGATGGAAATACCTGGAAATAGAGCACTTTACTAATTACAGACAGAACACAGGAGCACCCGCTCAGTCACCCTGCTGTTGCATTTTTTTGTTTTCTTTTGGGGTGAAGTTTCCTAAGGGGTCATCCAAAAAGTAAGCAACTTGTGATGAACTGTCATAGTTCTCATTATAGAACTAAAATGAAGCCATGAAAACAAGTCTTGGAAAGTTTTTAACCATCCAGAGCTACCAAAAATTATGAGTTTTCAAAAGTAAAGAATCTGCCTAATCAGCTTACTACTGTTTAATCTGAAACTGGTGGAATTTTGTTTTATTTCTTATTTTGGCAGGAACTAAACCTTTGTATCTCTCAACTCGAGTGGTTCCTCAGCTCCCTTTCTTTCTGACTTCCTAAAAGCAAGTAGAAGCATCCTTCTGCTCTATAGTTACAAGGTGAAGCAATTACAACTACAACAACAAAACAAATAGTAATTTGAAATCTGCAACATGTGTTTGCAACAAGTTTTGGCTTTCTGTGTTTGTGAGGGTTTTGTGTGATAATGATTCTTGATAATGTGAAATCAGTCATTGGTATTAGTGATTAATTTTCTTTAATTACCAAAAGAGGTGATATTCTATTAACTGGCAAGTGACTATTGAGCTTCTAGTTTTGTTATTCTCTTTCTGCTGGGTCCTTGAGTTAGATTTAGATTTGTTATTATTATTATTTACAGGAACCCTGGCTAGCACACTGTCATATGACAGTGAAAAGTTCCTATTTCTATTACAGTTGGCAAAAGGCAGTTCTTTCTTATGATAATAATTCACTTAAGTGCCCTGGCTGAAAAGTGAATTTTTTTGGCCTTTTATAAAGCTGGCAAAACATCAAGTTTTGCTACTTTTGCTTTCTGCAAGAAATTGTCCTCACAACTCCACTCAATGATAATTTGTGGCTTCTTACCAGAAAGCTAGATCTGTGTCACTTGTACAAAGGTCAGTGAATTCCAGCTCTAAAGCATCTCCAGGAATACAAGTTTGGCAGGAGAGAAGGTATTATGCCAGATCCCAGTCTATTACAGTTCATTACTATAGTTTATTCAAGAACTGCTCTGATGTAAACAGTAAAACTAGTTTGATTTTTCATAGGCTCACTTTTCATTCTTGCTCTTTTCCTTGGTTTAAAGCGATCAGTGACCCATCAATTATAGGACATGTGCAACATGCCAACACACTTGATATTTTGTTGGGATACTTGATGCTTTTTATACTGCTGTGTAGAGAAAAGGATGGTAATAATCTTCTGTTGGCTGCGTAGGAGGAAAGCTGTCCATGTGTCCACTCTTCTGGAGATGCAGAAAGAGGAGGGGGAATATTGAAGATGGTTTTCAGACGAAACACTGTAAAATGCTTTTAACAGCCCCCGATAACTGATTAAGTGACATATTTACTATTAGGCTTTCATTACTATTAGAAGAGCTTTTTGAAGTGTCTGGAGCTGCTTTCATGAGCACATTGATTCTCTGCTACTAGTGACCCTGTCTGGTAACACTTTAGTTTAAATGTCTATTACTATTTACATTAACTAATGGTTAATTACAACGGAATTCCAGGGGAAGTGCATAAGACAAGTCATATGAACACCAAATGAGTGCATTAATGATTGGTGTTATCACAGCGAATACCAAATGATTTCATAATGACTGGGGAGGTAATATATAATGGAAAGAATTGCTCCCTATTTGATATACTCACCACAGAACTAGAACTCATTCTTGGACATCATTTGGAAACTGCAAAGTAGCCTGGAGGCCTCAATTCCAGTCCTGCAAGGAGCTTGCACTGAAACCCGGTCCACACCCTTGCAAAGCAAGATGTGTGTTGGAATTTATTATTTATGGCTCATTGTTATGAGTTGATGTTATGGCCCAAAGCCTTACAGCTCATACTTAATGCTGTAGAGAGTCTACACTGTGTTTGAGTCAACACTCAATCTGGAGTACAAGAGGAGATACTTTTACTGGAAGGGGCTGAAAAATAAGTGTTCCTTGGCCCAGATCTCTATGCTAATTACCACAGCCTTTCTACTCTGTTTTTGGTGTTTTTTGTAGGACGTTCATCACCACAGCATCTGAGGACCATGGTGATAAGCTCATGTGTAACATCTTGTCATGTGTTTCTTCTGATCTTCAGGGAGTTTGTACCTGTTTTAATAAGCAATGTGGGTATATAAGATTTCTTGACACCTGATGCCCATTTAGAACACATCCAGGCACTATTAAAGCTGATATTTTTGTCCAAATTATGTGGAAGGTTTGTTTAGTCCTGGGAAAAGAAAAGTCTTCCATTTGACCTGATAAAAATAGAAGTTTAGAATTCTTCTGCCTGACTGTCCAAGTAAAACACCAGCTCCTATTCCAATATAGTTGGAAGAATAAATAGAGCAGGTGAGAGAGCCGATCCACAGCACTTTGCAGTCATTTAGAGTCTGTTCTTTGGATGAGGCTCTATGCAAAGGATGAAGTGCTGTGCAGCTTACCCAGGAATTCATTGTTTTAGGAGAAAGGCCAAACACTAGTAGGCACTGATAAGTGAAGTGGCCTGAAGCACAGTGGTGAGTGTCCCTGGCATCGAATGTCTTGGCGGCAAAAGCTATACATTTGCCAATTTTGCATTCAAAGAGTAGATTGACAAAATAATCTGATGGGTCTCTTCCCTCTTTAATTTCTATGATTTAAGAGGAGGAGTCTGTGTTTAGTAACCAGTGGGCTCCATCTCCACAGGAATAAAGACGTTAAATGCAATGTTTCTGATAACTACAAACTACTCCGTGACCACTATAGTGCCTGGGACTTTCTGGCGACCCACCGTGAGAGCTAATGAAGATGCCCTTTTATAAAGCCCAGTATTCCTGGCAGTTATTTTTAATGGGTCATGCTGTGTTAGAAAATCATGCCTGAAAGATTCCCTGGAGTGGCAGTTGGGATGATATTACCTTCAATGAATCACAGCAGCCACCATAAGGGCAGGGCAGTATCTATGGCAGCAGCACCGAGCAATGGCACAGTATCAAATGAACGGCTCAGCTGGTGACATCTGGCCCCTCTGATCATAACAAACCTGTAGTGTGCAGTACTCCAAAGAGTCCATCCTTCACGATGATATGTTAAAATGAGGTGTCTTTTTTTGTTCATCTTGGGTGACTATTCAGGCAGGTATAAGAGATCCTATGAGAAAATGCAGGAAGTGAAGAATGAAAGTTGGGCTCCTAAGTTCAGCTCTCATTGGTAAACAATTTCTTTGCACCTTCTCATCGCTGAATTTGCTTATGGAGGAAAGGCGGTGCCTTTGAGGGATGCTCAAGTAGGAAGAAAGATGCTTCTGTGGCCATGGAGGCCCCTGAGAAGTGTAGGTAGACACCAAGCAGGGGTTTTGGTGATTTTCAGCTCTCTCTCTTTTGCAAAGAGAAGTAGGTTAATATTGGATATTGCTTCCCAAACATGAAATATCATTACTAATTTCCTGTCTCACTGGTCACTTCATTGTATCAAGTAATATCTGTCTATGTATCTATTTGGTATTTGCACAATGCCCTCCATGAGGGGGAAATTTTCTTGGTGATACTTGGGTGTTGTGAAGGCAAGAGGTGGAACAGTCTGTGACAAATAATGAGAGAGAAATGCCAGCCTTTGAAAGGGCTTTGCTTTCCCTACACTGAGTGCTTTAAAAAGCCATCTGCTTACTTGAAATGGCTGCAACACATGGTGCTCTTCCCCAGTCCAATATGTGCTGCAAACTGTAGGCACATGGATCCAGTCAAGGACATAGTGTCTGCCTTAACTTTGGATCTCATTGCTGTTGTCAGTAGGAGTCTCATCCTTAAACTTAGCTCTTGTGTGTGTTAATTATTTCCTTTTCATGTCCAGCTGGCACAGTGCTTCAGCACCTTAAGTTGCTCAATTTGATCTTTGTGCTCAGGAACAAGGTAATTGAGCAAGCTACAATTTAAGGAAACGTATTTGCCTTGACTTGTTGCAAGTCTTCAGACAGCGCTCCATCCTAAATCATTTGATAATGTAAGATGCTCTGTGCAGTTTCCCACTTGACTGAGGGTTGGTTCAACAGGTCACAGAATCAGTAATTGATTCTCTGTGTGTCTCTGTTGGTTTTATTACAATAATGAGGACCATCTTTTTTCATCTCTGCTAATATGTTACCAAAACCATCAGCTTCTCAGTTTGGTGTCAGGATGACTTTGACAGGTTGTTAGCAACTATATGATGTACAGAACATCACAGAGATGTCTCAAACTGTGTTGCTGTGTAACTTAGAGAGCCTTGGGTGGTCGTGAAATAAGTGAGCACACTTCCAAGAAGAAGTTATGCCAAAAATCGAAAATATTCCTACAGTTTTGATGTCCTAATGAAGAAGTTCTTTATGCCAGTTTGGATTCTTGATCACTGAAGAATGCTATGCTTCACAGGAATGGGTGACATTGCAAGGCAGACACACTGGATTAACTGCCGATTAAAAACTCCAGGAAAAGTTTCCTTATCTCCTAAGGTTCTATTTTTCTTTTTTGATTTTTTTTTTTTTGAGTAGGATGTACTTTATAGTTAAGATGTGCACATCTTGAAAGACTCGTGTACTCTTTCAGATTGAAAACAGCAAACAAATAATGAGATGAATGTTAGGAAGGCAGCTCTACAGAATTACCTTTATTGCTTAATTTACCAATTCATCTGCAATACCGCCAGATTTTGGGATTCCAAAAGAGCAGGAAACACACCTGCCTGTCGAGGTGGATCTACCTACATCAACACATCAACATTCAGTCTAGGTATATGTGACATACAGTTTTTGGCTTTGGGTTCTCAAGTTATGGTAATGCTTTTGAGCTGTATGAGTCAAAGCTATAATAACAAGGGTAACAAAATGAAGGGGGATCTGAAAAAACACTCGAATAATGTTGCTGAGAGCTCTGGTTTGAAAAAAAAAAAAAAGGAAAAAAAAAAGAAAAAGTAAGCCACTGTAATTTGAAAACAACGAAGAACAATACTTACGTCTTTATACACTGAAAGAGTTTTTATGTACCTGCCACTAATGAAAAGGATTCAACAACACAGTACTTTTATGGTCCATTTTATGACCAGGTAATTATATATTTTAGCTAGTTCAAATTAACTGCCGTTTTACTGTTTTCTGGTTTAAAGGAAAAAAGTATTTACTAGTATGGCGAGGAAGATTCTCAACCAGAACACAAACCTTTTATCAGCAAGGGGAATGAAATGAAATAAAACTTTACTCTTCCTTCCTGTAGGAAAGTTTTAGCTACTTTCTAGTAATATTTCTCTCTCAAATCCACTTTAGACTTTCATACCACACACCGTGCTTTGGGAAACAAGTGATCAGCTTGGCTGCACTCCCCACATCCCTCTCAGAGGCAAAGGATGTTAGTGGGGCTCATGGAGGAAGCAATAGGTGCAGGCAGATGTTAACAGACAGACAGTGAGCCTCAGGTGTAGACATGGGTCCCAAATTCAGCAAAACACATATTGACTGTTAAAGTCAATGAGAATTTATTGTCTTATAATTAAGCGTGTACATATGTGTAGAAATGAGAAGCTGGATCAAGTCCAAGAGCTGTGAAAGGTGAAAATATCTTACTGAGGAATACTACAGACTGCTTAGCCTCTATGTGAAACTCTGCCACATGTGACCTGAAGGGAGTGAAACATGGGTTCATCTAGCACCAGTATTTTATCTATCTATCAATGGCAGGGGCTGAACAGTTAGTGTTTTTTTTTTTTTTTTTTACCTAGAAGGCTAGTTAGGTAAAAGCATACTCAAACAATTTTACACACAGTCTAATAGTCTAAACAAAAAACTTGATGAGGGGGAAATGAAAGAAACAATAGATTATCTCCTGCCAGTGGAGATTCAAATGGAAGGAAAGAGAGAGTCACGTCAAGTATTTCAGGATCACAGATACTTTAGTAGGAGAGAAATGGCTATGTCTTCCAGGCCATTTTCCTGCCACCGTGGGACTGTTCCCCCAAATGACTGTTTTGCTTTGTTTTGACACCTACATGTACCAGGCAGACAGCTTCTAATGCTTTTCTTGAGAGATTAAGTTGCGACATAGCTCCATTTTAACCCCAGGTGTAAACACCACTATCTAATGAAGATAACAAAGGAGAAAGAAAGCCCAGGTGTGGCATCAGGAAGGAGCCATGTGCACACCAGATTCAAGTTCGCCAGGGACATTTGGCTCCTGGCGATGCTGCACCACATTGTCATTGCTCATGTAACTACAATCCCACCTCATGGTGCTCTGCCCTCCGCAATGCTGTCTGAAATGAAAAGATTCAGCAAGAGCAACACAGCTTTCAAAATATCTCCCAATTTGCTTCAAATAATTTGTCTTAGATCTGATATGGTTCTAAAGCTTTTGTCCTGCTCCATTTCCCTTAAATCCAAAGGTAGGCTTTGGTAGGGAACTTATAATTTTCTTATTTTCCTTATCCACCTCCCTGTTAGTTAGTAAATAATAGTAGCACTCAATTTCTATATGTTTTTTTTCTTATTAAACTAAACAAAAAAAATACTATGACTACTTTTGGCATTATGCATACAAGACTGGAAGTACAGTATTTAAATGATCCATGATACATTTGATTTGCAGCTGTATGCAGAGGAAGAAAAAGAGACTATTTTAAGCTACTGAAGCAGTCAGTCTTGGTGTTTCAGCTCACCATTATTCTCTCTCCCTCAGCAACGCCTAGTCAGCCACCATCCCAAGAAAGGCAGTGCCAACTTCAGGAAGAGCTATTCTCTGTTAAGTCTTCAGATCTTAAAGGGTGGTGGAAAACTTCACATTCTCCCAGCAGGAGAGCAGGGACTCAGTGTAGGTGTAAATCTCTGGCAGCTGATTGTTGGAGCCCACAAGCTGTACCTTGTAAATAATTCACTTAGGCACAGAAAATCTGCATATGAGGATGAAATGTCATTTATAACTCATAGGATATTGGCTTGGCTGAGAACAAGTTTCCATCCCCTTCAAGTCACTAAGTATCACTAAGGAAGAAAGAATGTAGATGATGTAAAATAAACTCTGCTTTTCACTTGTAACTAACAGAGAATTGTTAACAATAACCAAGCTGAAAATTAAACTCTCTGGGAGAGAAGGAAGGGGACACTGTGTTTCTCAAATCAGTCAGATCAGTATAAATTTTACAGCTTCTTTACCATTAACTCTGTCAGAACCTCGTCCTTCACATTATTAGTAGGGATGGGCTTATAAGGAGACATTTAGCTGGAGGTGAGGTGCTGGAAGGTGCTGGGATTGTTTCCCTCCATGCATTTTTGTGACTTGGAGTGGTTTGCTGGGAGGAAAGATAATGTACAGACAGAGCACCCCTCGCTGAAATTCTGTGTTAGCAGAGGCAAGATATTTTCATAACTTGTCTAATGTCTCACTTTATTATACTACTATTATGGTTGTATATTCCTGTCTGTATTGCACCTTATTTTTCAGATGCTTATAATTATGGCAGACGTTTTTTTCAATCATTTGCCTGAAACATTTCTCAGCACTCCATGCTGAGTGTTGTTGGAAACCAGTTCACCGAAATCCTTAGATGAATCGGGGGGTTATGGAACAGAAGTAGTGAGAAGGTATTGAGCTGTCTTTGTTAAACAAACTGGGGAAACTGAAAGAGTAAGATGAACGGATGGCTGGGAGGAATGCAGGAAAGGAAACTGAGGCTGAGCTTTGAAGTAGGGTGCAGACCTGGTATTACTCATGTGACCTGATAACTAAATTAAGGATGCTTGTTATCAGAGTGTTCATTCCAAGTGGAATTGTTTCTTCAAAATTCACAGTATTCAGCTATCTTACTTATCTGAGTTCTGCTTGTATGTTGAATGTGGTAGTTTTTAATCCCTGCTTTTCCACTAATTACCCTTTGTCCTCATGACATATTCATTGAAAATAGAGGCAAAGGTATTCATTTAGTTTTGGGCCATTCATAGGTTATCTTTAGTCTCTGCTACATTCTCCCTCTATAGCAGTTCCATTTCTTCACTTTCAGTGTTCTCTTTTTATTTAGACAGCTGATTAAATGGCTATTTGTTTTAGTCTCCTTTGCAAGGTTTAACTCTGCTTAATTTTCTGTCAAACTTTCCTTTTTGGGTGCATTCTCACTTTGCCCCTGTATTGCCTGCCTGAAGAAATAGCTTTCTTTACTGTTCAGACCCTTTTCTCATTCTGAGTCGCTGCTTTACTCTAAATAACACAGTGTGAGGTGGCTGCTTGTTCAGATAGGTCTGGAGGTTTTCCTTGCAACCTCTTTCTTTTGCCTTGCAGGCTATGTGCTCTGCTGTTCAGGTGACTTCCTTAAGTAGCTTCATTAATCTCTGAGCACTCACATTTTCCTACTGAAGATATCTGACAGATAACTCACTTTGAGTGTCTCTCCTAATGAAAACATTCTTGATCTGACAACGCTCTTGGTGCTGAGGATAGGCAGCCAATACTTCACTTGCTACCTGCCTACCATACACTCCCTGGTAAGCAGTTTACTCTTCTAGTTCGTAGATCACCTTTGGAGGGAGGTTTCCTGCTAATCTTTCCTAGTCAGATAGACCTGCTTCTTCACGGTGCTTACACGAACCTCAGTTCTATCTCTTCTTCCTAAGTGAAAATCTGCCTTCTTAACAACTTCTCACTGCTTACTGCATGTCATTCTTGCACCTTTTTCTGCTCTGGTTCCTGGCTCTCTCCTCTTCTTTTTTTTTGATACAAACTTTTCTGCTTTCTTCCTCAGTGCCTCATCTTTTTCTGCCTGTTTGGATCTTGCCTTTTATAAATTCTCTCAGGCAAAACTTATTGCTTCAATAGTTCTTTGTGGTGCACGAATACTCAGTGTACATCTGGCTGTTTCTGCACCCAGCTGTCTTCACTCTCTCCCTGCATTGTTCCTGTCATAGTACAAGTTGAGCTTCACTTTTTAGAGAAGGAACGGATAACCCAAAATGCTCCAGCTACCATCTCCTATGAAAAAAATCCCTTCTTTTGTGCTCCCTAGCTCCCCAGCTTCCCAAATAAATGTCTTCCTTGTTTGTATTTCATTGTTGCTCATAAGTTGTGTGGAGAGTTGTCTCTTAACAGTCATAATGTCAACTCCAAAACTCACTCTGGTTATGAGTGGTTACAGCAGCTGTCCACAGGCATGGACAAGGTGAGATGTCTGGCTCTTGTTGACTAGCCTTATGCCAACATGAAAAGGAAATGAAGATGGAAAATGGCAGGATCAGGATCACATCCACACCAACGTCCACCACAGTTTGCCCTTTGCAGTGCTTTTGTAATTGAAGGTCCCAAACCAAAGGAGACAATCACTGTATTATACTGAAAGACTAGACAGGTTCATCCCTGGTTTAGAGGGTGGGAAATACATGACAGGTGAGTACACAAACAAATGGGCTAAGGTGTCGAAGAAGGTGTCTGGATTTTCATCAGATGGCAAACCCACTGGCACCAGGAGTCACAGGTAGGTGCTGTCACATAGCCAAGCCAGACAGCAGCAATTTGTGGGTGAGCTAACAAATAGAGGGAGAATTAAAACCAACCAACCAAACCAAAACAGTAACAACAACAACAACAAATCACAAAACAGAGCATTTTACTGGCAACAGAGAAAGAACGGAATAAATAAATAAATAAATAAGTAGCTGGCAAATAAATAACTAAATAAATGCCCCCCCAGTCCCATATCAAAAAACAAACAAACAAGAAACAAACAAACAAACAAAAAACAGTACCAAGAAGAGAAGCCCTCAAATTAAAGCTTACTAGGGCAGCAAGAAGAATAACATTTGAAATAGATTAAGAGAACAAAAAATCACAGAGAAAAGATAGACTCATTAATAAACAAGGAAGAAAATTAAATCAATGACAGTTCTAAAATGGGTAAACTACTGAAATGCTTTATAAAAATCTGTTAAACAAGAAAAATAAGGGAAGGAGAAATGGATAATTAAGAAGCAATGACGACTTTGTCAAAGCCATTGATGAAAAGCAGGTAAGAGAATACTTAAAACATCTGAATATATATACAGATCAGCAGGTGTGCATGCATTTCAGAGTGTTAAGGGAATTAGCTAATGAACTTACAGAAACACTGGCAATTATTTACAGAAAGTTACGGAGTCTGATGGGAAAGTACCAGGGTTGGGGAAAAAAAGCAAATGAAATACTGAACTTCTGAAAGGTAGAAGGTAAAATTTAAAAAAATAAAGCAATTCAGCCGCTAAGCATTCAGTGGTCCAATTTCTATATCTGATAAAATAATGGCATGGATATTAAGATAGAAATTGTACCATAAGCACAATTAACAGCATGGGTTTCTACAGAATAAATCACGCCAGAAAAACCTTATTGCTTTTTCAGATCAAATTACAAAAGTGAGCAAAAAGAGCAAAGGAAAGGCAATGTATCTGGACCCTCCTGCAGCATGTAGTTACACAGCTGCCTCAAATCTTACCTAAAGTATGAATTAAAATTGATGTGGATGTCAGCTTTGTCATGTAAACTGAGAGTGAACTGCAAGATTGTAAAAAAAAGGAAAATGATAAATTGTGGTGTTGAGCTATTGGGGTCTACCTGGAGGGGTGCTACATAGGGGTCCGAGCTAGACATAGCTTTATTTAAAAATATGGGAATGGTAATAATAATAATGGTAAAAATGATAATAATAAAAATATGGGAATGGTAATAATAATAATAATAAATAATATGATAATGTGGGAAAAGATAGGGAAGGACAAGGTGGAGCATAGCAGATTGAGTTTCTCTGTGGTCTGCACTACAGCAAAGTTGGTAAGTAAATAATAAATAATAAAGTAATTATAAATAATAAAGTAAATAATAAAGTAATGATAAGGTTTGTAAATGACATGCTGGGTGATGGTATGTGGGGGAGCAAAAAACCAACAGTGAACCTCAGTACAACTGTTCAAATCGGGTACTATTGCTTTCCAGCCTAGATGCAGAACACATGTCCAAACAATATGAAGTATTATCCAAAAAAAAAAAAAAACAAAAAACCAGGAAGTTATTTCAAAATCAAAAATAAAAATGCTTCATCTTGAAGATGTCAAAGCATGATGTTTTCTTATGGGAAAAAAAGAGATGAAGCCAATGCCGTTTGGTTTCCTCAAGAGTCCCTCTGACAAGCTCCAGCGACAATTTCCTTGTATATAGCACAGTTGAGGCTGCATCAAAAATACTGTGTACAGTTTGGGACATGTCAATCTCAGAATGCTGTCAAGAAATTGGATAGAGTCCAGAAAACAGTAATCCAAATGATTAAGAGTCTGAGGGGATTCATTTATAAAGAAGATTAAGTGAATTATATTTTGATTTGGAGTACACTTTAATGGTATATAAGTAACAGAAAGACATAAACACCAAGTAGGGAACAGGATAATTTAGGATGGCCCCAGAGGTTTTGATGGGATGAAGATCAAAAGAAAATTTCGACAGGATATCAAGAAGCATTCCTCAGCTGTGAAGGATTTTGATTGTATGTTTCCCCCTTTTTGATTACAGAACGGGCTTCAGAAGAAACAGAGGAAGTTCTTGCTTCTGGAGTTGTCATTTAAGGCAGCATAAAGCGCTCCTGCTGTCAGGGGGGAAGGATCCTGCAGTGTGATCTAGCCAGCCTCTTCACCGTTAATTCCTCCTATCCCAGCACAGAGGTGGGAGGCCACCACTTCCAGAGAGGTGGCCCCGTGTGGCTTCCATTCCCCAGAGTGCCTGTCTGGTAGAGTTACCTTAACCCTGGCTAATGAGCAGAGCAGCCAGTAAAGGAAATCCCAGGGGTGACCGAATGGGTGAGGAGCTGCATTAGCTGATCACTACTGTCGTTTATTTCTTTATAAAAATAAAAGGCACTGCGCTGCGATTGTGTACATCTGCAGTCAGTGCTTGGTCATGAAGGTGAAGACAAAATCAAAAGACAGCAAGGTACGAAACAACAAATGCAAGAAGCTGTAGCCATACTTAACAAAAACACTGTAATAAGCCACTTTCTCAAACTTATGTCTGAGAAAATGCTTAATGCTTTTTTTTTTTTTCCCCAAGATGTACGAGAAGGTTAAACAGACTTACAAATTCAGAACTGAGTGCACATGGTCTGGAGAAATCTCACTTTTAGGGCAAATACTCAGTTTCTATTGGCAGAAATAAAATCATTCCCATTGATTTGGGGTCAAAACTTCAATAATTTCTGCCTAGAAATAGGACATAACATCATGTGTCCTATTGTATCTGCTTCTGAGGTGCTAAAGTACTGCTGTAATATACATAATCTAACAACTTACTTAGATAAAAAGGCTGATAGCAGTCCCGTTTGCTTAAACTGAGATTAATCTCAGAAAACAAGACTGTGAACAGAAATGTAATCTTAGGTTTCCAATCAGAACTGTGTGCTTGGAGTTAACATCTATTTTTATCAGCTACATTGGTAGTTGTGCAGCCAGACCTCCTCGTTAGAATTAAAGATACCCATTAAAATCAAACATAGGAATATTTCCTAATAGGTCTCAAACATCATCCCAGGTTTAATATTAGCCTAATTCCTATATATTTATCGGCTGCATATTGAAAAGCTGCCTTCATGTTCACGTGCCCTAATGACAGCCCTGTTGAGAGGGCAGGGCTGTGGCGTGGCTCCTCTGTGGTGCATCTCCAGAAGTACTCAGCCCACTGAGGCCCCAGTGCTGCTGCCTCCATGCTGGGTGGGCTTCTTCCCACCACCCGCCAGCCCCCATGTCGGCAGACGTACATCGCTTTGAATGCGGAGCCGTGGTTGGCACCGCTGCCGAGTGAAGGTGCAAGTGCAGAAGTTCAGCCCATGCGTCCCACGGGGGGAAAGGGTGGGCCAAAAGTTCAGGCCCTGTTTGGTCTCTGGGAAGCGTCCAGCGCGTGGGTGGTACAGCAGGTCTTCTCCTCGACGCAGTATGGCAGCCTCCTGCTGCTGCTGCTGCCGCTCGAAAAGGCATCCAACCTCCTCAGAAAAGGTGCCTGGATGTAGTACTATAAAAAGGATGTATATTCCAATTTAAAATATGCACAGATCATTCACCAAGGTAGCAACCATTCTTTTTCCCTTCCCCCAAGAAAAAGTGTAAATCACATCTTCTCAACAAGGCAGGTAGTGAGGATGACAAAATTCTTACATTCTTAAAGTGTTATTGGAGAAAAAATGTCACCTCCATGCATAATTGCATAACTTTACTACCTGTCATTTTCTATCAATCAAAAAAATGTTATACTTGAATTTGAGGACAAACATGTCTAATAAGATTTTAGATTGACAGCTGAACGGCTGTACTCAACCTTATTTTAACTTTATTTTTTGTTGTTGTTCACTAGATCAACATAGAGAGTATTATACCAAAGCTAAAGGAAACATATACTCAGATATATTAATCCCTCATGCATACTTTACCTCGAAAAAATAGAATTTCTTTCCCCGTAGGTTTCTCCAGTCAGCTCCCTTCAGTCTCACCAGCACTGTGGCGGGACTCTAATGTTTCTTCCTTTGTGTTTCCAGTGCAGCATTGCCAGATTTTGTCTCAGTGATGAGAGAAATGTGTTTGATGACGTGCGACCAGCATGAGTGCCCTGCTTGCCCCTGACCCCTTGTCCTGGCTCAGGGCTCTGGCTGTGCCATCCTTTGAGGGGAACGGCCGCTCCCCCACACAACAGCCCACTTTTCTCATCCCAGCATTTTGCCCTCCCTTTCCTGGCCGTGTTGTTCAGGGTTTTCAATGGTTTTCAGTTCTGCAGATCAGGGGTTTTATTCTCCTTCATAGCTGTGAGTAGAGGATGTTACTCGTACTCCTCTCAGGATACCCTGTGTTAGGCAGCAGTCTCTTCCTGTCTCTGTGTATTGCTTTTTGTCTGTCCACCTCAGAGCCCATCCTGACTGCCTCCTGGCTGTCCCAGAGAACATCTTTCCCCCATAGTTTGTTCTCCTTGAAGGAGCTGGTGCTCTACCTTGTATCTCTCTGTATCTCTTGTTTTTTCCCAGACCCTTCATCCCTGAATAAGTTACCAAGAACCTGTTTTTCGGTTTTGAGCCTTTTTCTTCTTTGTGTTCATTTTCAGTTGGCTAAAGTACTTGTCAGATCTAGGATTCTTCTTTGCTTGGACCTACGTCAGCCTCTAGGTGCCTTAGTTGTGGTTTGGCTCTGCTGGAAACTTTCTAAGACATTGCAGGTGCTCCAGGACAGACTCTAAAATGATGAAGAGGGTGCCAGGACCTCTATAGCACAGATGCACAGGCAGAGGTAGATATCTAATCTTGGCCATCTTCTGCAGTTTCTTTCAGTTTTGTGCATGAAACCACCATTTCATCCTTCAAAATAAGGTACTCTTCGGTGATGAGTAAAGGTAAAGAAAGAGTAGGTAAGACTGTTTACATTCAGAGGAAAAATGTCTCACTTCAACTTCCCCCAAAGAATGTGGCTACTTCCCACCAGTGGATCTCAAAACTTCACTGGTTCAACCTGACATCCCTCTGGCTCTGCAGGGAGGCCACGTGACCTCCATCCTGTGAAAGCAGCAGTGTCAGGGATGTTGCTTACTTCCACAAACATCTGGGTGAGCAATGATTAGGGTCTTGCGGGAAGCTAAACTCTACCCCACTTCCAGTTGCCCAGTGTCCTGCACTGGAGCAGATGCCTCAGGAACAGGTACTGCAGACTTTATAGGGCTGATCCACTTTATTTGTCCCTTGCAGAAGGAAGCAGAGACGGGATGGGGATTTTGTGCCTACACTTGCAGTGAGTGTTGTGAAAGCAGTAGGGATAAAGATTCCCAGAGTTAAGCTTCGTTTAGCTAATTGGCATTGTAGGAACTTTGATATTGAGGCAACCTGGGCTTGGGTGTGAGCAATACAAGTCCTCCTGGAAGGTGAGACATAAGCTTTTATGCCGTGCCCTGCTGTAGTTAGATTCAAGCTGGCCCAGGTATGACTCTACACATGGAAATCACACCCCTGATTGCATTGTGGATCTATAGGTCCCAGCAGTTCCTGCTCTGCTTGTGAGGCAACATGGTGTATGCTATATGTTGCTCACTGCTTGTGGCAAAGCCACAAATGAGTCTCCAGGGATTGCTCTTGGTGAAGTGTCAATACTGGAGCGATGTTTATCTTCCAGTCTCTTTAATGCATCCCTTTTGAGTTCCTGAAATTGTTTAGCCTAACTTAATGACAAAAGAACAAGTATTTAAAAGAGCCTTCATATCTGCAAGAATAACCAAGGAGCTAGATGTCAAAATGTTATCAGCCAGAGTCACAATTAAGTGCAACCCACAGTTTCTGTAGCCACAATTAATTGCAGGCACAAATCTATGACTGCAAACAGGCAGTCATTAAAAAAAAAAAGAAGATTGAGGCAAGACACTCTGAGCATTCATGCTATTATTAAAATTAAAAATAAATAGTAATCTTTCTTGCTTTGCAGGATCTTTCACATTCAATCTTTAAAATCCCTTACAAACCACAGAAGCCCTGTGTCATAATATTCAGTGAAAGGGAAAATGCTAAGACTCATGGCAAAGTATAAAATCGAATTAAACTTGTTTAGCTCTGGTATCACACGAACTGCTCCAGCCAGACCTTTTTTTCACTGAGGAGAGCAGTCTTCTGACAAAATTGGAAGAGGGTATTGATTTTACTGTTTCTTCTCTACTAGAGATATTCCTGTTTCCAAGCGTTTATGATTTGGATTCAGGTTACCGCAGTAAAGGTGACCCGAGGCGGGTAGGTTTGCTAGGGCCATTTGTTTGGCAGCTGGTTTGCAATGGTGTTGAGGAAGGCTGGCAGGACCACGCAAACCCAGAGGAGCTGTGCTCTGGCTGGGCCTTCCCGTGTGCCTTTCCAAAAGCAATTTCCTCTGTCCCCTGCAAGCAGCAATCAGAAATCGTCTTCCTCAAAGGCGAAATGTCACAGAGGTCCGCGCACATGGGAAACAGACGGCCTTTGTGCAGAGGGAGGTGGAGGGGTGGAAGGGGTCTTGCTTTCTTGTGGTGACTTACGAAAATATTCCACCAGCCGCCGTTCCCCCTCTCAGTGGAAAGTATTAGTCCATGGGGCAGTGCTGGCCAGATTTCCCTGCCTGTCAGGCTTCAGGCTCAGCAGCACAGTGGCAGGAGCCCAAGAAACGCTCGCAGCGGCGCGTACCTGCCCGCTTCTGGTCTCGCCCCCAGCCATCCTCTCACCTCATGAATATCCAGAAGGGGCAGATGGAGAGGGTGTCGGAGAGACCTCGGGGACGGAGCAGAAGATGGCCAGGATCAAACACAGCATGCTTGCCCGGCAGGAGTGAGCAGCTCGCTGTGCAACAGGCAGGCGCGGGCAGGTGAGCCGCTTTTTCCACCGACAGCGAGCTGGCCGCATCCTCCCTGTGCAAGCAGCACCCTTCCCCTGCAGCTGCGCCTGTTGTCCCGCTCCATGCTTTCCGCAGGCTGAGCCATGGGGAGCAGTGCCCAGGGGCGAGCCCCTGTGGCATGTCCGCAGCATCTCCAGCCTTTCTGTTCAGCTTTGCGCCTGCATTCCAGCAACCTTTCTCTTTCCTCTGTGATCCATTTCATTGTGATGCTTTGGTAGGAAAGGCTTCCCTGTGTCCTGCTTCTCAGTGGTTAATGTGGGACATCAGCGCGCAATGGGATGGTCCTCAAAAAACTTTAAAAAAAATCAAACACATGCAGTGTTTTTTGTTTCTTCCATTACATCATCAGGCCTGTCTGTCTTCAGTGTTTCACCAGGTTGCACTGGGACTGATATTGTGGATCAGAAACTGGTGATTCCCCAGCTTTGCTAATGAATCGGTAGAAGAAGGGAGTGAGCTGAAAGAGCCTTTTCTCTGGCTAAGACCGCTGTAAATTTTAGGTGTGAGTGTGCAGGCTAAGCTCCTTCAGCTCCTGCTGACATCAATGTTAGTGAAGGATACATAAGACCGAAATCTTATGACTCTTAATATCAAAAAGCTTTCAATACTGCTTTTAGGACCACACCTGAAACAAAGTCTTGCTAAAGCCTGCATGCCATTACACTGGATTTCTTTCATGTTGAGATGCCAAAATTACATTGCTAAGGTATAAGTAGTTTACATAATCCCAGAATGCAACATGGGAAAGCTTTCAAAATAAAAATGAATAATAAGATCAACATTTATTGTTTTTTTTCCTCCTGTGTTGCCATTGAAAATTCCTATTGGTGTGGCTTTATATGAATAGTTCTCCAGAAGTAAATTATGAGCAAAATTCAAAGCCACCATAAATTAAATGTGCTTTTTTCCTGCTTTGGTGTACAAGACTTTCCATTAAGCTAGCCCCATATAATATACCTTGGATGTGTTCAAGAAAGCCCTGTAAATTATAGTAAGTATTTAAAATGGTAAGTAGACATTGAAAAAGGCCACATTAGGATTAATGAATGAAAGGGTTGATACTGAAAATGCACTTGTAAATAAATAACATGAAAAGTAAAGATGACACACTGTTAGGTTAGAGTTACAAGTGGGAGTATGATGATAAATCATGTGGCGGTTTGTCAGAGCTTTGCGTGTGGGGGCACGTACTCCTTGGTCCCTTTCTTCCCCTTCCCTGGAGGGAAACCTCTCCCTCGCCTTGCCCCGCTGCCAGTATGTCCAAGAGGCTGAGTGAACTTGCCTGGGTTTTCACTGCTGCTTTTCAGTGCTGGAAGCGTGCTTGGCTGCAGAGCTGGCCAGGAGCAAAGCATGTCTCTTGTGGCTTTGGCTGCTCTGTTTGGGTGACAGAATGCACGTTGCTGGCAGCAGGGTGTGGCTGGACCTGGATGTCCTGCGGGGGTGCCAGGTACTGGGGTGGTCAATCCCTTGTTTGCCATAGCTGCTCTCATGGGCAGTGAGCTGGGTGGTGAGAGGCAAGCAGGAGAAAGCTGAGGAGCTTCCTCCTGAGCAAGTTTTTTTCCATGTTTTCATTGTTCCAGCCATAAAGGCCACATATACTGACTGCAGATACTGGTGTCATCACGTATAGCATGTTGTATCGTATCACCTTCTGTGAGAGCAGTCCTGTGCAGCCTGTCCTGGCTCACCGCTGAAGTAGCTCATGGTCTGTGATCCAAAAGCAAGGAGCCAAAATGAAGGGTGTGTGGGGTCTTAGACCAGAAAACATACATGCATCGGTATTTGCAGGTCACCTGGGCTGAGGAAAACACCTGCCTAATTACATTAGGGTTTCCATGTCTGAGAGAGCATGTATAAGGTAAGTAAGCCTTACAGAGCTGAGATCAGGAAGTGCACGTTAAGGTTACCTCTGCTTTGAAATGATCTGATATGACTGCATGCAGTCAGATTCTGGCTGCTAGTGACATGGGGCAAATCCAGAACGTGATGTTTGTAATGGAGATACTCAGGTTGCAGAGCGGCACAAGACGGGATCAGGATGCGGCATGTACACTACATGAAGTGATGGGTGGGTACATTTTTACAACCTGATTTTACTTCCCTCTATGGTATTCAATTTTATCCACATAGGTCCATTGAGAAAACAAGGTTCTTCTCTCAGTGAAGTGTTTATGGGCCCATACAGCCAAAGGAATACCTTTTATGTGCCTGTGGCACTTTGAATATCTTTGAATGGGAAGGAATCTTTGTGGGCAAGAATAAATCCACATACTTTTTGGTCTGCCATGCGAGGAAGGGCAGAGCAGCAGTCAGTGCCACCTAAATCTTTGCCAGACCCCAGGGAAGGATTTAAGTTCGGGTTCCCTATTTGAGTAAGCACTAGGAACAAATGGTAACATAAAGGTTAGTAGAAGATTATAAATAGGATAATAAATGGAGAAGGAAGGATTATACTACCACATTAGAAATCATTTGAAGGGAAGGTAGAAACTCTCATGCTTTGCAATAATTTTTGAGTGCCCAGATTGATGGTAATCTATCTGTGTTATTTACTATAGAGATATATGTTTTGATATAATTTTAAAAAACAGCTTGTTAAAATTATTGGAGCTACAAATACAGTAGAGCACCAAAATTCTAATAGGCTGAAGTAGGATGTTAATGGTGTAGAAATAAATATTTGCTGTGGAGATGTGTCTGAGTATACCCAATCAGCTGAAAGAGGAGGAGAACATGTTTCTCATGTGGCCAGTATTAGCATAGTAATTTGGCTTACATTTTTGAACTCTTGTGATTAATTGTTTTATGAAAAACTCTCTGTCAGATAAGCTCAGATAACTGGTAACGGTGAAGAAACTGCAGTCCATCCATAGATAGACAGCTGACAGAAAGGGGTAAAATTAGCCCCTCTACTTTGAACTCTTCATTCAGCTCAGTGCAGTTCATAAAATTGAAAAGTCAAATAGTGTGTAGTAAAAGAAGGACTTAGGAGTTGACACGGTGGAAAGGAAGTAACGATCTCTGCTTTTTATTCGTCTCCGTAACCAGAGTCTGTGAGTTCCTCACTGCCTTCAGTTTTGCACTGAGTCAGACAGTGGCATCTAACAAGCACATGCAGGAGCAAAACCACCAACATCTACCTGTCCAAGCTGAGTAGCATCACCTGGGGTGTGTTGGCCTGACTGAAGCCCCTTCCCATGTGAAAAAGATACTTATGGTTTTCAAGTAGACGTTTTTTACAGCATGCAACCTTGCCATGTTAACTCAACTGCTCAGAGCTGGTTAGCTGCCTGCGCATGCAGATGTAGTTGGCTTTCGCAAAGGTGCCCTGCCCCACAGCATTTTACAAATGAGATTCTGAGGAGCTACATGACTTCCACGTGCAATCAAACCTGTGATGGAGCAGGGAACATCTCCCCTGTTTCTGGATTGCTATCCTTCCCCGTTGGATACACCTACCCAGAAACTTGAGGGTGCAAGCTCTCTGTGAATTGGTATACCCTTGTTATTGCCTTCTAGCTAAGACTTACACATCTAATATCAAGGGAAGCGTAACAGCAAAGGATCCAATGTGTTTGTTTTTCACAGACAAACTAACGCTCTGCAGCTTCACTGCCACTGTCGCTCATGCTCAGCCACCCAAGGCCATCTTGGGTGACCATAGCTGTGCTGTGTTTACATCCATCCCTTTTACAGTGCAGGTAAATTTTCTGCTTTATAATGAACCTTCAAATGAGGTGTCAGTGAGTGCTGTGGCATTAGCTAGGGTGGCTTTGGGTGAGGAAATAACGGTAGCAGTGTCCAGCAGAGCAAACAGGAGCAGCCAGAACTGGGATAAAGAGCAAACTGGTGATGGGATAGTCCAGAAAGGAGGGCACAAGCCAATATCACAAACGGAACAGGAAAGGGGAGAAGAAGTGTTGAAGCGGATGCCACTGAGAGTACAAGAAGATGTGGACAACAAACTCCTGTGCTTTCATTAATAAATAGGTTGTAATGTCACTGCCTGGGAAGGAATGGGAACAAGAGTCAAACAAGAAGGCAAAAAAGGGCAGCAAAGGGGAGAACCACAACCATGGTAGAGAGAGCACTGAGGATTTCAAAATGATAATCCTCATTAGTTGGATGTCCACACCCCTTTTTACCTTAGTCTGATTGAGAAATCCTGCAAGGAAGATCTGACAACCTGCCGCATGTTTGGGCTGGGCAGCCAGACTACTCACTGCTTTCGACATGCACCTGACCTGCTGGGAAGCCCTGGGGAGCTGCTGGCTGGGCTGGTGAGAAAAGTGTTCAAGAAGCGGGCTGGGCTCTCCAGCCTCCTGGTGGTGAGGATGGCCTTCTTCTGCAGCCTCCGTCCCCGCAGTGTTCTTGGCAGGTGACACTTCTCACCAGGGTTACGCTGGTAACACGCCAGCAGTTTTGTAAGTCACTGGGTGACCTCCATGAAGACAAGCTCAGCTTTGTATCTGTGCTTTTAAAAGGTTTTGTTTTATTTAAGATCTTGTTTGTTTCTTTTTGTGGATCCAAGATTTTTTTACCTGTTTCTCCCACTCTCAGGCTTTCAGACTATGAGATTAGTTTAGCAATCAGGAAATTACTAGCATCAGCCTAATTTTAGTATTGTTCATGCATTGCAAAGCAACTTGCTACACAAGAAAAAAAAAAAAACACGTCTGAGCAATATTGGTGCAATATGTCAGACATGTAGCAATATTCTCTGTGATTATCACCCCATACAATTTTCAAAGCAGTGATGAATTGTGACAGATCCTCCTCTGAATTCAGCCAGCATAGTTTATGAAATCAGTGTAAGTATATCAGCTTACATCAGCCAAGGATCCAGGCTACAGTTCTAGCTTTCTGATAACACCTTTTTACAACAGAAGAGAGACCTGAGATGAACTGAGAGACAACTTTTCTAGGTGTACTTTGCCTTCTTTTTGTGAGAAACCCTAGGAATGTTTCAAACTCACTTAAACAAAGAGATGCAGTTACCGAGTATTGAAAATGAGTATTGTTTCTGGTGAAGCCTGGCATAAATATGGTAGAAACTTCCTCCATTTTGCCAAGGGTTAGGGAGTCCAGGAGCAGTTACTGAATTTCTGAAATGGCAAGCGAAGCAACTTTTAGCAATGATGGCAATGGGAAGCAGAATGTCCTCACTCCTTTCTTTTTATTTAACACAAACAATTTACTTTTACCTGCATGGGCTATCTCCAGTATACTTGCAAACATTTTGTAATAGAAAATTATAACTGCAATGAAATTGCAGTAACATGGGACCAGTTACAGTACCATGAGTGCTGTTCAAACTTTACAGTGAAAGACCACCATTTTCTGTGTGTGAATAGCGGCATGTGGGGATTAGCAAAGTGTGAATTAGTGCAGTTCTGCTGACTGGCTAAAAAGATACATATCCCTTTTTCTTGACATTTAGAGGTGAAGAGGAGTTAATTCAGAAAAGACCAAGTTACTGACACTTTTAATAATAAAGTAACACTTCAGAATGATAGTGTGAGATGAACGATTTGTAATGACCGATGTAACAATGTGAGAGAGGCATGTCATGAGCTTCTCTCTCTGTTAACATATCTGAGACTGTTCAGCAGTTACCATCCTCCAGGAGCTTTCCTAGTCACTTCTTTTTATTTATACATGTGTCTTTTTCCAAATCTGCCAAAAATACTATTAAAAAAGACCACACAGAAAACTGATCTACCTTACACAAATGTCTGGTGGGAAATAGTCATGTAAATTTTGATTTACTGAATGCACAAAAGAAGGAGGCCACCGCCTAAGAAATGGATGACAGCATCTGAAAGTGGTTCCAGCATTTTAAAAGCAATTATGGGGGGGTAGATTTATGCATGAAACCTGCTCTGTACATTAACTAAATTTGTGGGTTTAATCACTGGAAGGAGAAAACCAGCTACGAAATACCCAAAGTAACAGGTCATTGTAGATATTCCCTTGAGGACATAATTTGTGTCAGTGTATGTAGACAGGACTGTGTGTATGTGTTGCAAAAGTGACAAAGGAAAAAGTAAGCGAACATCCTCACAAAGCAAATACGGGAGAATGCTGGGATATACGGCTTCCTGAATAAAGAAAATAAAGCTGTGACTATGTGAAGATTTCTTAGCATGGGAATGGCAAAGGAGTAATGCATTCTTCACTCCAATGGAAATTAATGGAGCATGCATTCCTCATTCTCAGTCTATTTGAGGCTGCAACAGGGGATATCACATCTGGCAAAACTACTTTGAGTCATGTTATACCACTTATAACATCATCTGGACCTTAGGAAACAGCTTTCTGAAAATAAGGAATGCTGTACAGTACCTGACATTAGCCTTGTTGAAAGGTACTGATAAGTTGCAGAGGCCTAAGAAATTAAGGGCCACATTTACATGGAATTTCCCTGCACTTTATTACAGTCAATTCCCTGCTTTTGCAATTTTAACTGTCTTTTTCCCTTCAGTGCCTTCCCCAGAGCAAGCAGGGGGTGCTCATTTCTAAAAGGGGACCAAACTAGTCTGAAAGAGCATCTGGGACAATCACAGAATAACATTGTGTACCCAGAAATATTACAAAATCTGGTATAAATTGAGAGCATTCATTATTAATAGAAATGCTATTTTCGAACTATGTAGCACTTTCATCTCCAAGGATTTCACATGCTAGAGTCCTGATCCTGTGTTTGTAGTCCTAACTCCCACAGTTAGCTTTCTCAGATCTGATGGAGTTAGTGGTGTGAGGAGGACATACACTTTATAAAGCTTTTCAGAATTTGGCCATGGACATAGATAGCTTTTTAAAGACATAACTACTGCTAGGATGGAGAGCAGTGTCCTCTGGATTTTCTATATATTCTGTGATACAGAATTGCCTTGTAGGAGGGCGGTGTTCTGGCAGTGGATGGTGATCTTTTTCAAATGCACCTCAGGGCACCAGCAGTGCTCAGAGAGCAAACAAGAGCCCTGCTCTGATAGCACCCACGAGTGAAATTTTCATGCAGCGATGCATTGCCTATGCACAGGTTATGTTTCCCTCTTTGTTCCTGCTCTGGAACAAGTGTGAAATGGCCACATTGTGGTGTCCAGAAATACCTGAAATAACATGGACAGAGCCGTGTAGTCCAGGAAGAGCTCCGAGCTGGCTGGTGTTCATAAACATCAGAAGCTCTTGTGTTAATGCATGAGTGTTTATGTGCATGTGTAGATAAAAGGGTTTCCAAGTGCTTTGTTCAATGGTCAAGATATTAGTGGCTGATATAGAAAGTTATATACAGTGGCATGATGTGCACCACCCAAAGTAAACCTATGCCCTTGTTAAAAATGTACATGGAAGCTCATTTCTGTGTTAGGATGACAACATGCAGATTTTATTTGTTGATGTTTCGTCGTTTCCAACATTGGTTATAAAAAGTCCCCAGTGTCCCGTCCTGCACCCGTGATTATAAAAATGTTTAAAGTCACAGAATGGATATATGGCTAGGCAGACACATATTTTGATTTATGTTATGCTATGGTTTAGGCACACATTTGAAGGCAAGGTTTTTGGCTGACAACAGCATCACGATAGCAGTTTTCCAGCCATATATTATAGTGATGACCCCTGAAAATTATCAGGGTTTAATACAAGGCTATAATATAGGGTTTCTGAAAACTACATAAGCAATAGACAACATAAAAAGTCATATTACTATTTATGTGCCATCAAATCACATTAGGAGGGATTTGACCACATAAATAGTAAAATGACTTTTGGGGAATATGGAAATTAAAGAAAAATGTTTCAAATAGAAACCATAATTTACAGAAAAAATCACAAATATGCAACCATGTTATGAAAGTAAGAGAGTAAGAGAGGCAAAATGAAAAGGAAGATTTCTTGGAACCTTTTTCTATATACTTTCATGCAAGGTTTTATTTTTTTTAACACACCCAATCAAAGATGCATCCTGTCATGTCATATCATTATTACCTATATTTATTGTATTATATTGTGAGATACGTGGGAGTTGACTGATATGTATGTTGTCAGCTGTTTGCCAGCTGTTTGCTCCTGGGATGAGCGGGGTGAATTTTAGCTTCTCAGAATCATCAAAATAAACAGCATCATTTCTCTTTGTTCTTTCTTTGCTGCGTGAAAATGTTTTGAACATAGGGAAACTTCCCAGTCCTAGAATCTCACCCCCAGGATTTTCTTGAATCAGTTATGAATACATATCAATATTTATTTGCTTCTCGTTATTTGGTGTTGCCAATACAAAACATAGAGTAAACAACAATAATAATTGTGACAATTATGGATTATCTGGAGAGCAATGAGTGCTCTAATGACAACTGTGAAAGTAAGGGGCCACTCCAGAGTAAAGTTTATTAGCCAAAGAACCTAGATGAAGTTGATGGGGTTTTTGCCCTTGACCTCAGTGTGAAATGGGATGGCCCTTGGCCATGGAAAACCACCGTGGGTGGGTGAGCTGTCGCTTTGCCACACGCGGGACAGTGCGATGCACATCGCACAGGTAGCCCGTCTGCACCCTCCCCTCCCATCCCACTCCTCCTGCCCCAGCCGCGTGGCTTTCACTCCTGCAGCGGGGGAGCCACGGGCAGTCGGAATAAGGTTTGTCCCGGTGGCTGTAATGTACAAAGCTGACACACTTGGAAGCAGAATAAAATCGCTACCACTGCTGGCAGTTCTTACCTGGTATTTTGGGGACATGAGGGTGAGGAAGGGGTTGTCATATTCTCTGTGATCTGACTGGTACCTTTGATGAATGAATTTCTCTCTTATCGACCCAGTTTAGTAAGTGCTTAACACACACCCAGTGTTAAACATGTTAGCAGCACTACAGGCTAATCTTATGGGATGTGAATAGGACTATTCATTTGCTTAATGTTTACGATGTGCCTAAATGCTTTTCTGGAGAGATGGACAATATTCTTAGATTGTTTTTCTTTTTTTTAAAAAAAAGTTTTTATTCTGAGATAGCAATAAATAGTAAATTCTTGGAAGATTAAAGGATTGAGGAGACTTTACCTGTCACTGTTGTGCATGCACAGCTCCCTTTGAAGTCAATGGAACTTGTGTGTGCAAAAGGGCAGAGATATAGGGCAGCAGGAGTTCATAATATTGTGGTTTAGGAGCCATAAGGAACAGGTGATATGCAGAATCGTTACATGAACAGTTAAAGTCCAAAGTACTTTGAAGTGTTCTTTCTGTCTCGTTTCTTTCTTTTCTTTTCTTTTCTTTTCTTTTCTTTTCTTTTCTTTTCTTTTCTTTTCTTTTCTTTTCTTTTCTTTTCTTTTCTTTTCTTTTCTTTTCTTTTCTTTTCTTTTTTTAAGAACAGAAAAAAAAAAGTCCTTTTTTACCTAGGATATAACAGTTAAAATCCATTCACAGGAAAATTTGTCATTCAGGGAGCTTACCTGGGAGTAAAACAAAACAGCAGAGGTTGTCTGGAAAGGCTGAGGGAAGCTGAGGGCATACACAAAAGGAACAAGAGGCAATCTAGAGACAGGAGTCAAAGCTGACAAAAACAGGGAGGTGAGGCTTAAAAGAGAGAGATGCAGGAAACAGAGCGAGTGTTCACCAAGGCAAGGTCTACAAGCAGGCCGGGAGAATAGCACTTCAGAGTCTACCTCCAGGAAATCTGTTGAATCAGAAAGGCTGTGATTATTTTGCACCTTGGATTATTTGTGTTTGCTCAAGCAAGAAAACTATATAGCTATTTACTTGCTTGCTGAAAGAAAACAATTAGCTAGCATTCTTAGTGATGTTCTTAAATGAGAACATTATTTTCGTTTTGCAAAGCATTGCTCTTATTTATCGACTTTATTTGGGAGACCTGCAAGTGGTGGATTTCTCCTTAGATTAGGGGAAGGCTTAGAGATCTTTCTGGTTTTTCTCTCCACATGAGCTACATCTGGAAAAGTGCTGAGCATAGAGTGAGGGGTGCTTAGGACTCACCTGTGCTGCCTAGCATCACTATAAAAATCTCACCTTTCAAGAACCGGAATAAAGAATGGGAAGTTGAATTATTCTGTTTTGGTAACAATTTCTAAATATTAATCACTTATTAACACTCTCAGTCACATTGGTTATTTTGTCATTTTCTGCCAAGCTTTTAAAAACGCTGTTTTGCCCTTGCTGGTCTCTCTGTTACGAATGGCATCAGCAGCTGCATCTGGGTTTGGAGGGATGTGTGTGTGGAAAGGGGAAGGAGGAGAGATGACAACCCCTAGCCAACATACTTTTGCAAAACAACTGCTAGCTCACCACATTGCACTGATTTTTTCCTGCTAATTACAGGAAAAGTGATTTATTAATATTTGTGCAATGGTAACTTCTCAGCTCACCCACAGCCTTTTCTAATCTAGCCAATTATTTTCAGTATTACTTTTAAGCTCTGACTTTAATTAATGGGGTGCAGAAGTTTAAAGCATATGGGGTTGCTTTTCTTAAGTCTGGGAACAAGAGGAGTTTAAAAATCCTGTGGATACGCTTCTCAATACTGCACTTAAACTCTGTTTCTGAAAATACTACATATAAGTTGTCACATTTTCTTTAGCTTGACATAAAATTCTGTGACGTGTCACATCAAATAGCAACAATCATGAAATTTTTAGGGATGTGTCAGTTTTGAGATACATACTTTCTTGCTTTGATCCATCATGGCTCAATTGGAAGATAAAATAATCACTTCCATTTCTTGCTACTTTTTTATAAAAACATATAATAAAATATATATATATTTTAAAATTTCAAAGTATTTGTTCTGAAACCCCCCTTTAAACACAAAACTGTTGTTGCTGCTAAAATCTGCTGAAAAACCAGCACTTAAGTTGCAGTGATGGTTTTTACCAGCTCAAAAGGTGTCATCATTTACAGGATGCCCACGGTTGTTTTTGGACAGCCCAGCCCAGCCTTCCCACGCCTGGAGCATTATCCCAGCCCTGTGAAATTGGGAATGGTGATGGATACTCAGCACTTTGCAAACTGGTGCAGCCCCAGTAAAACCTCAGCTGTCTTTTTAAGTGACCCGAGAGATAGCACCCCAGCAAACTGCACCTCCCTTTAGCAACAGGTGAAGCAAGGAGCGTGCTGGCTCTGCTGGGATCTCACACGGTGAGCACAGCGCCGAGCAAGCCCTTGCTTGAGCACAGCGCCGAGCTCCCCCCTCGCCGCCCCTGCTCCCCACCGCTGGTCTCGGCGGGTGGCTTGCTCGCGGTGCCGCACATCTGCCGGGGGCTGCAGCACAGCTGCGTAAGACGAGTGAGCGCAGCCCGCCAGCCCCGTCCGTGGGCCGATCCATCAGCGGGACGGCTACTGCTGAGAGGAATTTCTCCCAGGCAGGATGAACCTCCCCTGACTCCCCTCCTCGCCATCCCTCAGCCCGCGGCTGAACTCTTTCTCACCCCCTGACCCCTGCCTCAACTCCCGCGCGCATCAAGGCGTCAGCAAGGGCCAAGAGGTCTCTGCACCCGCCCTGGCTTCACTTCCAGCCCCGCACGGGGTGCCCTGTCCCACCCCGACGGGTGCCCTTGGATGCCCTGCAGTGTGCTCTGCTGGGGGTGGGACACAGCTGCCCCCAGCCCTGCAGCATCACCTCCCCCTCCCACACCCACCCGAGGGGGCTCACGTGCTGAACCTCAATGGGAAAGCGGTGGCAAGCTGGAGGCTACGGTCTCCTATTAAACAATGCAGTCATTTAATGTCCTCATGGCCTCATCTCCTCTGCAGATCCCGTTGCTGCTCTTTGCCTGCGCCTAGCAATGCAAACCAAATGCATCCTGCAGGGCAGCTCTGGGAGCTGGTTTGGTGTTCCCCTCCACATGGAGGAGTGAGAGGTGGCCTCTGCGTGGTGCCTCTGGGAGCCATTGCCAGGCTGGTGGAGCACACTGCCATCCCAGGGGTACGTGGCAAAGGGAGCAGAGGATGCTGACACCTTTTCTCGAATTCTCTGGTCTAACTACATAGTGCTGGGAAAGGTGTTAAGGATACAGAAGCCCAAGGACAGCAGCTGAACCTTTAACTTTTTTTTTTT
>VXAA01005317.1:277158-323424 GCA_013399115.1 Anseranas semipalmata
TTTTTTTTTTTTTTTTTTTTTTTTTTTTTTTTTTTTTTTTTTTTTTTTTTTTTTTTTTTTTTCCCCAAGGAATCTTTCCACGTGCTCGTCTGCTGGGTCCTCAGGGAATAATGTGCTCCTGCAATTTATTACACTGTCTCTAGGCAGAGACTACCACTGCTATATCAGAGAATTACTTAAGGAGTTCCTTAGGTCCAGGTGGCTGCTTGAGAACTTATAGCAAGAACTTATAGCAAGAACCTACATCACCTGTTTTTTCTTTTAGTTAAATTTAGGTCCCTTCCTTTAGCTCTTTTTTCCTTTTATCAGAGTATAATTTAACCACTGGTCACTGGAGACAAAGAGAAGCCTAAATAAGCTCCAGAACGTGAGAAACTCTTCTGGGAAGAGGTAAGAAGTAATGCTTTCTTCTGAAAACCCGTGTCCTCCAGAGTGACTCTCCTAGCTTCTGCTGTCCAGGTATGGATGAAGGAACTACTAAGATGCAAAAGACAGCATGACAAGAGACAGCAGAAAGGTCAAGGCAAAGAGAAAAGGTATTTGTTCATATCAGAGGAGAAGAGGCAAAGCTTGTGTTTCTTTACATTTTAACCCTTTGGGTATGTCTGCTGCCATATTCACAAAGTGGGGCAGGAGGAATGCTGAGAGTGGCATGAGTGCACAGCCACAGCTTCCTGGGTCAGACTGATGAGCGCTCAGGTGCTCCAACGCTGTCACTGCAGCTCGGAGGAGAGGGCTAGGGTCAGGGAAGAGGCTGGGACGGGAGCAGGGACACAGGTCTTGGTCAGTAACAAGTGCCCAGTTCCAGGGGCTGATGGCTCTATGGAAAAGCAACGTGTGCTTGCTTTATGTTTATATTGCAATGAAATGGATGTTCTAGTGCTTTGGCTGTTCTTGTAAAAACACAGTGAAGAACATAGCCCATACTTAAGTACACTGGGACTCTGTCTGGTGGGGATCGCCTGTCTGGGGACAGGTGGTGGAGGTTTGTGTCACCCTCCACAGAAATAAGCTAGCATTTACAGAGGAACATTTTAAGGCACAACAAAATCGGTGAAAGTTGCAGTGAAAAAGCTGCCCTGTAAACTGCAGTGGCTTGGGAGCTGATTGACAAGCAACTTAGACATCTGGATGCTGGAAGAAGGGTAGACAGCTCAAGCTGCCAACCTTTTCAGCTTGTCCCAAGGTAAAGCTGTCCCAGCTCATCAGTCAGCACCCTTACGTTTCCTAGGCCTGCAGATTTTAAAAAGGCTATATTGATCCATAAAATCTGGTAATCCAAATGGGTGTGTTTTATGACTTTTTCAGCTGAATAATAACTGGGAGGTTTGAAATGTTTGAAAACTTTTCTTTGCTCACACCTTCCATGTGTAGAAGGGGATGTTTTATATCAATTTTGCTTTTTTTTGTTTGCTTTCATTTTGGTAGAATTAAAAGCAATGAGCACAGCAAGTACCTATAAGTCATGCAATTATGCTGCTGGGTTTTTTTTGTTTGTTTGTTTGTTTGTTTTCCAAGATAGTTGTAAGCATTGTACAAACTTGACAGCTAAGGCTATGTGATGCTGTAGGCCAGTAGCCTTTCAAATCAGAAAACCTATGTTCAACTTTTAGAGATGGGAAGCTCACAACAGAACCAGATTTTCTTCTCTCTTGGAGAATTATTGTGTACATCACAAAATGTATTGCATAATTGAGCAAAAAGGGGTCTGGGCTCAGCAGAATGTGGGAGACACTAGCAGAAGTATCTGTGATAGACAAACACAATGAAATACTTTTCAGGAAGTATTGAAATCAAGTATTGAGTTCAAGAAGTACCACTCAGCTCTTTCAGCTTAGTTGTCCACATGCAACAATCTTTCCTTCTGTGACTCATGAACCAACCTGAGCAGAGTGTAACCTTGAACATCTCTAGTCCTCCTTACTGGCATAAACATACGAGATCTGACTCTGGAAGGACCACAGCCAATTCTCAAAGACCTGCTTTGAAAGCTGTCTCCCATTTAGTCTGTTTATTAATAAGAATCAAGAAATGGCTCCTGGTGGTCCTGAGCCACGTCAGCAGGATCAGTTGCATTTCTGCCATGGACATTTGCTCATACACTTACTTTCTTGTGTTGTGGCCGCAGCACTTTGTCGGTGTGATACGGTGATATGAGATGCCTGCAGTAAAGTGGGTGCAGATTCCAGGACTGTCTTGAAAGACATGGGACTGACCATCATCCTAGTGTGAACAGGGTAGTGCCTCAGAAATATATGCGTAATATACCATAAATGTTGTCTGTTTGTCACTCCAGTGTCCTGGAAGAGATGGCTCCTAAAGCAGCTTAAAATAATCCTTTGGAGACAGATCTAGAAAAAAAAATATTTATGGTTGTGTTGACTGAAATAGCTGGAGTCCATCTCCGTTTTGGGGCCCTCATGGGAAAGTCAGATTAAAACAGGGAAAATAGTTTACATAAAAATGATTTTCACAAAGTAATGAATGAAATGATAATAGGCAAGCTATGGTACATAGATCACACCAGTGAAATAACATCTGATGGATTGCGTAAAGCTGACCTTTCCCCTTCCTATTTTTCCTGGAAATATCTATTTTTTTCCATGTGTAAACTCTGCAGCTTCATTATGATCTCCTATCACCAGTGTCTCCTTATTATCAGGTAAAGAGCAAACCGAGTGATACCGCCTTTTTCCTTCTTCAGCTACTATCAAAACAGTGCAACAACCCCAGTCACAAACTCAAGAGTCTTTTGACAGCAGCAATTAAGCAACTTAATTAATGAGTGAATAAAAATGATAATATTTACTGAATGGGAGCATCCTGTTTTGCATTTTTATTCAAACTGTGCACCTGAAGAATACCACTGAGTATACTACCTCCTCCCCTTCTGCTTGCAAGCTCTGCTCTTTTTTTTTTTTTCTCTTTTTTTTTCCCCCCACACTATTTTGACTTTGCAAGCACCCAAAAGCTATTGCATGCGTAGGCACAGGCAGGATGCTGAGGCATCAGAAGTCCCTTCCAGCCAGCTGAGGGGAATACACTGCTATGTACGCTGTGGTTCTGGCTAACCCTTAAAACTTGGCTCATATTTAAGGGACAATTTCCATGGTGCATTTGTAAGCCTGAACTTTACAACAGAGTAGGTGATTAATTACTGATAAAGGGCTAATAAAACATTAATGCATTTCGTAATTAACAAACCTTGGAATGACAATTCTCTCCACCCACTTTCTCCACATGGCTCACATGTATGTGTACAGACTTCTATTCCCCCATATTCTTTATTTGCCTGTTAATCTGTGCAACCTCCATATATCACATGCATGCATATAAATATATATTTTAGTCTACATGGATTTTCTCAATGAAATATATAACCCATCTCAAGTGCAAGTAAAGCCCCATACATAATTATTTTGGAATGACAGACAGTGAATTCCATAGCTATTATTTTTGACGACCCTGTCATGGATGCCAGGCATATATTGTGGTAAGAGCCTGAGAAACTTGGGAAAACCCACCTGGGGAGCAAACTCCTTTTTTCTTTACGGAAAGGTTCCCCAAGTGACAGGCCTGCAATCCTGGGTGAGCTTAATTAAAGTCAATAGAGAAAACTAAAGCATTCAAAATTGCTGCCTTTGGGGCTCCCCTGCTCTTCTTTTTCTTCATTTGCTGACACTTTTAAGGGGAAGGTGCATTTTAAATTCCTTATTTGGGGCTTGGGGCTCAGTTCATCACATTCCCCTTCTGTTGTGTATCCCACATTAAATCTCTCTGACACTTCAAAGTGTTGTTTCCCATGATTTATGGCTAAATAATGCAGGTGCACTGGGCCTCCTGTGAGGTGCTGAATGCCCTCTTTGACATCGTCATTAATGAATGAAGTTTTGGCATACAAAAACAGGTAAGGTATGTTACCTAAGATTACAGATAGGTAAACTGAGGCACTCAAGAGGACAGCAATGAAGTCAAAAGATGAACTTAACCTTGCCTGGATCCCAGAGTTCTATTGTATTTATTAAGACTTGTAGGATAAGGTCTGCTTAGACTATCTGTCTCCCTCCTTGTTTTTCTCTAAAATCGACCAAAACCAGACCTTGTGTCCCCATTCCTACCTCATTCTTTCTCCTCTCCTGCCACAGTTCCCCATCACAGGCTGGAGACATGCAGAAGCAATGGAGCTGGGAGCATACGTTGATGAATCAAAAGTGCCTTTGTGTAACAGGATCTTGACCATCTGCTGCACCTGCCATTTCAATCCCTTGTCTGGTTTGAATCACACACTTCCAAATGTCACAGTTACCACCAAGCCTGAAGCTTGGATTAGTTCTTGAGCTTGTAATGCTTGCTTTTGAAATTAATGGCTAAGTGCCTACTGGCTTCGGTGAGAGAAGGGCTTGTCAATTGATAGCTACTATCACCTTCATTACGGACCCCGCCTTTCCCGGCAGAGCTCATTGGAAGTGGTGTCAGTAACCGCAGTGGGACTGGGACTGGGGCATTTGTGACAAACTACCTTTGGGGTTAGCTTTTGGAATAAAATCTTCATTTACTATCCTCTGGTAATGAGGTGGCCACATGACTTGAGTGAAGGCATTTTTATTGCTGTCTAATGCTAGATAAACTAAATGAGGTTTGTGGATTAGAAAAGCACTTTAAACATTTCACGTGATCAAAAGCCATGTTGATGAGGACGGGTGTCAGAAACTCCCCGATTCTGATTGTTTGTCCTGCAGCACTTACATTATTCACGATGTGCTAATCTAGACTGCTTGTACATTTATTGTAGAGGGAGCTGTACAGTAGGATGGTAGCAATTAAATATGCTCTCCTCCACAGCACTCAGAAACGTAAGAAATATGCTACATCAAGAGCAGGGGGAAGCCCAAGTCCGGGAAGTACAGCTTATGTGGGGTTAAAACCGGAGCTGCTGGACTTGTGTATGGAGCTGGAAGGGGATGAGGTGAGGAGCTGCGCTCCAACTCACAGTGTTATGGGCTCTGTGCGAAATGCTACCTGGGATCTCAGTTCTGCAAACAACCCTTCCCACTCTGCTTTGGGCTTGCGGGCTGTCTGAGTGCAACAGATCTGGTTCCAATCCATTTCTGTTTCAGTGGCAGACTGAGCATCTCCTCCTTTCCCTGTTCCTTCTTACCACGCTCCCTTGGCAAACAGCTCAACACTCTACTTCCCTCCTGGAGGAAGGATATCAATGCTGAAAAGGTTAAGTGTGCTGCCTTATGAGTTGGGCTGTTGTGAAATTTACACTCATTAGCTTCTCTGGGTGGCCTTCAGGAATTTAATTAATATCCTTGACATGGGTTGTTATAAGTGATATCGTGGCTTCCAGATGCCCATGACTGAGAGAGACAGAGATTGCACTTGTGAAGAGTGACAGCTTTCAGGAGTACGCAGAGACTTTGTACTCTGTCTTGCAAGAAGAAAGACAGCTCTGGTTGCCACCTTCTTCCTGTGGGAAAAAAGGAAGAAAAAAAACCAGCAGCCTTTTTGCAGGTAGCCTCACTCATGACAGTAACATCACGTCTGTTTCTGCCCTTGTCAACACATCTCACTGTCCACAATCACTCATCATCTCCAGACAGACAGCACTGGAGGAGATCATCAATTGCCAATGCAATTCAGCAGATACACTTCATAAATTTTAATTACATTCCCACTGAAAATGAATGGTCAGAAAATATAAAACATCTGCCATCCAGATCATTTACATTTTTCGTACAATAAATCATCAGCAACATCCAAAACAATGGATTAAATCATGTGGAGTGTGATAGGTCAAGAAAGAAGGAAAGGCACCCATTGTGTGATTGCTGTTTGGACCAAAGCCATTACACGGTGTACAGTATCAAGGAAAATAAAAACATTAAAAAATAGTAACCGTTTGGACTTGTCCTCATAAATAAAAGATCCCTGGTCTCAGATAGACCCTGCTAATGGATCTATTACCGTGTCTATGGAAAAATGAGGGCCTGTTTAAGTAAAAGAATATTTAGTTAATTAAGATGGAGGAAAATGAGCATTTATCAATAGAGCGCCTGGGCTACTTAGCTTGTAAATAGAATAAAGAAGTGATGTCAGTGGAAAATAATCTCTTAATCAGGTTTGACTAACATCATGACTGTTAAAATACATCAAACTACTTTTTCTTTAGTAGACTGACATGAAATCTTAGTGTGAGATCACCAAACTGTATACAATCTATGTATTTTACATGGCAGAGCATCAGACTATAGGCTTGGCAAGCCAGGCACAGGATCTAAAAGGGGTTCCTTTCAGCCTGCATTTGGCAGGGGACCCATCCATGATGGGGATGGGTGCAGCAATGCTCGATGAGCCCTGCCCCAGGAGGTAAGAGATCAGTGTTCAGCTCTCCCCTTCTCCTTCCAGCTACTGACCTGCTGGAGAAGCAGGCCAAGGCAGCAGAACCATGTTTCCTTCCACAGAGGGTATGAGGTAACACAGCCAGAGCCATGGCCACAATAAAAACTTTCTGGTCTAGGTACCACTGATTTCCTCAGATCTGGTGAAATTTAGGTTCCTCAGACATTTGAAAGCTTTGGGATATTTTAGCCCTGAATTGTAGCTGCTTTGTGTTGTTCAATATTATGTGTAAGATCTTTTCTTGAGCTGTGATACCATCTTTATCTCACCTTGTGCTGCATTTTCCCCCAAGCAATGCTGTCTTCAGCAATATTTCTTGCTCCTTGTACTGTTACCAAACCTGAGACTTTGTCCTCTCTGCCTTGAGTCATTCTCAGTTGCTGAAAACTGAAAGTGGTTTTGGCTGGATCCACCTTACGGCTTGTTTGTTTATTTGTCTTTTAAATAGTACCAATACAAAGGATGAACTTCCACATGAAAAGCAAACCGCAAACACATTCAATCACAAGTTGGTGGATACAGTGTATCCTCATCCCCACAGCAGATGAGAGATAGTGTGTTTGTTAACCTTAGTATCTTTCCTGTTGAATGAAATGGGTGGAAATCAGGTATACACCGAGCAAATGTTTATTTTGACTGGAAGCCCTGTCACTTTGTGTATTTATGTGAAATAGAGAGATGTATGCTTAGCCTGAGGAGGTATCTGCACTCTTCAAAAAAAGGCCATTGATGAATGGCTATAAAAGCTATACTTTTATCTGTTTTATGTTCTTCTAATGCTGCTAAATTGTTGTATATTAGGTTAAAAAATAGTTCATTCTGACGTTACATCATAAGCACGTCTCGCAATGGTATGTGCAATATAAGCCTGTTTCATTTGACGATTTACTGCTGTTAAAAGGAAATAAAAATCCTTATAACATATGAGAGAACAATGTAGCTGAGAGATTTTTCAAGGTGTTCAGCTTGAGATTTTAGGCTTGAACTAGGAATAACATTTTTTTGACTCAACGTTTCTGCATATTTTTAATTCACTTACACAAATATCAGAGGGAAAGATGTAGCAATTTTTTCTCCCATAGAGATGTTTTACTTCATACTAAACTCCTTTACAACAACAGTAATTATTGAAAAATATCACTGAAGTGCTGCAGCACATGTTATTATTATTAGTTACTATTTATACGGTGACACATATTGCTCTACAGACAAATAAAAACAATGTGGCTTTTCCTCTCTCACAGCTATGCTTTATAGGGCTTTTTACTCAGAGTTTGGCCAGCTGGTTTGGATATGACATGTAGTTCTGCCATAATCTATTCCTTTTGCCCTGAGCCCCACCCTGAACAGGGATGTATTTTTTATTTATTTATTTATTTTAAACCAGAAAGATTTAAACCACCATTCCATGATAAGATTTTGTGCAGTCTCATCTCCCTGTCTCATCCTCCATATCCCCACTCCCACCACTCCAGCACTTCTCCCAGACCCTGCTGTTATTTCAGTCCAGTTATTGGCATTCTCACATCTGTTCTGTCAAGGTCCAGTAGCAAAACCATCAAGCCATAGTGCAAATTTCACGGAATATCTGCTCAGCCTGGAAGCAAAAGGCATCAGCAGGCCAGTTTTCACACTGTTTCCAAGCTTATGCCTCAATGGAGCTCATGGGCGGATACAGAACAGCCCATCAGACTCACCCCTTTCTAACGGCTTTGCCCTCCATCAACTTGCAATCCCCACATCATCCACCACATGTTGCTTCCTCCTGGACTTTCACAGGACAGAGCAGGGAAACCAAGCCACACTTGCAAGGCACTGGCTGGTCAAACATGCTGAAGAGGAATACACTATACGCTCTTAAAAGCAATAGCAAATATACTTGTGCAGTTAAGGGAATGTTAGGGGTTGCTAAGTGCCAGTCTATCTAAGATGCCTTACACCTCAGATTTACAGATTTCAGGGAGCCAACATGTGGCCTATGTTCCCAAGAGCTCCTTCAACTGGACACATACAAGAAGCTTTAGGTAGTTTGTCCAGCCCTTAAAGTGACTTCAGCACTTGTGTCTCAGTGTGCCTCCAGCATCACACAACTCTTGCAAAAATGACATAGACTGAGGAGAAAATTCAAAAAAGCACATACATACCTAAAGTGCCACTCGGGCAGAACTCATTTGCCTAAATTGAAGTGATCCATCTAATTTCTTATGCACCTGAAAATCTGCTCAGGTAGGGGACCTAAAAGTTCCTGATATGGCTTTTAAGGTGGTGACTGGATTTGGATGAAGAGCACACTGCTGGAGCCTGTCTCCTGGTCACCTGCCCTGGCTGAACCTTGGTTGGCGTCCCAGAGAAATGTCAGACCACACCAGCCGGGTTCCTCTTGGGTAAAACCAAGCTGGAAGAAGCACTCCAGGAGCCTGCTGAATGCACTCCAGCCCCACATGGGCCACTCAGCCCAGGGACCAGGCTGCAGCCAGCCCGGCAGGACTGTCCTGTAGCGCGTGCACTGTGGATGTGCGGAGCTGGGTCCCAGCTGTTTCGCTGCACATTTCTGCTCCTATTGGTCTGTACGACTAATGCAGGCACAGCCACTGTAGCTGCGCAGCTTGTCCCAGAGCAGACTGTATGTGCACATGCATATGGATCTATGTCATATAGACGTGTGTGCGCGTGTACACACATGTACACGCGTAATTTATCATTTTTGTGTGATACACCAAAAATAATGTATGAGCTCCCTCTGCTGCTTTATACAAAGAAATTAATCAAGAAAATTGCTTGCAAAGCTGAGAGCATTTTATTCATATCCTGCTGATAAAGCTGTATGCACAAGTAGTACTAAAAATAATAGCATATTATGCTTGCAAAGCATTGTCCAAACATTAAATAATTAAATAAACAAAAGAATGTGTGTTGGCTGTGTTGCCTCATATAATGTTCCAAATATATCTATTTTTACTGAATGAAATGTGTCAACATTTTGGGCAAAAGGGTCAACTTTCTGACTTCCAAGAACCCATCACTAAAAACAGTGACGACACTATTGAGAGGTAAGATAAATACAAGATTAAATACAAACAGGTCTTTTTCTCTTCTTAAAAAGAATAAGTCATTTTCAAATGTTTAATGGTGATATATTATTGAGTGTTAATAGTTTTTAGATGTCTTTTGTATTTTGTTAAACAAGCTTCATATAATTAAACAATGTGACATAAGCTACTTCTTGAAGTTTATCTGAACTTGTATGACCCCTTGAAAGAAAAATCATATGAATTTGGTGATGAAAACAAAGCCCTGCTGAAGAATGTGGTTCTAAAAACTAACATATAATGTCATCTTTTATCCTCTTCATAATTCTACTGCTTTTAAAAATGGTGCAAGAGAAATATCTGAAATACCTTATCATTTTCTACATTGGAAAGTGTAATTTTGATAAATTGACTTGCAAACAAGTTATTTCCTGAAGGGGAAAAATCAGAATTGTAGTTCTATGAATATTTTCAGAGAAAAACTCCAATTAAAGCTGGATGAAAATTTGCAGCCAATTTTTCATCCTGAAAAATATAGATTTAGTTAAACAGGAAAAAAAAAAAAAAAAGATGTATTTCTATCAATTCACAGGATTGGTTTGAATGACTTTTGAAAGATTTTTTTGACATTTTGAATTACAGAATAATAGACTGAAGATACCCCTGGAGTCATCTGATCCCTACCCAAATTAAAGTGTCTCAATATTGCTTAAGTGGATGCTTTTCTCCAAAAATGTACTTCATTAAAAAAAAAAAAAAAAAGATACTTAGAAAAGACTCTTAAAGTACATGAATGTTTCAAGTCACACTAGACACTGAGTTTGACACAAAGCAATTCTTGTCTTTGCCTTTCCGTTTGCAGAGAATTCAAAAAATATTTAAGCAAAAAAATAAACCAAACCAAAATTATTGTCAGAACTGCCAAGGAACAATCAGGCATATGTGCAGGGCTACTTGAAGTCTTGACCTGAGCTTAGAATGAGAGACAGTGAGAAACCAGTGAGACAGTGAGAGATCGTTGATTGCACCAACCATGTGGGCTGCACCAAACACCCAGTTGAGCTTGTTACATATTAATCCTTATATGAAACTGCACGAACTGGAAAAAAGGATAAATTTCAGCAGTATCACATTTTCCTCAGAAAATATTCGTTATTTGGACTACTTCTGCACTTTGACTTACAGGACTGAACATTCCCTTGGCTTTTGGACTGTTGTCTATTTATGTTTCTCACAATACATTTGTTTAACAATTGTTTGCTGCTTTGTCCCTGTATGGGCCAAGTGGGACTGTTACCCTTTCCTCCCATATACTCCAGCTGTCCCACAACAGATGTATAACTGAAAGGTAATTCATTGCAGCCACTTCTAGTATTTGACTATTATCTGGTTTGTCACAATTTTTTAAACATCTGTAACTTGTTTCTCTATTTGCATACAAAAGCATTAACATGATTAGACAATTGGTACCAGATTAGACTAACCATCTAGCTATTTGTATTTTCTCCACCATTAGTGACTTGGAAAAAATAAGAGGCATTTGAGATCCTTTCTTGTCAAGCTTTGCTCCAGTAGAGCTACTAGAAAACAATATCTTTGCCTGGTTAAGTGTTGAGCTGTGATTTTGAAATTTGCTAAGTAACGAGTTACTCAACAGAGTCCCCTTCTATTCCTCAGTTGCTGTTCCATATTGCATAGTTACTATTAGGTAGCAGCATTGAAAAAGGGCGCACCCTTCACAAAAAATGTGTTTGACTAAGCCATCCTTATTTGTCCATGTTTGCCAGCCCTTTGTATCATGGCAATCTCCCTGTGAACACTTCTGATACTTTAGTCTCTATTCTGCTTCCATTACTGCACCAAATTTGGGTCTAATAAACACTCTATTCACTGATGTAGCTATAATTATCCAATCTGCAGGCTTTGCACATATAGGAGTTGATGAATCAGATATTCTAACATAGGGCCTGATGTCTTTTCTGGCAACTTCACCACCTCAGTAGTTTGTGTTTTTCAGTTTTAAATTGGTAACATTAAATGTCTTTAATAGCTTATTACTGGAATCCTTTACACGACAGAGATGTGGTGAATACAAATAGAGTACTTGACAAATCAGAAACTGTGATGGTTGGCAGATCCCATTGGCAATTTAGTCATGTGCTCAGGATCACAGATATTAGAGTTGGAAAACACGTATTAGGTGAAATCCTAGCATCAATGATGTAAATGGCAGAACTTCTAATGATTTCAAGGGGCCCATTGCATTAGCAGTGTTTTATTTTTCCACCATCCAGTATTGATCATAGCAGTCCAGTCTGTGTGCAGTTTTGTAGGGAGCTCCTTGAATCCATTGAAGTTTGGTAGGAGAGTGCGTAACCACAAGGTTTATTGATTGCTGCATTCACTTAACACCAGCCAAACTCCCATGACCCTACCTCTGCACTTATTCAAAATTTACAGAAAAGTTTCTTCTTGTTGTGTAATCCTGGCCAGGAATCCAAGGAGATGTGCCTAGGACATTACACAATGCATCCTGAAGTGGCTCAAAGCTTTCACAAGGTCCAGAATGACTTCTGCTGAGCTTCTAAGACATTTCCAGCAAGCACAGTAGGCTTATTTAAGGTTTTCTGTGGGAGCCATGGGCTCCTTCTAAAACCCTGAGTCTGGATGTTTTCCATTGTCCTCAAAAATACAAATGAATCTCTGAAGAGGCAACTGAGTATGCCTACTCATACAAGGATACAAGGTCCCCTCAGGTGGCAAAGAGGCAGGAGGCTACCAGGACCTGAGGCAGCTTGTACTGAATTTGGGATTAGAAGAGCAGTGCAGGTCACTCCAGAAGTCTCTAGCAGAAGGCCTCATTTAGATCATCCTAAACCATGTAAGCAGTCAGGTTGTCTTAAATATTCTTCAAGTCCATTCTGGTGGTTGGGAGCCAAGATCCATATAGTGGAAATGTGACTTGGATGCACTTTTCTGCTTTTGGTCATGACAACCATAAACTGAGAATTGAGTCCCTGGCATGGTTGCACACAGTTTTACTGTCATTTGTAGAGGCTTCATGCTTCTGTCCTGCTGAATGGAAACTAGAGACCAGTCACCAGACATGAGCCCTTGAGGAGGAAAACTACCATCAGCTTAAAAACCTTTCCTTTTGTGTTACGTGTGCACTAATGCATTCTGCTGATAAAATCCCAAGGACATGCATAATTTCAAATCCTTCCACTGGCTTTCAGACAGTAACTGAAAGGCAAAAATGCAAGATGACCATTGCCTCAATGAAAACGTTTCAAAGCCAAGTGTAAATGAATGCTGTGAATTACACATTTTTTTTCCCCCATGCGTCTCACTGATCTAAACTCTGAGGATCAATCAGTTGCACACAGAAGTCATGACCCTGCTCTCATTGCTGTAAGGAACTGTTGTCTCACTGCATGCTATGACCCTTGGTGTGAACCTGGTAATATTACTACTTGTGGGTCTATCAACAACAAGCCCTCTGTGGTCCCAATGTGCTTAAGAAAACTTAATTCCTCTTGTTCCAAATGTAGGGATCTCTTTTGTGCCAATTACCCTTTAACACTGCTATTCAAGCTTACTTTTCCAAACACTTGTCCCATAAACACTGCTCCCTTCACAGGGAGAGAGGCTGGCAATAGCAAAGAAAGCTACTGCAAAAATGTTTTCTCTTCATGTTCCCATTTTGGAATGGCTGTTAAATGTATGTCACTGTCTTTTAGAAAGCTTTACATAATGGCGGGATAGCTGACTTCTTCATGACTTAATCTACAACTGTCTTGCAGGCTTAGCAGACAGGTTGTAAATGCTTTATTGTCCCCATGGTAGCGTTAGATCTTCTTATGAATCTGTGGGTGAAATCAGATTCCTAGAAATCACTGTTCAAGAATATCTTGCCATTGACTGCCTCAGTGTTCAGTCACAGTCTCAGAGAATCCCTCTCTCTGGCTGTACTAGCCTTGGAAATGCATATTTCAGTTACTTCCACATTTGCAAACTGAAATCCCTTCCACCAAAAAAAGAGATGAGGCCTGGCCAAGCCAGTGTTCAGACACTGCCACAGCAGCAACAGCATTATTAATGTTCACAGTTGCTCTGCTTGCTGATTCTGCAGAAGGAGCACCAGGGCAATGCACATACGTCTGTTAGCAACCATTTGCCTGTGAACTATCCATCAGGGGGCTGGGAAATAGAAAACTGATATAGAGCACACTGGAGCACAAGGGGATGCTTGGCCTTCTCCACTCCACTTCTGTACTGGTGACTTCTATCTACCATTCTGGTCTTCTACTGAGCAAATAAATAAACTGGCCGTCGCTTTCTGTTGTAAGGTCCTGGTGACTTTTCTGGCTGAGCGGCAGGCTACCCCACCAGCGGGCAGCTGGGTAGCACAGTTTATGCTGTTTGTTTGCAAAGCGAGCAGGCTGGTGGCCCTGGGATGCAGGAGCACTATGAGAGAGCCAAAGGAGACCAAGCACAATTGATGGTAGCTGATAGCTTGATGGCCTGGAGGCCTTTTGCAGGCTCATCCGAGGCACAAATGCCACTTCTGGTTCTTCAGAAGGGCAGAATGAGCTTAAAACGGATAGAGACTGACATTGTAAGAGTTGTAGTTGAGGGAGACTGAGCTCTCTTGCTGGCCACTGATCTGCTTTGCGGCTTCAAGGACTTTGCTACCTCCTGCTTAGCCATGATTTCTGCACTTTGCTGCGACTCACTGGGTTAGACAGTGCTCCTCCGGGCATGGCCTCTGTCTCCTGCCCTGCTTCTCAGCAAGGCTCCTTGGCTCATGCTCAGCCCAGCTCCCATGGGAGTGCCCCAGCTGCAGAGAACCCACATCTGTGCCTCAGCTGTGCTTGCAATGTGGAGCAAACCAGGGGCTCGTCTCATATTCGTCTCATACTGGGGCTGTGGCTGGGAGCAGCCCCCCTGCAAATGAGCAACCTTGCTCACCTCACCACTTGTGAGGTTAAAATTAATGAGTTTCCATTCTGGATGGGTGCAGGCAAAGAGAGGGTGAGTTGCTGTAGTTAGGAACACGCAGGATCTGCTTTTAATGCCTGTCATTCCCTTGCTGAAGGATCACGAGGATGGCCCATGACCCAGTTCATCTGGCCTAAAGCTTTCTGCTCTTGAAAAAAAAAAAGGTTCACTGTCTGGCTGAACTTTTCCGCTGGCCATTCTGTGAGAATTTATGTTTCTCTTGCTGTTGCCTTTGGCATTTGCCTTTCTAATTGAAAGTTAGTGGCCTGAGGATCGGTGGCCTGCCAAAACAGTCGCCACGCGCTGCAAGGTGAGGATCGCCCTCACTGGCAACAGGACAGACAGACTGCAGAGGGAACAGGGAAGAACGGATGAAGGTGGACAAGGGTTGTAGGATCAGGTTCACTTTTCAGGGTTTCGCTGGATAGTCTTAAATATGGTTGTGTTGCCTGGTTCCCCCTCCCCAGGTGTTTCAACCACGTCCCGTGGGGGTGCTCAAATAAGCAACAGTAAATTTCTTTCCCTGAGCACATGGCACTGGTGAAACCATGCTCGTGTTGCTGGCTGATTTAGTGAAGATGTTACTGTCTAGGTCCTAGTTTACTGCCAAGTAGCTGTTGTGGGCACACAGCAAAAGGGGTGTTTTTTATACACACACCCTAAGTATCAGAGGTGGCAGTATTTTTTGCTCAGCAAACTTTCCATCTAACATGAAATGAGGAATGAGAAACCCTCGGCCACAAAGAAGGGTGCTTTGGAAACATACGTGCAAAGAAAAGAGCAGGTATACAGCCTATCCATCGAAATGGTACAGAATGGATTTTCTTCTGACCTGTTAAATAATGACAATACAATGTGAGTGGCCTTTGATATCGCTGATGACATCAGTTCAATTTCAAAGGACTGACTTGGGTTGTCTATTATTACTGTAGAAGGTTTAGTGTTTTCGTTTGAGCTGCTTGGTTAATTTTAGGTGAAAAAGTACTTATTCTCTTGTGGTTAGCACTTTGGGTAGTCACTTCCTGAACAGCTTCCTCTCTGCTGGCTCCCTTCAGGCACTTATTTCCAGTACGTTAGGTGGGCTTTTGGGTCAGAGCTTACAGAGCTGTGAGTCAGTTGAGAATCAAAGATGATATATTTTTTTTTTCTCTCTCTCAATCTCTGCACTGTTTTATTTCTGGAAAATCAAATATAACAGTTTAATCAAAAAGGAAGTGGGAAACAATATAAAAAATACTGCCTAGCTTTTGCACAAATAAAGAATAAATGAAATAGAAGCATATTCATCAAAATCCAAGTCAACACTGAAATAAAGTTGGCCCCTGTTGGTATATGCAACATAAAGGGAAAAGAAAAAAGTGGGGAGCAAAGCACTTATAAAAAGGATTTTTTTTTTTGGTGAAATAACTGTATTTTCAGAATATAATAGCAGTAATGCACTCTATGCATACACGTTACAGAGGGGAAAGCTTAGGGTTTAAATGAAATATTTTTCTTTTTCCATAAAAATAATAGCTTTGGAGAGACTTTAGGACAGGGAGTTAAGACCTGGACAGTTTTGGGGGGCTGAATTGCAAGCATCCAATGTGATCAGCAGTAACAGGGCAGATGGACCCTTTAAGGGCCTGGCAAGGCAGCAGGCCGCTCGGTAATAAAGAGATGCACAGGGACCGGGAATCCACCCAGGGGACTGGGAATCCACCCAGGGGCTTTGAGCCAACAGCCTTAAATAAATCTCCAGTGAAGAAGGAACACTGGAAACACTAAAAAAAAAAAAAAAAAAAAAAAAAAAAAAAAAAAAAAAAAAAAAAAAAAAAAAAAAAGGCAAGGCAAAGTAGGCTGCAAAGGGACAAGTAGAAAGATATGCCCTAAAGTGTCTGAGGGAAACCACTGTTTTTTTTTGTTGTTGTTGTCTGTTGAAAAGGTCTGGGGAAAAGCTGTTCAGATTTCCCTGGCATGGATACAGTGCTTGGCACTGTGGCCTGACAGTGAATGAGCCAGGGATGCCCTACCAGGTACGCGGCGTCCCTAAGAGGTGACCTGATTCTTGCTTAGATCAGCAGCTCTCCTTCAGCTACATTGCACCACCATCCTACAGAGCTCTTATACCCTAATTCCCCAATTTCAACTGAGGTTGAAAATGATTTGAACTCCCCAGGTGGAAGGACCTATCCAAGAATAGACTCTCATAGGTGATAGTGACTCTTTGCTATGCTGTCATTTGAAACACTAGCTTAGAAAGATGTTGGGCAAACCACAAGAACCTGTGCAACGTGCTGTAGGTGACCCTGCTTTGCAGGGGGGTTGGACTGGATGTTCTCCAAAGGTCCCTTCCAACCTCAACCATTTTGTGATTCTGTGATTCTGTTCTATCAAATGACCACTGGATACACATTTTCCTCTCTGCTTTTCTCACGTAGTACCAAGGTGCTATCAAGAAGAACTCTAGGAATTTTCACTGCCTATAATTTGTGTTGGTCTTATCCTTCAGGATCAGGAGAAGTTTTTGAGATTAGAGTGTGCATTTCCTTGAATGGAAGCACGGGGGGAGCGTATAAACAGGAGGGGGAACGCCTGTTCACACACGTTGATAGTGATAGGACAAGAGGAATGGTTACAAACTAAGACAGGGGAGATTTAGGTTGGATATTAGGAGGAATTTTTTCACTCAGAGGGTGGTGAGGCACTGGAACAGGTTGCCCAGAGAGGTTGTGGATGCCCCATCCCTGGAGGCATTCAAGGCCAGGCTGGATGTGGCTCTGGGCAGCCTGCTCTAGTAGTTGGCAACCCTGCCCAGAGCAGGGGGGTTGAAACTAGATGATCTTTAAAGTCCTTTTCAACCCATGCCGTTCTATGATTCTATGATTCTATGATTCTATGATGCCAATAAAATTCTGCCATGGTTTTATTTATGTCATCTCTGTAAGATTGCGTGACACCAAGTGAACAATTTCTGGACAATGTAAGAATAAAGCTGTGAAGGTTAATCCAACCTTGCTTTGTGTATTGTCCAAGGAACATATCCCTAAGCAAAATACTACCAAAGTGGAAGGTGGGAAAGAGAAGCTCATCAATTCCTTTCCCTCCCTTTCTGTTAATCTCTTTATCACTACCAGATTTCGTGAGAAACAAAGATCTGGAAAAAAAAATTGGATCCCAGCTTCCTCTTGGTCTTGAAGGGAGACCTGAGGAAATTCACAGAGCATTTCTCAGAAATGTTTAATAAAACCATCTTTGAGTCCCTTAAAGTCTTTGGGGTTACAGAAATTCCAGTTTACTGCAGCTGGGTGAAAGCCAATGAATGGATAGTGTTGCCAAGTGGCAGTGGCTGTGGTACTGGTAAAATTCCTGTCGAGAGGTTTCAGTTCAAGTGCACTTCATGTCTGATGAAGGCATTGCTTTTTTTAATCTGGTTTTACAGTGTGGCCCCTCCTTGGGTGCAATCTAACCTCTGGTGCCAAAGTTATGTGGTCATTTCAGTACAGAATGCAAAACTACCTTTCTTCATATTGGATTTTTTTTTTTTTTTTATCCATGAAAGAACCTGGATAAAGACAGCACCTTCTGCTGGGAATGTTAGTCAGGTAAAAGCATGGAAACAGATGCCCAAAGTGCCAAGGGAAGCAGAAAATGGCATCAATGCCATGATGTCCCAACATAGTAAATAGCCTCATCCAAGTCCCATCTACTCTATACAACAGAGGTCATGTTGCACCTACTTCCTGTGATGACTCCCCTTACCCTCACTCTCTGTGAACGTGTTTTGGTAGGCCTGCATTTTCTGGCTGATTTTTTACTGTGGGGCTTTGAAAGGCAGATGTGTGTTTTGCCTCGTGAGCAGGAGAGCGACTGCCTGCAGAATGTTGTTAGCTGGGAGATTAAACTGGATAAGCTGAAGTACTGTGAGTGGAGATTTTAGAATTGGCACATTCTATTTTCAATTTATAAACCTATTTTGATATTTATATAGAGTCATAAAATATAGCAGGAATGTTTTAATATATTTACTTTCGTAGGACAGCTATACATATATCCTGAAACTGAAGCTGTTATTTTTGTTTTCTTTACTTGTTATCCGGTAATATGTAAATTATTGATTACATGCACTCAGGCTTAGCAAATCTTGCATTCAGATGTACCTTTTTAATGACTGAAATAGTGTTTTTTTTTAAGAGTCTGTGGGTAGTAACATTAATTGGCATACAGTGCTGAAGAACTGCTTTAACCCACCAACTGAACAAATATGTCTGTCATGATGCTGTCATGGTTACCTTTGATGTAAAATCACATTCTTATTGTGCAAGAATGGAGGGGCAACATTATTTGGAAAGAAGAGTTCGGGTGACAGTGACACTGATTTGTAAGATCAGGTTCTGCCATTATTGCTGTTACTTTTACTTTCCTGGAGCTGCTGAGATGCAGCTGAGGGCAGAAATGGAAACAGAATGTGGCTTATAAAGGAGTCAAGAGTGTTCCTCATTTGTCTGGCAAAGAAAGAAAGACAAGGAGAGGGGAGGACCCTCCAAGATTTTGATGTACTTGCTAAGAAAGAGATGGAGGAAGGTAAAGAGAATGGAAAGTTTCAATGAAGTTGGAAGGACTGAATAAAGGAAGTTCCATTCAGGGTTGGAAGTGTGGTCTTCAACATCACCACCACTTTGGCTCCAAGTCAAATTAAATAATGAATGTTTTCCTTGACCTTGTGCTACTTTCGTAGTGTGTTATATGATATGTTCAAAAATTAAACTAGTCCTTAATAATACTCCTTAGTTTGGTGTTATTATTGGAGTACCACATACATCCTAATCCTCCAGACCTTGCTTGGACAGAACTGCCAGTGTTTTCAGAGCAGGTTTCACCAAATTGCCCAAAGAAAGCTTGTGAATAGAGACTTATTTCAGAGCAGTACTACACATTCCCAATGCTCACTGAAATGGTAGCCGAAATGGGTTGGAAATGTCATAGCAGTGGTGTTTAAAGATATGTTGGCATTGCTTATTTTCATCAGTCTGGAAATACTGTGAGATTGCCTGGAAGCAGCAAGAAAGGAGTGAGACTGTTCGATGGGAAATAATGGACTTGGTTTGCTTCAGGTTAAGGTGGAAGACGTGGGTGGTTTCCTCTTGGAATCAGCTCATTCGTCTTCCACCCCCAGAAAGCATGTAGTAATGGGCCAACACTATGAAGGACCTGCAACTATGAGATCAGAAGTCTTTTAGATCAACATAAGTAGGGTCTGTCTGTGCTTTTAGGGATGCATATTCTGCATTTTCATCGTTGCATAAATAACACGGCAAACCAAATTAATGCCCAGGCCAGGTTATGACAGTTTTTAAAGAAAAAGATTGTTGCCTTATTGGCATTAAATGTGGTTGAAAGGGGGAGTGCAGAGATACAATGCCATATGGCGGCAAATAAGGCCTAAGCTTTCTGCTTCCCCAGGTGCTGGGCAGTAGGTGTCCTCTTGGGGAAGTGGAGAGGAGAGCAACCAATGTACCAGACTTCAGGATCTTCCTCAGGATTTCTGTCATCTTTACTGGTGAGGGAAAGGGGGACTTTGCCCATCCTCACCTGCTGGAGAGTCCAGAGTATTTATAACCTTTTCCCCTAGGACAGGAGGTTTGCTTTCATGCACTGCACAGTATTTTTCCTTTGTTAGTACTTTGCCTCCTGCCTCCAGACGAGCTTGCCGTCAAAACTCCAAGCAGATCTCTTGTTTGGGAAAATGCTGCCTAAAGTGTAGAATTTGGAAGAGCTCTTGAAAATACATTTGGATGTTATAAAGTATTCAGCTTTCAAACAGGTAATGTTCAGAGTGTGCACAGAGCAATAGAGGGAAGGACAGAGAATGAGAAGGAGGGGAAGAGTGCTCAGTGTTGTCAGAAAACCACAAGACCTTTGAATTACTACACTGAAAATTGAAACTGCTTTATCAAAATTGATGGAAGTGCCATGTAAGGTTGTTCTCCCCTGTACCTTATTTCCAAAGTTTGCACTTTGAAATGTGTTTATCTGTAATTCAAACCTAGGGGTTTGACTCTGAGTGACCTCGAGTTATTTTTTTAAGCAGTCTCTATTTATGCGACTCTATGCACGATGACCCTTTGGGCACCAAAAGACATGCTGATGTGCTTTGAAATCAAAATGAATACAACCCCCTTTCTTTCCACCCCTTTCCATATGGTAACTTCTGGAAAATTGTCTTTTCTCTAAGTCTAAGAAAAGATCACAGAAAAACTGGCAGGTTATTGTTTGGAGAATGCATAATACTAATGGCATAGCTACAGTATTATGCACATTATTAAAGTATGCATATGTGTGTATACAGTCTCAAGCACATACTGTACATACATACTATGTCATGTGAGAACACTTCAGCAAAATCATTACAATTTGTCATATATTGTCCCCTCCACCACTATTTGAAGATGAAAGTTTTCAATACCAATGCTGCAAAGTGGGTATTATGTTGATTTATGCTAATCGGTTCTATAGATGCTGTCATATTATATTGTGAAGTGATGACATTGGTGAAATACTGTTGCTTCCAATGTTATCAGCCCACCAGTGCTGGTGCGAAAACAACAGGGGAACCACCTAGTTCCACAGTCTCCACGGTCTGTTAGATGTACTTGGGAACTTGGGACTTCTCCAGTTATGCCTTTTGTTTGGCAGTCCTTTACTGGCACAGCTTGTCATAGAGAGGTTACAAAGGTGTGAAAAATGAGACATTTCTCAAATGCCTTCCACATTATTACTGTCTGACTAGGACAGGACCCATTACAGTGGACAAGTGAGGTTCCTTGGGCACATAACCTGGCAACCTAACCTAGGCGCTGTGAACAGCCATCTTTGCACCATGCGGTAGAGCAAGAAACCTTGATGACAGATGGCAATCTCTGTGTGATATGAGTGAGATCTTACCAGTGTCCATAATGGGGAGGAGTATGGATGTTGTTGCTCTGTGACCTCTCCAGTGTTAGTGGTGGTGGGACTACTCAGAAGGACTTCAAAAAAGGGGAGAAGACAGGGAAGGGCAATGGTCAGCTGCTGCTCCTTCAAAGCATTGACACTGCAATTTTTATTATTATTGATAATAGAACTTTGCTATAAGCTGAAATTAAATGTATTGACATTCATGTGCAGGTATAGCCAATGACCACTACTCTGTTTCAGCTATGAGTTAAGGAAAGACTGCCATTTTCACATCAGCTCTGAAGGAGGTGTTTTGATGAAATGGAAATGAGTCAAGTTATTTTGCATTTGTGTGATTTTATGTTTACTATGTCCTGTATTTGGGTGCATGCAAGACCTTCATAGGATGAATGCAATTTGGGACTGACACAAATGACTTTCACTGTCCAGAATGGAATGCAAGAGTGTTTTGTTTGTATTTGGCTTTTTGTGTTAATTAGCAGAACATGGAGGGCATATTAGCTAGTGGTGAGGGTATAACACAGTCAGTTGACTTTCAACAAAGCAGTAACAAAATGTTACACTATTTTAAAATGATCCCTTAGGTCATGCTGTATTGTGGCTAAAATAACATGACCTTCACCTACTTACCTGTTGTGAAATTTAACCTCAAAGGATACATTCTAGCTGGGTAATTTCTCTTCCAAGCAACTCTAGATTTATTATCTAAGCCCAGCCTGAACTCAGTTTGCTGCTTTTGATCACTATATTAATTTAACTGAAGAGCCTCTAAAACAAAAGGAACATTGATAGAATGGAAGCAGAGGATATAGAGAACACAGCAATACAAGCCTTTCTTGCAAAAGAAAGTTGCCCTGAAGAAGTAGTAATAGATCAAACACTCTTCATCTCCAGGCATGTCTATGGTGATAGAAGTTAACATTACTCCATTCTTCTTATTGACACATCGTTTGTTTAAAAAGTAAACTCAGTTTGACTCATAGACTGTAATGATCAATTTGTAACATATGGTGGAAAAATTTTAAAGGCTCAGTACAAGGAAGAGGTACAAGGGGGTGTGGTAAGAAAAAGTTGCAGCTATTGAAGCACAGAAAGGGAAACACTGAGCAGTCCTTGGGAGATTATAAGAGAAAAGTTTCTTGTTTTCCCCACTGCTTCATTTCTGAAACTGGTGTGCACCAAGAAGCTCAAAGAAACATCAGGGATCCTTACATGCTTCCTTCTGCTGGAGACAACGTTAGGGGCTATGCCCCCTAGTGCATGGCTTAATGATACGGGGCAAGTGAGCCCCATTTCACTGATCAATTCCTGAATAGCCTTGCAAGAGGATAAGACATCTGCGTGCTTCCTAAATGTAGAGTAGAGGCAGATATGCCCTCATGCAGGGCCAAGAGGCTACTGCCGTCTCTCCCTGCAGATACGTTTCTCCTCTGTACCTTGATTACTCTGATGCTTGGATTTCAGCACTTCCTCAGAGCTTGGTGGCATCCTGTTTTTCCACTAATTGCTGTAATTCTCCATCAAAATGATCAGTGATGCAGTGAGGACTAGCAGTAAATAATACTATAATCATCCTTAGCTATCATGCAGGGAATTGTCTCCACCCCTCTTTTTGCATGAGGCTTTTGACACCTCTGTCTATGCATGCATGTATGCACGCATGCATAGACATGGGAAAGTGCGTGTGCTTGAATGCGTGTGTGTGCGTCCCCATGTATGTTTATATGTATCAATGAGAGCACAGATTTTGCAGTGTATGTTTTATTGCACAAAAGAGAGATAACAATTTGTCTGGCCATCACTAAAAGGACCTGCAGCAATATTCAGCTAAGAAAGGGAACACCCTCCTACCCAGCACAACAGCATGTTTGTGGTGATTGCTGTTATTGAAGCAGTTTATTAAGTATACAAGAAAGTCCAATACAACAAATTCAGAGGTAAAGAAAGGCTGTAAAGGCCAAGATGACAGCTTTCCTGTGAATCTACTCATTATAGAGTCATTTGGGCTGGTCACTACTTTTCAGGTAAAATGATATTTTTGTGGGAGAAAAAAAAGGAATTTACAAAGCCAAAGTGCTCTATCCTATTCTCCTCCTTTCTCTCTGCTCAATTTTCTGATAATCTCTGGTATTCACTGAATCAAATGGTGACTGCTGATTGTTTTGATGATAAATTGCCTGCAGTGCATGTGGGACTAATTATGAGATGGCACATTTCATTCTGCCACCTGTATAAACTAAATTTTAGACAGGCACAATAATGGAAATGTTCACAACAACACAACATTTGGAAAAGCTGCAGACCTTCTCTCCCGTTCCCTCCCCCACTGCTACTAATGGAAGGAGAGTTGGGTCTTGAGTATATAAAGGGAAAACCTGAGGGAATAGGAGGATGTGAATAAGGGCAGAATCAACCTGGAGGATCTACAGGAAAGGAGAAATGGGGATCTGGGAGAAAAGAAAGAGAAGGGCAATATGTCCATAGAGAAGGAGAGATCAAAGGGAGGGAAAGACCTGAAAGCAATAAGATTGTTTTGGTGCATGAGAGGGAGATGAGGCTCAGAAAGTTGTGGCCTGGGGAGTAAACGCTCAATAGGTACAGGCAAGAAGCTAAGAAGAAAGGGAGGAAATCTGGGTCAGACCCTCCTTGGTGACTGAGGGCTGCCAGATATAGCTAGGAAAGTGAAACAGGGTGAATTGTGACCTCCTCTGAACTCCTAGTATGGCCAAGACACAAGCGTCACTGTCCATGTGAGGCCAAAAGGGAAACCACAGACACATTTTGCCTAACCTCTTGCTTCTTCTTGTGGGGGAGGAGGTGTAAAGTTTCTATTAGCATTCTTCAACAGAAAGGTTACTTTGTGCATAGGAGAATAACTCCAAATCATTATAAGCCATATTACATCCTCTTCTTGATATTTCTCACATTGAATGGGAATAACACAATGGGCTAGAGCATTCAACTTTGTCTTTCTCTTTTTGGAGCAAAAAGTCCTTTTTGCCTCTGACCTTCTATACACAATTGTCCTGCCTGTACCCCCAGCTTTCCACAGATGTCAAGAGAGTGCAAGTGTACGTGCAGGTCCTTGTGTGTGAGAGGGAAAAAGAGCATGGAGCTGTTGTTTTGCCCTCTGTTTTATGCAGTGGTGTTGTCATGGAATTTGATAATAATATATAAATAGTCCTTCTCCTGTCTTCTCTGCTCCAGTACTGGTGCTTGTATCTCCCCTGTCTCATCCAAGGGTCCCAGCGCAGCAGCTGACACATAACAGCACATCACTGCCGCTCGTCCATGCATATATGCATGTATATGTATTTACACGTTATCATCACATTGACTGGCTGGAGCCTCCTTTCGGTCATGTAGTCTTCAAACGCTTTATGTCCCTTGTTGCCATTGTGTTTTGCACATTGTATTACATCACACAGGGATATCACTGGGATATCAGTATCTCATTTTTGTGGTATGCTTCTCATCTCCCAGAACAAATATTTGTGACCTCATCTGTGTTTGTTCAATACTCTTTTTTTTCCTACCGGATTGCAATCCTAGCACAAAGGCATTATTTCAAAGAGAATTATGCACATGCATAGTTGCTTTTCTTCTTGCAAGAGACTGGTAAAAGTCATAATATTTGCATTAAGCCTTTCTATAACACCTTAGCATATACATAGAAGAGACAGCATTTCTAGCAATGCAAACTGTAGATTTTTGCCTCCTTTCTTGAGGACAAGAGACTAAATCATTGTGGGTGGATTGAGTGTCTATCAGACCTCCTCTGATAGAACTCCTGAATGCATTGACCATCTTAATGAAACTGAATTTGAGGTTTGGAGGATATGAATACCCTACAGAGTTTATGTACATATGTACTGGATAAAAGAGAGACACAAATTAGTATTCCCACCAAAGAATGGTTGAAGAGTGAATTCATCTAGATCATTGGACTCCAGAGAACAGACTCAGGAAAGAGTGGGAGAAGGAGACAGCACTGGGAGTACAACAACATGATGAAATGTCCTGCTATGTGTAAATTTCTTCTGTGTCTTGCACCTTGTCAAATACCACTAAATCTGAACCTGAGGCTCAAAGGTACAGAAACAGAGTCTTTATAAGTTTCACTGGCAATGGAACAACGCAGAGTTTTTCTTCTGCCATCCACCTGTCCAGCTAGCCAGCCAGACACATGGTTATACTTTGGAAAATCATAGCCATTTTGCAGTTTTTTATACTGTAACACACTGTAATTCTGCCTTTGACTTTCCTTATGCATAACATTGCTTTATGAACTATTAGGAGTGCCAGGAAAAAACAAGCCTGCAGAAGCAGCAGGTTGGTAGACAGGTATGAAGTCCCGCCAATGCATTATTATTTTACTGTAATACAGTAATCTCAGATTTGATTTGCCTTCAGAATTTTGCCTTCAGGTCTGACTGGAGGCTTCAAGTAGAAAACAGTAGTGTATGCATCTTGTGGTGGACCCCTGTGTAGGCACAAATGTTGCCTCCCATTTAGGGTTGATCTTGAAGTTGTGCAGCAGAGCTGGCTGCTGCTCCTTGGACACACAGGCAGAAGGGATGGGGAGCTGGGGAGATACAGATTTGCAAACTGGGAAGTGAGAGAAAAAATGAAAGCTGTGATGGTGCAGGGGACCTTTTCTGAGCAGCAGGATGTACAGTGGTGGTGGGATACAATGTCTTTTGATCCTTATGCGTTGAAGAGTAAACATACAGGTCATGTATTATGTTAGGTATAATGTGCTCCACTGTAGCAACAGGAATTACTTAACCTTTCTCTTTTTTTTTTTTTTCTCATTCTTGAATCCTTATGGAAGAGTCCTTGAGCCCTTCAGGACATGGAACCTTTCTGATCCCTGAATCAAACCTCCTCTCCAGAGTCCTCATTTATGTTCCATCTCTGTATCAAATAAAAACAGAAAAGTGTGATAGCACTGAAGTTAAATAAGCCACCTTTTTACAGCTAGGACCAATAAATCTGTTTAAAGATGCATTACTACTTTTCTTGAGGGATAATTTAGACTATGTATCAAAAGGAAAATCAATAGTTTTTTCAATTACAAATAATTGCCTATTTGACTCCTTTCCACTTCTTCTTTTTTATTTATTTTGTCTTCAAAATATTTCTACTGAGAGTGTCTTCTGTCTGAAATCTAAACCAGTAACACTTTCAACACAGAAGCAAGCAAAGCATCCCAGGAAGCCTTAACAGTGATGGCTTCAAAGGCTGTTCACACTGTGCAGAAAGTAGCCAGAGATTCATGAGCCAGAGTGAGCTCATGTTCACTGTGCTACAGCATGAATAGGGTGAAATCCCCATTCTATAAAACTGTACATAAATGCTGTCAGGACATCAGGGAGATATAGCCAGCTCTCCATCACTGGGCTCCTCCCTAGCTGGGAAATCTTTAATTTGGGTTAGGTTAAGTATCTCTAGGAGACATTATTCAGCTTTCCAGGTAAAATATTTTGGGCCATCTGAGACAGAAGAAAGACAATTAGAGGTCAGAAAATAAAAGGCAATTCGAATAACATCACATTTTCATAATTTCTCCACAGCAGATATCAATAAGAAACAAGGTTTTGTTTGTTCATAATTTTTCATTCAGTATTTTTTTTTTTCATTTTGTTGGTGATACAGAAACAAGCCCTCAAGTTGAGGGGAGGAACACTAACCAAAGAAACAGGTATTTCCTCACAGAAGTGTCGTGCTTTGAAGAAACATTCCATGATGTTAAAGCTGGAAGTAGCTGAAAACCCGAGGGAACCTGTGTAGTGTCCTATCTTTCCCACTATCTTTCCCAGTCTCTCATGTTTTTCCGGTGGGGGGGGGAGAAAGAGAGAGTGAGGAAGTGGGGAAAAGTGTCCCCCATTGCCTCCCCCTCTCCCCCCCCGATTGACTCCCTGAGGAGAAAAAGTAAAGGGTGTAATTATTAATAGTTTCTGAGAAATGGTTCCCAAAGTATGGAGGTGATGGCAATGCTGTGTACAAATACCAAATTAGTCACATGACCAGTAATTTTATCATATCATAAGCCAGTGTTACACAGTACAGCAAAATAATAACTTTAAACAAATCCCCAGAGGTGATAAACATCACAACAGGGAACACATACAGTAAGTAATGTGCTATACAACAGAATTCCGAAAACAAATACAATAATCCCAAGATCAAAAAATCAACATTGTGATTAGTAACTATTAAACTGATATAATGCTTATAACGATTTTGTTTTAACATGCTCTGCTCAGATCTGTTGTTATCTCAGCCCCAAGTTGGGCACCAAAAGGACTGTTGTGGTTTGACCCAGTGGGCAGCTAAACACCATACAGTTGTTTGCTCACCCCCCCACTCCCAGTGGGATGGGGGAGAGAATCGGGAAGGGAAAAAAACATAAAAGCTCGTGGGTTGAGATAAAGACAGTTTAATAGGACAGAAAAGGAAGGGATAACAATAATAATAATAATAATAATAATAGTAAATAATGATGATGATGATGACGATGATGCTGAAAGAATATAGAAAGCAAGTGATGCACAATGCAATTGCTCACCACCCGCTGATCAATGCTCAGCCCATCCCTGAGCAGCAGCCCCCCCACCCCAGCCACCCCATATTAATTCTTCAGCATGATGTCATACGGTATGGAATATCCCTTTGGCCAGTTTGGGTCAGCTGTCCTGGCTGTGGTCCCCTCCCATCTTCTTGTGCACCCCAGCTACTGAGAAGGTGGTATGAGAAGCTGAAAAGTCCTTGGCTCTGTGTTAGCACTGCTCTGTAACAACTAAAACATCGGTGTGTTATCAGTGTTGTTCTCATCCTGAATCCAAAACATAGCACCATACCTGGTACAAGGAGGAAAATTAACTCTATCCCAGCTAAAACCAGGACAGTAGGTCTTTTCTACCAGTGAGTTTGGTGGTGTATAATAGAATATATCTCACGTGGTAAAGGCTCAGTTCTTTGAGGGGGAAAAAAAAAAACCCACAAATTTTTAAGCCTTAATATCTTGCATTTCCTGACTGTGCCTTTGAGCTTACATTTAGTTCTAATGAAGGATAAATAGTTGGCAGAGACACATTCTTCTCACTTTCTTGAGGAAAGGCAGGTGGGAGTGGGGAGCTAAAGAAATCTTAATGAAAATGCGCATGGTTTGAGAAGATGTTTCTCTGAGCATTCTTGTTACTCCTTCACACCTTGAAAAGTATTTGAAGTGATAACAGGGAGTCTGCTAAAAGTGGATAGTGAATGGGAGGCAGAAGTCGTTACATGCTAAAAAGGGTATTTCATAATAGAGAGCTACTGAGAGCCCTAGACTCTCCCGAATGTGCACATTAATAACACCTTAAACAAGTGCCAAACTAAAAGTGCTGAAAAAGGACAGAAAACAGTCCATTCATCTCCTATTAAGATAAGATTAAATTCTGCTCTTCAAAAATAGATCATAGTGTATGTAAACTTTCTTATGAACAAACAGGAGGTGAATCTGCCCATTCACAACTAGACATTTTTATCGTAAAGTAGCAGTAACTTCTTCTAGTGCTTTTATTTTTTTTCCATAAAAATAAAAAATGTAACTAACAGCGGAGGTTGTTATAGTGCCAGTTCTGCAAAGCATTTAAGAACGTGCTGAAGTGCTTCCCTATGCAACAAAGCCCATAGCACATGCTTTATCTTAAACATGTGCTCAAGTCCCATTGCAGGCATCAATGTTTAAACACGTGTCTAAATGCTTTGCTGTACCAGAGCTCCGGGCACAATTCATTGTCCTTTGAAGCCAACGGGAATCTTTCCAGTCCTTTCGATAGGTATCCCATCAAGTAATAAATCTCAAATGCTAAATAATCAAACCAGAGAATAAAAAGAAATCTGTTAAATGTAGTCACCGACTACATTCAAATAGCAAATAAATATATATTAAAAAAAAAGCAGGATGTGGTCACAGCTACTCCAAAAACAGATACAAAGAGAGATGAGATTCACTCAATAAATTCTTTGTTCAGTTATGCATTCAGCATGTTCATTTTTCTAAGCTATAAACCTGTATTTACATAATTTTTTTGATGTTGCAGTTCATTGTAGCCCTGATTCAGCAAATTACTTAAACAGGTGCTTCGCTCTGTACATCTGTAAGTCCAAAAGTTAAAGTGGATCCACAAGTACTTGGGGCCTATCAATAAACTGCAGCCTAGAAGATGGCTTCACTGCATTTCAGATCATATAAACCTTCTTCCAAAAATAAATTACTATCCAGAGAAGGAGTCAATATATATTAATTTTATAGCCTGTATCTTCTCTCAGTCAGACATTCTGAGAAGCACTTATACAAAGAAAAAGTAATTAAAAGAAAAAAATGGCAAGCAAGAAAACCAGAGGATTGTACTCATTTGCCCATACTTATTTTTTTTAGGCTGAAAACTGTTTAAGTCATAACAAAGCTACTTTGCTCATTGGAAGTTTTGTCTGCTTCTTTGAAAAGATAAAGTCAGGCCATCAGATGCAACGGACCAGTTAAGAGAGTACCAAACTATTGTTCTGGATGGCGGCAAATATAATACAGAAGAAGATCAGATTGAAACATATTTTGCAAACTGGATGAAACCAAAGCTCGGGGTTTGAAGATTTCATACACACTTCTCAAGCACAATATGCTTTTTTATTATAATAGAGAAAGTGCTAATATGGCAGAAAATTTGTATCTTTGTGTTATAGTAATGCCTTTCTTGTCATATTACTTAACATCTATATCACATTAGAAACCTACACGGTACCTTTATAAAATAAATTGACACGTTACATTAGCCTTCAATATGACAATTTTACATTCTTGACAGAGAAGGCATGACAACGACCCACTTAAATACTGTAAGGCTGAAACAAAGAGAGTCATGCTGATGCCTATATTGTGAAGCTTCAGTCCTTGGTGTTGCATGAGCATTGGCACTCAGACAGATAACCAAAATGATGTACTCTTCCCTTCTGCTGACACACCTCCTTCTTCCATCTTACTGACAGAGAAGGGACATGAATTGCCCAAGTGGCCTGGCCATGGTGGTGGGACAACCCTCCCAGTATACACTTTGGGATAAATAGGGCAAAACTGACTCAGGACATCAACACAGCTCCAGACTTCTCTTGGTCACTCAATGACTAACCGTTGCCCCCAACTTACATAGGACATTGCTCTTTATTTGCAAGCACATTATAAGCAAATTCTAGTGAAAATCTTAAGGCAACTGAGTCATTCTTTGCGTACCGGAAGCAATTTCTACCTTCTAAGCTTGTTACAAAGTCCGAGCAAGTAATTCTGGGAATATTCCCTCCAATGTACCAAATCAAGTGTGTGCCCAGAACTCTTTCCTTTAATATTTCCAAGTGTTTCTCTCATATTATCTAGCTATAGGATTTACTAAGCATACCATGGAAAGGAATTGCCTTACACAAGGGGCAAGACCTTGGGAACCTCAATGTACCTGTTGCATTTCAGGAGATATTGGCATGAAGGTTGGCCAAGCTAGTGCATTGCTTCAGTGCCAGATGATGCTTCAGCTTCTCTAGTCTTCAAAATAAGGATGGAAACACGTAATGCACAGAGAGCTGATGATACATGAAGCACTACAAAAACAGAGTACAACATAAAGGCCAAGTCATTTTATAATTGTTTTCTGACTAAAACTGAATTAGAGTCTTAGTGACAGAGCACTGAAATATATATTCACATAGATTATAATGTGGCATGATAACATAGTAAGATGTTGGTAAAAGCAAACTGATATTCCTAATCAGTCAACTTTATTAACCTCATATAAGAGAACACAGTGAGTAGATATTGCCTTTCCTTTGTATTTTGTTAGCAACCTGCTATTGCCGTCATAACACATTATGAGCAAAACTGCACTGCAGATAAAACATCTGTTTTGAATAAGCAGGTGTATGGCAATTTCAGAACCAAACCCCAAAACCTAATTAAAGGTTGCTATTCCCGTTTAACAAAAAAAGTGTTGCTGAAAGTTAACCACAGTATAACAGTAGCATATGGATGCACACACTCCTCTGTTTATCAGGAGTCACTTCAATAAACAAGTGAATCCACAGCTTGCACAAGTCTTCCGTTGTTTTTGCTTTTCCCCTTTCTTAATAATGCATTTTAACATGGTAAACAACATCGCATTTTAAGCAATTGGAAAAAGGGTGATGGACATTGTTCATACCCAGAAAACTTATATTTGTAAGCCAAATGCTGACCACTTCATTGCTACTAGTTACATTTTCCATTTACACCATGTTAACTCTTTCCTGAATTAATTAATCTTTTTGTTGATCCTGGCTTTATTAACAGCTGTTCTAAGATCAATGGAGGGTTTTGCTGCTGCTATAAAGTATTTGGTTTCTCTTGTCCAACTTGACAGGTGGAGAGAGTGTTCTGCTCTGTTTGGACCTTCTAGTAATTAAATCTATTTCAAAAGAGCTATTTGGCTGTTTTAGAAACATGATTAATAATACAGTTTCTTAAAAAGTAATTAGGAGAACTAGTGAATTCAGAGAAACCAAATAGTTTCCTCTGAGTGTCATTTGGACCTAGAAGGTTAAGAAAATACAGACCACAGCCTGAAAAGCATAGATCACAAAGTATGAGTCTTTCAGTGTTCTTGAAAGAGAGGGAAACTTAGGGAGAGCTGCACTGAAGTCGTCTTCCATCAAGCCTGTAGATCTGCCAGTCAGTGAGACCTTGGAGATAAAGGCAGTTGGAACAGAAGGCTGAAGAGACCATGAAGGTAGTTAACTCTGGCGCTATGATAGACATGAAGTCCAGAAATTATAAATTATTCTTCCCTTTCTCCTTCTATAAAAGCCTGAGGCGTTTCATAAAAAGGGCCCAAACCCACAGAAACTACAATGTGCTACTAGAAAAGAGAAAGAGAAATGAGGTGTAGATGATTGTACATGTACTATAGCCAGATCACTTTAAGATCTGAACCTGTCTTGGATACTCCAGGAGGAAGGCAAAACTAAATAAATATTAAAGTGGGGAAGTCAAGATTTGAATCACTGCATAGGAAAAGCTACTCCTCAGCCCTTAAAAATGATCCAGTGGAAGACTTACATCATGTACCTATATGTAAATGTGATACAAGTACCTCGTGCATCCTGAAAGCATTTCTATCCTCTCATACAATTCATCAGGCTCCATCTTTGAACTCACTCATTCCACACACATACATGCATTTGGAGTACAGGGTTAAAACTTTGTTCCCCTCACGGTTAATGCTTGGTCTTGTTTGAAGCTTAAATCTACTAAAGACCACCTCATACTCCTTAACATAACTCCTAGTATGTTTAAATAAGTACAGGAAACAAAGTCAAGCTCTTTTAATCTTCTGTTACAGCCTTCCTACTCTCAGCCACTCTACCAGTCCATGGCAGAAAGACCCTTAAAAGAGTTGAGTATTTAGGAGTAGGATTTCAAGGCACAGTGCCTCACTGATAAATGTGTTTTAACAAATTCCAGTAGATATGTTATTGAGTTTATTGTTTAAGAGCTTCTACATCTGTCATGCTTGGAGTAAATTCTCCTTCACATGCATGCAACATGAAGGCATACCTTTCTAACCCTCATTTAATACAATGAGCTAGAGGTATGATTCTTGTTGTGCTTGGTGCTGTACAAACACAGAAGACAAACACAGTCTGACTTTAAATTTCTCACAAACTACCATTATTTCTTTAAAAGTTAACCATCACTTTTTTGAATGAATGAACTGAAAACATGTATATTCAATGTACTGGGAATTATAGCTTGAAATGTCAGGACTGATGGAATAAGGGAAAAGGATAAATGTTCCTGTTAACTACTTTACCATGTGCAAGTGAAGAAAATAGAATGGAAATAACTTATCCAAAATGATGTAGGGTGTGCCAGATTTTATGGCAAGACATAAGACTCATGGCTATTATAATGTTACTTTATTTTTATTGCTCTGGATCACAAGCAAATGAAGGGTACAGAATATTTTTTGGTGCTTTACTTATGGGTGATTCAGTCCAAAATATGATGCACTATTTTTTTTTTCTTTTTAATTTGGAAATTGTCATTTGACTGGTTTTAGAAAAAATATTCTTTAAGACCAAAAAGCAATTGCAATAGCCAGCATTAGTAAAAAGTGAGCTGGACTGCAAAATACGTGAGATTTTTCAGAAAACAGTATGATAGGCTTAGCATCCTGTTGCTTTTTAAGCCTTTGAGGAGCACCCGGCTCACATTTGCAAGCTTATCTTCATGTTTAGGAGGGTGAGAAACTCAGAGTCCTGAGATGAAAGCTGAGATGCAGTTGCTGTTCTGGGAAGGCAAGCCCAGGGCGCTCTGTAGGTGCAGCCAGCAGCCACCGAGCCCAGCTCCAAGGGAGATGGGCTGAGCATTGCTCATCCACTCAGTTTAGGGTGCAACTTGGATATTACAGAACAGGCTGCCTTCACGCACAGCTGCCTTGGAAGGCATTTGCTGACACTTTGGTGGGGGGCTGAGTGGGCACTTTCTCCCTCCAGCACCCAGGAACCTGCCTCACAAGCAAAGCCTGATGCCCACACCATCCTCCTGCTTATTCAGAGTAGGGCTGCTCTTTTTCCTGTGCTAGCATCCCAAGCTAGCTGTCCCTACGTTAAAAAAGAGCCTACCAAAACGGGGTTCACCTCCTCCAAAACACCCCAGTAACCTACCTGACATTGGCAGGACATACTGCTGGACAGCTGGCTATGAGTAATGAAATTGCATTGATGTGGCGCTTTAAAGACTAATACTAATAATTTATCAGGCGTTTTAAAAATTCTTTCTTAAAATTCCTTGAATATTGTGAATTCAAAACACTTGATCCAAATTTCATCGCTAATGAATTCAGGTTCTGCTTACGGAAATCTGAAAGGATAATTTGGAATACAGGCCACTGTATACTGCAGCCTAGCTAGACACACTCATTTTCCCTTTTCTACAAAGAAGCTGCCCTGTCAGTAGCAATAAGATATATATATATATATTATATAAATATGTATGTTTATAATATATAACTCCTTTGGTGAAAAAAAGGTCTCAGCAGAGAAATTTGCACACTTTTGTGAGTCCTAGGGAATCAAAAAAATATGGAGAAAGCTTTGCCAGCCCACGAACTCCAGAAAGTTTACTGTTCATTTTCTGGTACAAAGCAGTCAATACTGCAAAGGCAAGGGGATGCAGGCATGAGTTCCTCTTTTGACAGCCACTGAAGAGAAATTAGCTAAATTTTTTCAGGGTGAATATTCAGTCAAACTCAATTTTGTCGTACAATCTTTTTGTATTTCTATCATAATCTAGCGCTGCTAAAAGTCTCAGCTATACTGAAGACTGCTATTGTTATAATACACAAACAGTATGGGTTATTTTAATGGACATATTGCCTTAAACTGAGTTTTCACCATCTGTTCTGCCCCTAATTTTGAATGCAAAAAGAACATATTTCACAATTACATCTGTAAGTAATGATATAAGTAATTTAAATGCATGTATATGTTCACACAATGCAGCAGACATCTGGGATATTTTTTTCTTTCAGGCAAAAATCAAGGGAAGAAATCTACTAACTCCTCAAACAGCACTTCCCAGCTTCCCGTCTTGTTCCCCCATCTAGTGAAGCCGTTTCATCGTGGGCACAGTCTTTCCAATAAGCTAATTTAGCTGTACTTGGGAGTTCAAAGCTTGTTCAGTAAGCAAAAGCACAAACTCATTTTTACAGTACTTCCCTTGTCTTCATCCAAATCCCCTCTGGCTTGAATGACAGTTTGGCAGGTGTAAGGCAGTAGATCAATCAGTTTCAATAGATGTTCAGGAGGAGACAGGTCAGGCTGTGTGGGCCAGACTGTGCTCCTAGTTCTTCTTTCATACCTTCCCTTTTGCACAGGCTTTTGCAAAAGTACCCTTCTGCAGGTGAATCCTGGACTGACTGGGATGCAAGCTGCCTGGCCAGAGAGCAGAGCTCACCGTGGCAGAAGCAGAGCACATACTTACACGAATATGATGACTGCAGCTATGTGGTAGGCTGCTATGAGACCATACAGTGAAAAAGACAATTTTGGTTCCTACTGCAAACACACATTTTCAGAGAAAGACATTTGATATTAGCGTCATTCCTCTGCAGGTGCTTGCAGTGTAATGGTCATGAGACGCGAATTTTATCAGTCAAGTCATGCTATTCACTACAGCTAAATATTGACCAAATTTCTTGACACTTTGCAAACAGACCTATTAAATGAGAGCTTGAGAAGTATAGAAAAAAAAAAAAACCTTTCTTGAAAGTGTGATTTAGATAAAAGCTGATTTCACAGATTTCGTTCAAAGGAAGTCACAAAACCTGTAAAAGTTGGGTTTTGAATGGTAGTGGTGTCCTTCATATGTACCACATACATTCACTGTACCTGTACATAACTGCTGACACTCAGTGCTTGTCACCTCCACTAGCAAACTGAACTGAGATACCAAAAGAACTCACACTAACAGGAAGAAGAAGACGTTACTGTAAATTCCTAGACAAATTTTTTTTAACAGGGAGCTTATTCCCATTGTTTAGTCCAAATTGCTAATAGGGATTAGAGAAGCTTTTATTTTCTCTGTTATCACTGCCTTTTTATACTGATGCACATTTACTACTGCTATCTTCTTGCAATCTATGAAACAGATAGCAACAGTGGATTTGCATGGGCCTTATATAGTAGTTTGATAGTGTTCGCTATAATTGTGCTCTTTGGACCATAATGCATGTCTTACTTTTAAACTGATAACATCTTTTTTATTGTAAAGAAGTGATAGCCAGAAACAATGAAATGTTGATTTATGACAACTGTCCCTAAAAGCTTACAGAGTTGAGAATGATGGAGGAAAATTATCAGTGAATATTTAGGCAAGGCAAATGGAGTCATGCATTAGGAAAATTGGAACTGTGCTGAAGATATTAGACATTCAGATTTTCTTATACTATCTTGAAATTTATTTGATTTTAGCATCTGGCTCATTTCTCCATGGGGTTCGGGATATTATGTATGTAACCACATATAAGAAGTAGTCAGAAAGTAAGTGGCTCATTATTGATATGTGAAGGAGGGAAGAAATGATGCAGTTGGTCTCTGATATGGGCTGTGTCTGGCCAATATATGGTGCTGTGGTCCAATCAGCACAAAGGCAATGGAGATAATGTACCCACACAGTGCTCTTTGTCCCTCCATTGGTTTCATAGGACTGAAATATGCCTGTAGGATAATAGTTGGCTGCAGGTTTGGGGCGTGTACCATTAAGAAAGACAGGTAGAGTCCCCTGAACTGAAGTGAGGGCTATAGGTTACTGTAGAATGCACATTTTAAAAATGATTGAACAAAAGAACTTGCATGACAAGGAACTCCAGATTATAAGTGGATCAGTTACAGTGTAAAGATTTTTTTTATCCTAATACTACAAAAAGAAAAGAAGAAACTGTTTCTTAAGACCCTTAAATACCTGAAACCTATAAAATTATTAAAGTTGGAGAGAAAAACCTAACCTGAGTGCCAAGAGGCTGCCTCCTACTTGTAACACTAGATGGTATTTCTTTGCAGAGCACTTATGTTAACGAACAAAATCCATAGCTCTTAGTTTCTAAACAATGAAGACAGTCTGTTTCAAAGAGTTGATGAATTCATTTTCCTGGGGGAGAAGAGCAGCTGTACTCCTCACTGAACACCTTTCTTGCTTATTTCTTGTAACTTTCCTTATGGGCATATATGAATGGACTTTTAAAGCAAATCTTTTCATAAGCAAGTGGTAAAATAAGGGCATCCTTTGGAGGGATTTTTCTACAAAAAGTAGAAACCAAATGAATGAATACAAAAGTAAGATATAAAAATCAAATAGAAAATAAAAAGAAAGGAAAAATAAGTTCAGTAGAAAAATGGCAAATAAAGAGGGTGAAGTTCATAAGATTCTCTGCTGTATACAACTTTACTGCTGGTTTGGAATGTAGAACATAATTGCATTAGTTTACTAATTAAACAGCCACCACAAACACCTAATACAAACAAGTGCAAGAATTAAGGAAGACAATGGGAGGAAAACAACCTCTTAAATAGAAAGGTATTGTAATAAGTATTGGCTACCTGAACACTTTCGGCCTCCTGGAGAGAGGGGGAAACACATCCTGAGCCCACTCACTAAAATGGACCATATAAAAATTCAGGATCCAAAGATTTCCAATGTTCTGACAGCAAAATGCAACTTTGATCTGAAATTGTGGTTCAGACCCTTGTTCAGTGAAATCTTCTTTCCCTAGCTTTATCAAAGACTTTGATGTCTTTTAATATTCTTAAGCACATAACCTCTAAACAGAGAGAGATGTTGGAGGAGGAGGAGGAGGAGGAGGAGGAGATTTTGTTTAAAAAATAGAGAACTGGGAATATAAAAGAATAAAACCCAGGTATTTCTTTTAGTATTAATTATCTATAGAATGAACCCTCTATGGCAGATGTGCCAGCCAACTCTCTCATCATCGGTTTCAAGACTTCAATCAGTGGATGACTCACAGTTAGTGAAAGAAAAATTGTTCCAGCTACACAAGGAGAGCATAAATATTATGTTTCACTTGGTATCATAATTAACTGCATGCTTCAGATATTTCTTTCATGTCTGCTTTCACAATAGGTAATATAATTTACTGTTAATAGGATTAAAATGTCTTTAAAAAAGTAAATACTTCATTGGTTTAAGAATGTTTTCTGTTTGTTTTGTGCAGATACATATTTGGCTACAGGCATAGTATTTATACCTCAGTGCAAAAAATAATGAAGAAAATTAAGATAATATGTATAGTCCAGAAGCAAATGTATTTTTCTCTTTTACTTGACATAATTATAAAAAATTCCTTTCTCTGAATTCCTGAAAAAGAATTCTGAAGTCCAAAACCATGTACATTTTTTAAACATTTCATGCTAAGAAAAAAAATATTACAGTGTCAAGACACAAATGTTTGGGCTGGGAACTTAACAGTAGCAATGCAGAAACTCCCAAATTCAGAAGTGCCCTTTTGGCATAGCTTTCTGAATTGAGAGTCAGAAAGGAAAAACACCACCAATTCTTTAAGCAAAATAACTTCTGTCATATAGAACGTCAGCTACTTCCCATTTTAACATCTAAATATACACCCACTTAGAAAAATGAACTGGGAAAATACAGGCAGGTAAGACAAAGAAAAGAGAAGGGTGAAAAGAATATTAAAAAGATAATTATGAGCATAAGCTTTAGATTTCAAAACTCAGCTAATAAACACATGAATGTCCAACACTGAATTCTTCTTGAGTTCCTGTTCAAAAATATTTTTCTAGTATATTTAATGATAGGTGTGATTTTTTCCTTTCATTTTGCCAGAATTTTTATTATTTATTATGTTGGTTGTCTCAAGTAAAATTTCTCTGACTGATACCAGAGTAAGCAAGAGGAAAATTAAATCTTAAATGTGAGCATCCTACAAAATGTATAGCTTTCTGTATAGGTAAAAGGAAATTTTATTACATAGGTGGCTTCATTACATCTGTTAGCTGGTTAGTGTAGATATCTGCTTGGAAGAGATTTGGTCTCCCTGTTCACTGCAGCAAACAGAATTTGGCATAAACATTTGGATGTACTCACTTAACTGCTGATCCATCTATTGGAGTTTCATTAGGGAGCCATGTGCATTTGCAAAGGATGAATGGTTTCATTAGCACTGAGACTAATAAACTTATAAAAGTTAATAATGTGAATATGTTTGATTTGGAATTATGCACATAGACATTAAGAATCACAAAAAGGCATGCTTAATAATGCCCATTTTTTTCTAGACTTACACAGCTGGGGCATTTTTCACTTTTCTAAGGCCTTTTAACAAAAAACACATTGATTTCTTTCACATGTGCTCCTATGATATTATCAACAGGATCTAGTATTACACTAGGACTTTGATCTAAAAGCACAAATTTTAACCCTTCTAAATATTATTTCCCACATTGTTTGATGTAAGCTTTTGGCTCCATAATTATATCAATTCTTATCATTAATAGATCAAGGTAAGTACATCAAAATTGTGTTACAGTTGAAACACATCCATTCTGAGGTGTCTTTAAAGGCATGGACGTCATAGGGAGTCTTAACATAGTCCTTTCCTTGAAGACTCCTAGACAACTTTCTACAATGAGATAACCTCTGTGTTTGAAACCCACACCTGAGCACAACATGGTTCTTGCATCAGTCCCTTGCCAAGTTTAGCTGGTAGCATCTAAGTCACGTAGCACACTTTGATCCCATTTTTCTTCATCATCACCAGAAAAAGGAAATCTGTTTAGTTTTCCTCTCTTCCCAGCTTGCTTTCCTGATGCCAGTGTTACCTGATCACCTCGCCCCACTCTCTGCCTTCTGATTTCCATCTCTGAATATTCATAATGAGGTCTGAATAATCAGTCCCTGCCCTAGGAGCCTGACTTGACAGCTGATCCCTCGTGGTTATCCCCCAAACTTCTAGATATATACCCTTCTATTTTATTTATTTATTTATTTGTTTGTTTTAAACATGGAAAAATAATTCACAGTTATTGGAGTTACTCAATTACAGGGCGCAAGTAGTGAAATATAGTGCAGAAAGTTCTATATTAGGGCCATAGCTGATACAACTGTGTCAGTGCAGGATGATGCTAACATGGTAATGGTGTTTCCAGGACCTCAGTTCACTGCTGAATTTAGTTTATGGACACCTGAGCCATCTGTGACTGTAATGTGAAGAACCTCAATCTTTTATCCATCTTTCTTCCCCATCAATTTCAGCACAGATAAACATGATGAGAATAATCCTTCCCAGCCTGGCCAACATGCTTTCCCCCAGCTTTTCAGCAGTATGACTGCAGAATTCAGTCTCACTGCCACTTCATTGTCCACCTCTCTGGGGAGACTATCAGTAATTGCACCACTTCTAATACAGATATCTGTCCCCTCTCCTTGGGACCTGGAGTGAGACCACATCAGCTCATACCACAGAGGGCACTGAACAGTTTGGGAAGGACCAAATGACAGGGACAGGCATCTGGTGGGCTCTGAATTGAAGACATATAGTCAGAGGCTCTCTATATTGCCAATAACTTGAGACACTATCTATTCCCTTTCATCACTTTCTTTCTATTAGAGAGAGAACTCATCTATGACGAATCTATCAGTGGCTCCTTTCTTAGGCTTAACTAATAACAGGGCTGCAGCTGCAGGAATTATAAATACATCTGTTTTTGTGCTGCCTGGTACAACACTGTATCTATTATGATGATCTGACATACATCCTAACATCTCCTTCAGGTGCTGGCACATCATTTACAATAATCTCAGGTAACTGATGTTGTGACACCTCTCCTGCATGTGTGCTAGCTTCCTGTTAAATGACCACAAAGTGAGCTACTAAAGGGAAACATCATTGGAAAAGAGCAAGACCAAATTCAGACCTTCTGTAAGTGGGTGCAACTCCACAGACATGACATATTGCAGCTTGCAGGACAAGATGGGGGTTTGACCTCCAGTGGTATGTTTTCTTCTCATATAATTTTTCCCAGCTAGACAAAAAACAATACTCCCACCCCACAGTAATTACTAGAAAGTCTGCTGAGTTGAATGGCTGTCGCCTAAATTATCCTCCCAGCTCTCCATTATTTGCCACCAAGAAGCAGTAGTGATGTAGGGTACTGTGTGAAACAAGACTTACAGTGAGAAATTCTGGGGTCAGTTCAGAAATGAAGCCAAAGAATTACTGAACTCGAGTTTCAATTTGGACTGAAGGAAATGTGAAATGTTTCCCTAAAATTAACAGCAGGAAAAAATGTCATTGTATTCACTGACTTGACCCACAGCTAAAGGCTTTATTTCAGATACAAAAAGGCCTGATCTAGCCTAAACTGGAAAAGGAATGAGGGTGGTTTCCTTTTCCCAAAAGGTCTTGAAAGTTGAAAGATATATGAAAAGTCCAAGGACCAGCAGATCCAAGACAAATTCTCTCTTCTGCCTCAGGGCAATCCCCCAGCTTGGGTATGTGCGCTCCCACACTGTCCCATTGACACTGTTCCACTTCATACAAATAAATAGATCAGTGGGTCTAATTTGAAAAATAAGCAAGTTTTTGGCATATGAGCTTTTCCTTCAAGACCCGAAGAAGGGCTTGTGCGTCTGAATGCAGATCTCGGTGATTTTTTCTGTCCTGACACCTGTGGGATATCCTCCCTTTTGGCAGCCAAGGGAGGAGAGAGCTGCCTGCATCTCACACAGCAGGGCGAAGGATGCGGGAGCAGCCCTGGCTCTGGATTCACTGTTGCTTGCACTGCAGCTCTAAATCAATCCTCTTCCTCTCTTCCCAGCAAAGGAATAAAAGACATCCAGATCTAAGCACCCAGTCAGTTCAAGTTAAACTTGCTACATTGCATAAGGATAACTGCTTTTTGAGAATTTGCCACTCAATAATAATAATAATAATAATAATAATAATAATAATCCCCCAGAGCTACCCAGAAACTCTGCGGAATGCTTTGCAATGAAGTTCACGTTCACAGAAACTGGTAAAGCTGCTTCAGCATGAATGATACACACTAATAGGCATGGTTGGAAATGCAAGACCACTTCTGAAAATCCCTCTACCCTCAGCTCCCTCTAGGTACAGTCTGTGGTTTTTGGTGGGTAAAGGGCAGCTGTGCAGAGGAGCAAGCAGTGCTGGAGGCACAGTGGGGGTGAAGGTGGGGGTCAAGGAAAGACACTGTTGGCCCAGCTGCGTGCGGGCAGCATGGGTCTGGACAAGGGTTATATAGTAATATTTGGAGTATGGCTTGGTAGTGGCAGTTTCTAACTGTCAATCTGGAAACAGACTGTGATTTTAGTACCCAGTGTGTCAAATCAGCCTCAGGAAAGCTCTGTTTGAGAATTTTAAGAAATTCTTAGAATTGATGGAGTCCAGTTTGTTCCTGAGATTTTTCAGAGCTCACAATTCAGGAGAATTAAAGCAGATTTTCTTGGTGGCTGGTTCCAAAAGCCCCATCCCCGACTAAAGGCAGCTTCTCTGTCAAACTGCAAATCCCTTGCCCAAGGTCAAATAGCTAGTTCTCAGTAAAACAGCTGGACATTTATTCCTAATTTGGTAAACTGCATTTTTCCTTTATCTTGTTCTCAGAAACAGGTGAAAATATTTGGATGAAGCATTAGAAAAACAACTAACCCAAAGTCTCCCAACAAAATTGCCCACCAGACAGGCAGCTGATGCAGTGCATTTCAGCACAGTTAAATCTGGGGCAAAATTGTAAGCAATAAAGCCAGAGATTTATAATGAGAAGAACTGGGAAACATTTGTTGTAGGCAGCCCTTTTAGATCTACCAATAGTACAGCTAAATACAAATTGACAGATGATACTTTCAGGGTGGCCTTATTAACAAGTGAATTAGAAGAAGCACAATAATACTGAAAGGCTCTCCTTTAGTGTGTTTATAATATCACCTATATTTTTGTTTACCATCTTCCTAATTCAGCGTGTTGCCACTTTTGTATACCTCAGAATTTCTCAAACAGATTTATACCACATTGAATGTGAACTGTGAGGAAAGGTGCTATCAGTGTTTACGGGCAAAATCCTGCCCGTGTGTGTGCATGACTCCTGTTGGTTTCAGTGGATTTTCACATGCATAACTGATAGCAGGATCTGGCCCTTAATCTGATGACATTTCTTCTGTACAGCACAGCAGGTTAATAATAAAATGGCATCTCTTCATTTCTGCATGTAATTTTTTTTTGAAAGAAATAACTGCTATGTCTTCGGATCAGGTGTTAATTATTCCCAGTAAGGTTTGGTGGGTAACTAGTGATGCAGATATCAAACCACCCACTCTCTTTGTAGATGAAGGGTAAGTATCAGGAGGATTTCTGCTGAAGTATTCATCACATCTCAAGTCTCAAATTGTCCAAACCATTCAATTATAACACTTCACTCAATGCATGTCAGCATGTCTGGCACCGTGTTTCAGGAACGAGTTGAGCTGGATTTCTCAAAGAGGCAGACGTTGGCTTGTCCCCTTGAGGGACAACAGAAATAGAGTCTATTGGCTCAAAGTTGAGACCCATTCCTGGATCAGTACATGGGAACTATGGGAACTATTACAGCTCTCTAACGTCGTAGCCTCCAGACTCAGTTCACGTATACATATGTAAAAGGCTGAGACTTCCTGTGGTAACAGCACAAGCATACTCTTTGCCACCGAATAAATAGGTAAAACTCTGAACTGGTGATGACATGATAAACAGACTCTAGGGATGTGGATCCTATCAGTACAGATCTAACCCTATCATCACCATCATCTCTCTGTAACTGTAAATGGAAGCAATGCCCAAAAGAAGAGATGAAATCCTTTGAGTCCTTAGAGGGCTGTGTGAGATTTTGTTGTTAACTGCAGAGATGCTATACATCACTGTCAGGAAGCAGTAACCCTGGATTATGGTCACTGATAATAAAAAAGGCTTTCAGAGGAAGGTGATGGACACCATGACTATTATGTGGTAGAGGGAAAAAAAGGGTGGCCAGAGAACTTTTATGCAAATGGGGATATCACATGAGCAAGCATCTCCTTAAGCTCTTTGGGTTTGCTTTCTGCTCTGGCATGGACGGCACACATTCCCAGAGCAACCAGAAGGCTGCTCACAGGGTTTTTAGTGTTAATGTTCAATTAGATGTATCAATACAGTTCTGCTTGCACAGGCTATAATGAGCTCAAGATCATAAAGCTCTTATCAGCAGCCCTGTTTAACTTTAAATGTAGCTCAGATGATTCAGGCTCCTCTTTATTCTCACTTCAGTGTGTTTTGACCTGAAGCTGTGGAATGACATTGGTGAAAATTAACAAGGTCAGTAAATATCATTCAGGAGAATACTTCTCAACCTCTCAGCAAAATTCAACCAATATCAGAGTTTGTCTTTGTGAGCTCCATTTGCAGTATGGTCATGTTTCTCTATCATCTTCCTTGTTTTTAGTGGGAATCCTAATGGTGGAAGTATTTTGGCTATTAAAAATCAAAGGCAATGATAGTTTTCAGGAAGCATTGTGCCAGAAGGCAAATAAGCTAGTGTACAGGAAGGTAACGCTAATACAGGGCTTTTTCCTCTGGCACCCACTTACTAACCCTGCCCATAAAAAGAAAGGCTGGGATTTTCAAGAAAGTGTTAGTCATGCACATAAAGACATGGATGAATCTGCGGGACTTCTGAAACAACAAAGCGTGATTGCATCTGGCCTCTTGTGTGAGCAGAGGCTTTCAGATCTGCCTGCCCATGCCTGCAGAGATGAGCTCTGAGTGATTTAGGAACACATATCCCATGAAGACAAATTCACACCCAATAAGCTCGACAGCATTAACATCTATTCACAGACGGTGTAGAACCAGTTGCCAGTCTGACCTAGTTGTCAGGTGACATGCAAAATGGTGCCTAACACTAAGGCTGTGTTTGTTACCACACATTTGTGCTGCTGGGGAATTCAGAGTGCCTGGTTCACCAGCGTGACCGGCTAAAGTGGTATGTTTTTAATTAGGAGGAAAAATAGAAGACAACAGACATCTGAGGGCAGTTCTGTTGAGAGCTAAATTGATGATGAAAAGCTTTCAGTTTTTGAAGCCGTTCAATAGCCAGGTGTTTTCTAGTGTGGTTCTTTAGTGCATTTCACTGCAGCGTGTCAGTATTACTTAGCACTATCACATTTACATCAAGTCAAACGCTATAATGCAGAGAATATCACCATAAGGAATGAAATGTGTCAGCCTGCATACAGGGATTCTTGGGAAATATTTGCCTTTCAAAAATCCTGCGGCTTTTATACAAATTCTTCTCACATGTTTGCTACCCTAAAATTCACAGGTAATTACAATGGGATGAATAATCCACATTAATCAGGTAAGCAGGTATTTGAGATCCAGCACATCTCCTATCAGACAATGCACATGAAAATACAGTAATTGAAGCTGCTGAGAGAATTCCCCACTGACAACGTCTATGTAAATCCACTGTAAAGAATAATTCTACGATTATGTAAAATTTGCACAAGTCCTTTTATCTTTAAAAGAATGCTGCACCCTATTTCGCTTAGCACACCAATCTGAAGGCCCACACAGTAAGAAGCGAATTGTCACAGGGCCCAGTCCTGCAGGATTCACACTGAGATGAAGTCATTGCTGGTGTGATGCCAGCAACTGCTCTTTAGTCCAGTTGTCAACTTCCTGGAGAAGACTCCCCTGAATCGATGTAGCACATCTGCACTGGGTGTCACAGTCTCCTATATCTCTGTTCCCATCCACACCTCTGCCTCTCCCCATCTCCTTATTTCTTACTGTATCCTTTCTTTTGCTCTATATATTTGCTGTAACAACTTTCTCTATACAGTTCGGTTATTTTTATAAGGTCAGAATCTGTCACATTTATTCAACCTGACTCAACTTTCAGATGGACCTAGACACACATGTTGCATCCCAATTCTGGTAGACACCCTGGCTCTAACAGAGACTCCCCAACACGGAAAACTGCCAGCAGGGAGTGATAAACAACCTTGAAATGCAACCACAAAAAATAGCAGGTGAGTCAGGAGCTTTCTACACTCCCAGTAGGAAAAAAAAAAAGCCACAGGAGAGGGCACTTAAAGGGACATTTCTCCTAATAAGGATGCTAAGTCTGAAACTCATGGTTAGCCTTTCCTGGAGTTTGGGGCCCTCCATAACTGGAAGAAGAGGTCTTTCATCAACATCCTGAGAAAAGGAAAGGAAAGGAAAGGAAAGGAAAGGAAAGGAAAGGAAAGGAAAGGAAAGGAAAG
>VXAA01005317.1:324008-355411 GCA_013399115.1 Anseranas semipalmata
AAAAGAAAAGAAAAGAAAAGAAAAGAAAAGAAAAGAAAAGAAAAGAAAAGAAAAGAAAAGAAAAGAAAACGGGAGTAGACATATTACTCTCAGAATAATACCTGATGTTAGTGTAAAGTGTAAAATGACATGAGCCAGGTGGCAGAATCTGGCCAGAGAGAGGGAACCTGGAATCTGTGGGTTCATTGATGTACGTAGGGGCAAGTCCATCCACATTCAGAGCCCAGATTTGCACAGTGACACTCTGTATGCTTCAGCTCATTGCTAGCTGGGCTAGGAAAACAAACAAAGCCCTGAAAAAAACCTGAGGTATGTAACAGAGATATCTCACCTACCTTTCACCAGAGCTGGCTGCTGCTGGGATGTTGTTATATAATAGCAGCAGCATCGACGATGTCTCCAGCTCCACGTCTTTGCGTTAAGTATATGTAATGACATATCACTGCAGCAAGGCTTGAATGATACGAGGAATGTGATAACCTACTGCCCAGTGCCTATTCTATCGAGGCAGTGCAGACTGCTGCATGCTTGCTGCAATGCCATCCATGTGCTCTCAGAAGCAACAATCAGGTCCATTACAGCCAGAAAAGCCCGCCACAGCCAGCAGTGACACAGCGACATATAACAGAATTAACATACTTTTACCCTATTTTTTATTTTTTTTTCCCTTTTTCCATTTTTTTTTTCTTTCGCTGTTCCCTACTCATCTGCAGCCTGTGCCTTTTCATCTTCCAGCAGGCTACAGAGATCCTCTGGGAAAGGGAATACTTCCACACACACAGCACCTGCTTCCCTCTCCCCTGCAACAAATAAATACCCTCAAGCCCTTCAGATTTCTTTAGAATCATCAAGCACAGTTTAAACTTTAATCTTGCAATGTATTTTTGAAGGGGTTCTTAGGTAAAGTTTGTGCATGTGTGCATGTTCGTGTGCACGCAAGTGTTTCTGCCTGCTGCCCCAGACAAAGCCAGCTCTGTGTCATGTGGTTAGCAGCTTCTCTGAAATGACTGCAATGCCCCCAAAGTGCTCAGGCATCATAAAATCCTCACATCACAGATGGACCGATTTCTGAGGCAAGAGGAAATCTTCCGGCATGAGAAACTCTTTCTGGGCCTAATTCAGATGGATAATCAAAACTATTACACCTATCGATAACATTGATATGGTGACAAATTGTTTAGCCTCTACAGTGACAGTCAGATATCTCTCTGTATTGCTTTCTCTTACCAGGTGCTGCTGAGTGAAAATGTTCCTAGTTTTGTCCTGTTTTTCCCAGCCTACTTTTCGACACTAATTTCCTCTTATCGCCCTCTTGCCCTGTCACTGAATTGTTCTGCAGTCCTTTCGCAGGGACTTATCCATGAGGATACTTGCTTGCATCTTTACAGCTTTTAAATTTCAGCTTTCCCTTTTACTCTGCTCTATTTCCATATGTCATTTTCCTTTTCTGCCTGTCTGGGAGTTGCTGTACCTAACTCTGTAAAGCATTATCTCTCCATCTCTCTAAAGTGTTTTGTGGTACTTTGTGTGAAGGATGGCATATAAAAATAAATTGTATTGCACTGTATTTTTGGACTGGCATCTAATCTTTACTGAGCTCATTCAGCCCACTTCTGAAAAACATTGGATCTTAAAGACTCTTCTGACCCAATGAATCTTGATGACTTTTCTGATCCTAGAAAAAGACTCCCTAATTTTCAAGTCATCTCCTGACACTAACACAGAGATAGGAGTCAGGAGAGTAGCTTGAAAAATAGGGTTTGGCAGAAGAATATTCCTGGAACTCTTCCTTGTCTATCGTGAGTCTTAACCTCACCTCTGCCCTCCACCCCACATTTTACTTGCAAATGTCCACCGGTATTGAGTGCTGGGGCAGGGGGAGCGGGAAGCAGGCTGATGGCGTGCTGCACTTGTAGTGAAACAATCCAACAGATTGCTTATGCATCTATTTGGCTTAGGATGGAAAATTAGAACAGCTTTAATCTGCTAGTAGCATCAAGCGGGGAAGCACTCCCTGGAGTGAAAGCGTTAGGAGTATCACAGCAGGGGCTGATGAGAGACAGCCTGCTGCGGTGTCACAGCAAGGCAGTTGCACTTGATGCACAAAAAGCTGGGGTGCTAAGGAGGACCCAGGTGACCTGATGGGAAATGCTGGGGGAGAAAGAATAAGCCTTTGTCTTAGGCTCTTCTGCAATAGGGAAATGCTTTCAAAGACATACTCCCATAATATTGTCTTTGCTTGCCTTTCCACACCTTTTATAGCACATCACATCAAAATTTAGCCTCTACATTACCAACCACAGTGTGCATCATCCCTCTTACTCCCACATGGGGCCCTGTTTGATTCAGAGAGCTTCTGCATAGGTGTAAGCATGGCTATATGTGAAGCGCTCAGGATTTGTCCTGGGGTTGGAAGGTTTAGTGAGCAACAGTCATACCATTGCATTTGTTGTGCAAAGCACAGATATATTTGCTTTCTACTAAATAATAATGATTCATAATAATGAAAGGGCAAGCCCTGAGCTACTAAGGAAAAAGGTACGGTGTAGAGATCTTCCTTACTTGCCTTTAGACTCACTGAACTTTGCAAAACTGTCCAAATGGACATTTGGAGGGAATATTTAGCTTGTGGCTTTCTGTAAAACCAGCTGATTCAAGAAATCTGATGTCCTGGAACATCCTCCTGCATGACCTACTTGTTGTATTTGTTCTTTGGCACACACAGAATAATTGAGTGTGTTGTCCAGCACCCCTGGAAAATAACCCTCTTCTCACTTGCAAATGTGCTTAATTTTACCCCAGTGAGTAGCTTGACTGCACTCTGCAGATGCACATGTGAATGTAAAGGTAGGTATGGCACATGAATTTACAAGGTGAGAGCTCAGACTTCTTGAGACAGTAAGAAATACTGACAGCTTCTAACAAAAACAAGGAACTTGCAATACCAGATATGCACTAGCCAAATATTACAGAGCTAAGACCCGATGGCAAGAAGTATCTATTTGTATTTTTTCTTTTTTTTTCTTTTTTTTTCTATATCTCTATTATTATTATTATTATTATTTACATATTTAGTCAAACTGACTCATTTACAGTCGTAAAACTTAGGTGTGAACCTTGGATCTCATCCAAAGTTGATTATTAAACAACTGATGTATATTTCTGTAGTCAGAATATATCTTAGAATCATAGAATATCCTGAGTTGGAAGGGACCCACAAGGATATGATTTACCCTGTCTTGTTTTCTCCAGCCTACTTAAAGCCATGGTTCCTGAGCTTGAGCTCTGGCCCCTTGGGAATACTGGGATATTACCAACGGTCAGAGTCCTGCCAATCTGCGTTGCTTAGTGTGGATGTGAAAAACAGCTAGGACTTCAATCCCAAGCATGAGTGTTTCCTAATCATTTTATGTTCCTGTGAACACCTGACCTGGAAGCCAGTTTGCACACAATGTGCAGCAGCACCCAGTTACATCGCCCAATCTTACAAAGGACTTATATGTCCCCTTTCCTCTTGGAAGTAGTCCAAAATTGTGCTGGTGCTTCTCAGCCTCTTTTCTCCTCACTTTTCAACTGCTGACAGCTATTTCCTCCCCAGCTAGTTATTTGAAACTGAACCTGAAAGTGCAAAGTCTACCTGTTTCTAAAACCTTTCGCTACAAAATGCTCCTGCAAGGTCTCTGATGACAAATAGCAATACATTGTTCATATGAATCTCCAAGGGTGACCTGGAAGGTGGGGTGTTTTCTGTCCATAGGCTGGAAGCACAAGGTGCTTTCCGATAGCTGTATGTGCCAGCGAGAACCAAACTAATGTGTAGTGAGGAGTGTGTGCGCATGGGTAACTGGGGAATGCAGGTTATGCCACTTTCATCAAAATGTCCCGAGGTCTAATTGCTTGAAAGGGTTAGAAATAACTACTGGAGTATAACAGCCATGGAGACTTTCTTCTTGCTTCTCAGTGGAGAAAACATAGATTGGCTAGGCTTAGCATAAACCTGTGCGAAGTTATTTTAGTGTACTTTACTGTCAAACTGTCAATAGCTGTAGAAAAGCATCTTTTGTATAAATTAACTTAATGCAGGATAAACTGTATGTTGTGGAAGCTTGTTCAGCATGCTCGAAAAAGAATAAGTGCACTCAAGATCTGAAAGACTTCTGTATATAGCCATGGCCACTGCTGCACACAGGTAAGCATACTGGAGCAGGCATAGTCCAAATGGCTGGAGCGCTCTTGAAAATGAACACTCAGGCAGTTCTCCTTCATGCAGTTTGTGCAGATTACATCTAGGAAAAAGCAGATAGGCCAGACTTGCCTGTTCCTAATCACTGCATGGGTGATATGAGAAGTTATGACAAGGCTAACAGCCAGCAGTGTCATCCTGGTCCCAAGTGTTTATGAATGCATTCAGAGATGCACTACAGCATCTCTCAGAGATGTTGTCATTGTGCTTTCAGTGAAATCTCTGCAATGCCATTCCAGTCATCAAAATAATGTCATTTTGTAAAGATGTGTTTTTAAATATTTTAACAGCTCATTGCAATATTTCTAAAGATTAATGACACAGAAGACATAGTTCATCCTTCTCTCTGTACTGGAGTGAGTAAATAATACTCTTCACTAACACATGATATAAAATCATCCAGAACTGCAGAACATCATGGCTGCTTCATATACGGATTTTCCGAATAGTTTTAGTATTGTGGGGTAAACACAAAGCAGGAGAGTTCTTGCTTTATTTGTTTCTCAGTTTGCAAAAGGTTGGTGGTAACTACTTTTTACCCCAATTCCAGGTGTGTAAGTGCTGTCACTGGAGTTCTACATCATAATGATGTTAAATGAATATGCTATTAGTACCATCAGGAAAATGTTGTGGTTTTTTTTTGAATTTGCACTGACATGGTGACCCTACATGTTGAGAAACTTTATAGCAATATAAAATTCTGCTTTAACAACATCTTTATACAACCTTCCCATTCCCATCAACTAATTTTACCAGGCTAAATTCTAAGGAGACCCAACTTTGTCCAGACTTCCATATATAAGCTTTTGAACTCTTTCCATAAAAATCCTTGCACTCCTGAATGATCAAAACAAAGTAATTGGGATTATCATTTATATGTTTATAATAACTATGAAATATTTTTCTCCTTTTGTTTGCAATATCTTATCAATTTTATGAATCTTATGAATCTTTTGCATTATCTTTTATCGGTACTGCATTTACACGCCTATAAGTTTCATATTTTAAATTAATAAAGGTTGTAAAACCAACCCACGAAGCGATATGTCAAAAAGCAGTTAAGAATTTTTGGAAAAGATAAAACCTTGTGAAATCAATTAGCTCCAGTTCTTCAAATATATTCTTTACCCAACATCTAGCAATATCAGTAGGAAGACTTGCATTCACTTTCAGAATCTGATCCTAATACTCTGAAGTCAGTAGAAAGACTTGTGTTGATGTCAGTGAGATATGGTTAAGGCTGTCATTGCTGGAGAGAATAAATCCACTGAAGCAGATGTGTCTGAATCAGGAGACCAAGCATCTATAAGGACCTCTCCATCTGGTTCTCCATGGTAGATATCCCTTCATCCTGTCTCTTTCGTACACAGAATATCAGCAGCATCCATGGTTGTCATGTTGTACTTTGTTTTATGATCCCTTTGTAGAGTGGCTCATATGCTGAAGCCAGACTGAAACTAAACACGTGTGTTTGGCTTCACTCAGCAATGTGAAAGTGTGAATCCTCAATCAGGCATCACCTTCAAAACTGTTATTGAGTAATTAATCTATAATTCATACTGCAACTGGCAAGCAAAGAAGTTTAACAAAGGAATTTGCAGTTACATGTCCAGAAAACAGTGAATGATTTATTATTTTACTTATAGCTGAAAGTGAATCATCTTTGACCTGATAGTTGGAATAGGAGCTCCTTTTGAGCTAAAACAAACCTTCTTATCATTTTCTCCCAGTCAAGAACCCAAACCTGCATCAGAAAATAATTTAAAAAATACTGAAAGCTGCAGATAATTTGTTTGAGGATGGACCAAGTGCTGAATGATTTCTTATTGGCTAGGGAACTGTTATCTCTTGATCTATTTTTATTGTTATTATTATCGATTTTATGTTTTGAAAAAGGCAAAACTTCAGCTCCAGAGGTCTAGAGTGAAAGCTGACCATCTGATCAGTATCACAACATCCTGCTTTGATAAAGGTCGCAGTAAAACAATTTTCCCAGTTTCCATATGTATTAAGTTGGTTTCTGTGATTCTGTTGTTTCTATACCTCACTATGGCAGAGAGAACATGTTTTGCCAGTTGGATTAAATGAATGGAAAAGGACAGGATATATAATGATTATCACTATCTGAGAGGACTTAAGTCTGATCAAATTCAGAATGGCCAGTCTACAGAACAGCAGACAACAGCATGCTCCTCTGGTTAAGCCATCTACATTTATGGAGTATCCCTGGAACTAAGCATGTGTCAATATCATATGGGACTAATTTAGTTCTGATCAGCAGGTTTGTTGATGCTCTTTGCCTGCTGGCCTCAGGACCAGAAGTGCTGGCTGAGATGCAATGTGTGAACTAGACCACTTTGTGAAAATGCTGCCCACACAACCCACTTCTTTAAGAGAAAGAAATAATAAGGTTTGTGTGCATTTGCACATGACATGGGGTCTGAGGTATTTAATTGTTTCTTGTTATGTGCAACATTTACATTAGATAACACATTAAATCTGAGACAGAGAATTGTCAGTCTTACTCAAACTGACTGTAGCAGGAAGGTTAAAAGGTTGTCTGGATCACAGGAAGGTATGGAAGGAGCCACAGTTAATCATTATCTGGGGTGGTAAATATTCCCTGTATTTACTTTATTTCTCATACGCCTATATTGATCTACTTTTAGTTTTGCATTTGTGGTCCTTAAAGTTGTGGAGTTATTATATTTTTTCCCACTTTATTTGCTCGTGTGTGGAGTAGGGCCCTACACTACAGCTAATTTTTATAACACCTTCTCAGTTTAGTGAATACTAGATAACAAACAGGGAAGTGGTAAATCTGCTAGGCCTCTCCAGCAGTCATTTAATGTCATTGTGGTTTCCATGTTCTAACTCCATTACAGCTCAAAGTTCAAGGACCTTTTTCAGCCTATTTGTGTGACTTGCAGCATTGCAGAGAAGGAAAAGGAATTTGGCTATCAACTAGACTTCATTTCACAACCCGTATATCTCAGCCCAAATAGTCACAACCAAGAAATCCATTAGGAATTCATGGCCTGTAGAGCTTGACTGTTCAACTGACAACATTTATCATGAGCTCTTTGCAAAATCATATGAGATTTCATAACAGGTGTCCACTTCACACAGGTCATCACCACTGTGGCCTGTGTCAAAATCCATTATACAGTAGCTGAAAGCTATACATACGTGTTGCCAGCTACCTCCTTTTGCAATGTGTGGTGGAATGAATGCAATGAGAGATAAGCAGAAGGCACAAAGTTTAGGTCTGAGTTCTGAATTCCTCCCCCAAAGTTGGAAAGGGGATGGCAGCATTGAATGCAGAGTTCTCTTTTCAGGAAACCTTCAGTTTTCATACAAAGAGGAAAAAAAAAGTACCATGAGCATAGGGTTTAAATAAAAATCCAACACATTATATTATTGTTTAGTGTCCATTTTTAAACAAAACAACCATCTAAAATTCCACTCATTCTTCCTGAATTTTGTTCCAGTCTTGTCAGGTTGGGCTGTTTTGATGTGTAATGAGTCTCTTATCTGACATTTCCTATTGTCCCTAGTGGTTGTAAAATCATTACTCCTGGGAAAACAAAGTTTACATGTTGATAAGTGGTGAAGGGAAGAATAGGGCTATGATGAGAAACTGCAGCTACTCTTCTCACTTCTCTCTCATGCTCTGTCTCTCTCTAACAGGAATAATTCACATTCTTGCAATTTAGAGAAAAGTTTCTAAGTCCTCTATTTGGGAACATATTTCAGTTTCTCCTGGGAGCTGAAAGCAGTTTGCTGTGCAATGCTTCAGACTCTCACAGTGACTGATTTTCTGCTTCCTTCTCTTGGGGTAGAATCAATGACAGTGGGGTAGGTTCCAAAAATTTTATTGGAATAGGAAAAAAAAAAAAAGACAAAAATTGTTGAACTCATTTAATAGCTGTGATATCATTTTACTGGCTTCCCCTCTCTGCAGGGCATATGTCAGTGGTTGATTTTGTGCTAGGAGCCCCAGAGGAAGAGTCTGTAAAGACTTTTTACATCCCAGTATCAAAAAGCGCACCCCAGAGACAGCTGTCCCTGATGAGATTAACCACTGAAATGATACTTGCAAACAGGGTGATGAAAAGCTCTAAAGACTGCTGTAAGGTGACTAGTCACCGAAAGTCACCTTGAGACAGGGAACAACATTCCTAGAATTGGGAGAAAATATGTGAGTTATTTATGTGAAATATAATGCAATAATATTTTAAAAATAATATCGTAAATTATCCCTATTGCATTGAGCTTCCTAAAAACTGGATGGTTTAAAATGGCTTAGCTTAATATGACCATGTAAACAGTGTTTAGGACTGGAAGAAAGGAACATTAATTCATTTGTTTCAGGTTCTTAAAGTACACGTATTTGCTCTGTCCGTGCAAGAAAATTATCTGCTAAATTAGCAGACAATACTTGCTCTGTCAAATCCAGTTTTCACATCTTAACTTTCAGTGACGGTTTTTTCCACTTGGACCTGCATCAGCTCCTGTTATCACAAAAGCAAAGGAAATACATTTTGGAGTACACCATGGCATTCAAAAGACTTGGGCTTTCTTAGACCAATAATATTCCCAAGTGGAAGTCTTCTCCTACCAACCACTCCACTTTAACGTCAGAACTCTATACCTCTGAGAGGTTCAGATGAGCCCAATTATCATGGAGTTGTGTGGAAGAAGAGAGACACCTATCAAAATTTAGAGATAAAAGAAAATACCTCTTACAAATGATGATTTTTAAGGAAAAAATAACTTTGGTTATTTGTAGATTTCTGAGTACCACCAAAAGTAGTTCTATCTCTTTATTCTCATGATATAAAAGGCAACAAACCCCTCCATTATTCTACCTCAGGGGTCTTGCTTTTGTTTCATTTTTTTAAAAAACATATCTCAGATTGAATATTGTTTTTGAAAACAGATACTATCAACAGATCTACCCAAATAGTTCTATGTATCTTATGGCAGTGAACATAGCATTTAAAACCAACTCATTTTGGAAATTCAAGTTTTCCACCTTGCAAACAAAAAAAGTAAAAAAATCGCCAGAGAAACACTGTATTGCAGGTATGAAGCTTATCTGCTTCTCCCTATCCTTGTTACCTCATATGGCCATAGCATCAGAAAATATCAAGGTTCCCTGCTACACTGACATCACATAAACAGGACGTGATCTGAAGAGCTTGGACAGTGACACGCTGCCCATTCACCTGCTGGCACCTTTACACTGTGTAATTCCTCCTACCCCAGAAAGAAAAAAATTGTCTTCCATAACTTGAGCAGGCAGAGGCAGTCAGTTTGAATAGCTATAGTTCCTCAGCATAGGTGAGCAAAAAAGGAAGAGAAGAACCAAAAATAGTACCTTCTCTGAGAGCATGCAGGTTTTGCTTCTTCTACAGCATATTATATCAACACTGCTCCACAAAATGGCAGCTGGCTGGCAGACTCTAGATTCTGAGAAAGATGAAGTGGTACTCCCTGGAAAATTAAATAACTGTTATGGAGCTACAAATCCTGCAGTGCTGGCTCCCAGAATGTTGGCTCGGGGTGGGGTGAGGTGTGGAGTGAGTGTTGTGAAGGCTCGGTAGCCTCAGGGACAGCTGCATGGGAAAGGAAGGAGATGTTGATCTGGGATAGCATCATGTAGGTGCTGCTCTGAAGTCTTACAGTCTGGTGCATTTAGAGCAATACATTTTCTCTGCTCCAGCACCCAAACAAAGCAAAATTATTAATAAAGTGCCATTAGTTGACTATGCAATGTTTCAAGCATCTTCCACCTCATACATATTCTTTTAAAGGAAAACTCAGAAACAACCAGTAATTGCATTAAACTTTTACCCTTTTGGGGGGTGAATGAAAAGTGAGAAGGGTGAGGAAGAGAAGGGTGACAAGATTTTCATTTTTGTTTGTGTTTTAATTGAAAGTAATGGGTCTGTTTCCAAGCTTTAGACCAACTGCTCTTTCAAAGTGGAAAATGGCCCAAATTTCATAAATTCAGTCTTAATATTACCCTGAAATTAATAGGCCTGTGATGTTGAGGAAATGTTACAAATTTTTGTTCAGCAGAATCTGCATTGCTTTTATTTCATGCTACTGTGTCTTCATAGCTGTGTAGGGTGCAGCTTTCAGTGTGAAAATCGGAATTCGGTAAATATATGTTAAAATTGTGACAGAAGGTTTTAAATTTCAGAGCAAAAAAAAGAAGCAGAGCAACATACTACAGTCAGATTAAAGACACAGTCATTTTGTCTTTGCTTGAGCAATCCCAATGAAAAGATGAAATTGCATTTGGGTAAAAATAAAAAAAGAATTAAAAAGTGGAGCAGAATTTGGCCTTGGTTCTTGGAAAATCTGCCCTTAATTTAGCCAAGAATAAGGATGCCTCCTTTTTAAATGGATGGGGTATGGCAAATTTGCTATTGTGAGAAGAAGCTTGTGTAACATTTTAGCTACTGGGCTATATATTCTCTCCTAAAAAAATCTTACAGTGCCTCCTTAAGTGCAAACAGAGGTAGCCAGCAGACAGTGTACAACATGTGTAACTCTGGGCACTGAGAACTTTGTGAGTCTGCCAAAAACTCATCTCATTAGTGTGCTTTGCAGCTGTAGAACAACCGTTTGGCTGAAATGATGTAGACTGAATATAAAACCATGTCCTGGAGGTGAAAGGCCCAGTTGAGGGAGTATGCTGGAACACCATGCACCAGAATGATGTTCTAGGAATTCCCTGGTCAGGGCAAGAAAATTCATCTGCACATCTTGATACCCAGTTTTGACAGGAAAAGGTGTATTCTCTGCAGTGAGATCTTTCTTTGCAGCTAGCTCAATCCTGGAACTGTAAGGCTGGAGCAGTACATCTTTTATACATAACACTCACAGACCTGATATACTTGCATCAGGAAGGAAATTAAGACAGCTGCCTGTCCCGCAGGAGCACAAATTAAATGCTGAAGCCCAATACATTTATGCAATGTTTTATACACCTCCAAAACACAAAAGCTGTCAAGTCACAATTTTGGTGTTTTTTGAATTGTTTCTTATACACTGTCAGGGTTTCATGCACTGTTCTTTACATTTAAAGAAAGCAATACGGACTGATTTCTGACATGCACCCTCCTATCACATCTATCAGTGCAGTACAGTGAGTGTTAAATGAATGTCACCACAGAGCCTCTCTCTTTCTCTCTCAAGTTTTAAATTTCCCTTGCTAGTGTAAAACTTAATGAAAGCCCTGGAGTATACAATAGCATTTTGAAAACAGGAATTTGTGACTGCTGTGAATCATCACTCACAGCAGGGACCCAGAAATGTGAATTGTGGGAGGAACAAGCTCAGTCCCCCTCTCTTTTTTACTGGGAATTTATTACAGGCGTGTCATTATTTACAATGCACCATTCACATCCTCTAAAGAGCCAATAAACTGGCTGCTGAATATGCATTTTGCTCTGTGGTGAACACAGATGTTTCCAGCTAATATCCATTTCATTTAATTTCTTTTCTTTAAAAAAAAAAAAAAAAATCTATCTTGCTATTTCTGTAGCAGCTGGGTAACTATTTGCCAGTCTTCGATTTGGGAATCACTCCTCATATTTATTATAGTTGGTGCCATTTGTGTTGCTAAAAGTGAAGGTCTGCACATATTACCGTTCTCTGTCTGTATTTGCAAGGGTACCAAAAGCAGTTGCTAAAATTTTCTCACAGTTTAAAGAAAAGGCCGCTTGAGGTTTCAGCACAGGTTCAAATTTCACTAATGATATGTGGCAAAAATAATGTCAGATGTTTTTATGTTGTGACAGCACATTAGAAACCACTGGTGTTGGAAGAGATTTGTTTTGTTTTTGCATTCCTGCAAGTAAAATATATTGTTGATTCACAACTGACAGGTCGGTGGTCATTAATTTGCAGTCCCTTCATGCGTTAGTACAAGAAGGCATAGGGAATTATCGCGAACTGCAAAAGGTTTGGAAGTTCAACTCAGATAATCATTCCCAACTTTAGATACTTATCTCTGCTAGCAGTACCCTCTGGGAATGCAAAACTGGTCTGCCATTTCTGTGAAAAAAGACTCTCCTGAGATTTCAGTTTCCTGCATCTTGTCTGACTGGAATCTGAAAGTTCAAAGGTAACCAATAAATACATTTCTGATTATCATCATCATTATTATTCATAGTCTGATAGCAATTTTTTTAAACCCTCACAAGAACAGTGTTTCCACCCAGTTTGAATACAGATAATGGCTGAGGAGGTGGCAAAGAGGGGCTCGCGTTTTATCCAAATCAGATTGTTCAAACTAGATTGCTATTCTATAAATTCCTCCCCTTCTCGTGGTGTGGAAGGCAGTGTTATTGGAAATCACCAGATGGCTGGTTACAGATGGTGTTATACATTCTATCTTCAATTAGCTCTTGAAGAAGTGCTTATTGTTAGCTGTGGTGCAGTTCTTCCTCAACATGAAAATACTACCGCTAAGACCTGCCCTGCCTGAACATCTCTGGTGAGCAAAGCACTTTTAGACGTGAGGGTGTGAGAGAGACTTGTCAAAAGCACTCCCATATTAAAGCACTGTAGACCCAATGTAGGTAGATGACCTACACGGGAGCAGCTCCCTGATTTTGTATGTGTTACCTGCAGGATACAACCAATCAAGGAAATAAAATATTGCTTGAGTCTAGACAACGGGAAGTGGGGCAGAGCCATACAAAAGCATAAGGAAAGGAATGTAGCAACTCTTTTGAGGTGACTAAGTATATCAGGCTTTGCTCTCCCTGTCCCAGTCTTCCCCCTCCATCTCTATTTGCATGGACAGGTCACTGCTGTCCTCTATCAGAGGCTGTATAATGTTGTGGTGTGGTTGGGAACAGGCAGGAAGACTGGAGACGTCAAGCAGTGTGCTCAAATTTCTAACTCACAGGAAGGACATCTAAATAAATGAAGATGAGGCAATTCTGCTCAGAACAGCATGCTTAGAGACACTGTCAGCATGTCAAAGAGAGGAACCTGCAGCCCATGTTATACTGGTAAGAAGATCTGTTTGGAGTATAAATGGCATATTTCGCCTTGTAATGAGCTGGTGTCAGTTTTTTGTGGGACCTAAAATCTCATCTTTTGGGGCAATCATTCCATTTGTAAAAACCCCCACCAAGAATCTCCTGATTCTTCCATATAGGTTCATGTATGAAAGAGGTGCGTGTGGAAAGGACTTGAGTCAACTACTATATTGGACCACGTCCTTACCTCCTCTATGCCTGGTAAAACCATCAACCCCTGTGGCTGCCAAGCAGTGGCAAGATGCAGGCCAGTGAAGAATTAGGCCTTTTGCATTTGGAAAAAGAGCATGCAATGCATATCAAACTAGTATTTATTTTCCAATAAAGGAAAAATAAATTTGTTTCATCAGAGTATGAAATAATCAGACAAATCCTGGGGTTATCAGACAGACTTGGAAAGGGCAAGTTCCCCATTTAAATAAGGGGCAAGCAACAACACAACACAACATCACTGAGAACTGGGTCCGATATTGAGTCTTGCCGACATCTGAGAGCAGGAGCAAGGTAGATGTAAGGCCTCTCATGCTGCCAAAATGCTGTGTGAGCATATCTCTGTGCCTGCGTGCAGGTTCCTCGCTTAGCAGGGCCTGGCTCCCTCTCACGTGCTGAGGTGACAAAATGTCCCTGTTCCTTCAGAGACACTAAGGTCCATGGGGCCTTTTTAAAACCTTTTTTAAAGGTGCTTAATTATGGACTTCAATAACAGTAAACAACCAGGTGTGGAAATTAAATATTATCCATGCAGAACAATCCCTAAATATGTATTTAAATGACAATAAAAGTTTTACAAGTCCCCCGACGCTCGTATAATCGGGCGTAATGGATTCCATCATCCCACAGGCCCAGAGCGTGGTGCACCACGGCCACTGGGCCCCGCATGCCCACCGGGGTGATGTTGTGTTCTCCGAAAAGGAGGAGAGAGCGAGCTAGGCCCCGCCACCACTGATCCCTCACTCGACATAAAGCAGGCATCCAGATTGTCCCAGAAACTCGAACATATGGCGAACTGCTGTCCTGAAGAGTTTTAGAGCAGGTAGGAAGTATGGACTGAAATACAGCTCTGAAGCAGCACTTGGTAATGTCAATATGGATATGCCTTTAGACTTGTATAAATCACCCAGGGGTTGACGTGAGGCTCCATCTGCCTTTCACCTCCCCCTGTCCAGACAGTAAATAACCCTGTGCCTCACAGCCCTGGTAGCCGGGGGCTGGAGAAAAGTGCCTCAAGGAGGTCTGCAAAGCCACCTTCTGCTCCCACTCAGCCACCACTTGGCCCTGGGGGTGCTGAGGGGCCGTGGTTATCTCACGTTTCATGGTGAAGATCTCCTGAGGTATGGACCCCCGCAATTCTTTAGTTTAAATTGGAAAGCAGGCTTTTTAAGCCTGTTCCTTCATTAAAAAAGGCATGCTACACTTCCCTTTTCTGTTTCCTTTAATCTCAGTTTTCAATCTACTTCCTCAGAATTCAGGGTGAACTTCTCAAACTTTAGAGTTGGGAAGAGTCTAAAGACTGGAGCTCTTTAAGGTTTTTCTTTCCTTTCTGAGACTTTCTTTCTTTTTCCATTTTATTTATTTATTTTTAATTTAGTCCTAGCCCTATAGTCAAACTTCCTATGTTCTGAAAGAAAACTGTGATTTGCAGAATTTTTTATAAGCAGTCTTGCTTATAAGCCAGTAAACATTTCCATGTTTTTCCTGTGGTCATACTTGATCATAATATCATAGAATCATAGAATAATTCAGTTTGGAAAAGACCTCTAAGATCATCCAGTCCAACCTATAACCTAACAGTACCAAGTCCTCTATTAAACCATATCACTAAGTTCTACATCTACATGTTTTTTAAAGACCTCCAGCGATGGTGACTCAACTACCTCCCTGGGCAGCCTGTTCCAATGCCTCACAACCCTTTCAGTAGAGAATTTTTTCCTAATATCCAACCTAAACCTCCTTTGGTGCAGCTTAAGCCCATTCCCCCTCGTCCTATCACCGGACACGTGGGAGAAGAGACCAATCCCCACCTCTCTACAGCCTCCTTTAAGGTACCTGTAGAGAGAGCGAGGAGGTTGCCCCTGAGCCTCCTCTTCTCCAGGCTAAACAACCCCAGCTCCCTCAGCCGCTCCTCGTAGGACTTGTTCTCCAGACCCCTCACCAGCTTCGTTGCCCTTCTTTGGACACACTCCAGCATATCTCATGCCCTCTTCCATTCTAGTCTTTCCTTCCAGCATCCACCCTCATATCTGCCGTTTTCCGCTTCTGTCTCTGCATTATTCCCAAATGAGGCTTTCACTGTGGTATGGGCAAACAGGAGACTGTTGAGGAGAGCAAGGTTTGAGGTTCTACAAAATCAGACAGGTAAGAGTGGTTAATACAAAAAAGGGGACAAAAGTGGCAAATCTTTCTATATGATTATATAGTAACTCCATGCTCAATTCTGTTATTGGTGGTGGGCATTTTATCTGTTTTCTAACCCCATTTTGCTGCTGTGCTGTGCTTTTCTCTACAGTACTGCCCTGCACCTACAAACCTCTCCTCCATGGTAAATAAATAAGAAATCCAAGCCCACTGAAATCAATGGAAATATTTCCATTAAATTCAGTGGACTTTGGAGTAGTTTCTAACTACTTAGTCATGTGGCAGACAACTGCTCTTTCAGGTAGCTAAGACAAATTTCACAATCTTCCTTCAGAGCTTTGCAAACCAAAACAATGAAAAAGCATAAACAAGTTTAAATAAGATAAACGTTAGATGCCCTGCACTTTCAATACCACTCTGTAATTCAAAGTTTGCTGTCTATGTTCTGGGCTCAGTATGGGACATTTCCCTTCCTTTGTATAACGGGAGAGAGGCGTGAGGGATTGATTTAGCACCAGTTTTCACACTGAATTTCTTGTTCTCTTTGTTTGCCCTCCAATCTTTGCCTTGTTTACTGATACAAGTGTATATAGGATATACATGTGTATGTGGTACGTATAATATGGTGGATCACACTGTGCTTTTCATCTCTCAACCTGTCAGTGAATGAAATAAAAATTAAAATACATTGGCATTTTCTTCAAAGGAAAAAGCTGTTTTTCTCCATTGATCTTCATTACATCACATTGGATTATATTGTTCTATACAATTAGAGAGTGCCAACAACACTTCCTACGAATGAGCCCTGGCTCATTTCATTCCCTGGGGCTGGTAATGTTTAATAAGTCCAAAGCACACGGTTTAACCAATACCCTCCAGCTTGTGCACTGTAGTATTGCCAATAATTTATAAAAAAGGTTGTAGGAGAATGTGCGAGCAGGGTGTGTGCACATGGTGTGTATGCCACAGTAGGAGCATGTTGCATATAGACAGGGGTCGTCCAGCTCAATACACTGGGGCTGCACTTAACTCAGCATCTCTCTGAAGCAGAACCAGGCTCAAACCCTAATTAAACCCAGGGTGTGAATCCCTGGAGGGCAGTGATAGAAGGGTCTGTGTACTAATCCAGCTCGTGCTGACTAAAAGCAGCGTTGCACAATCACTGCTGGATGAATATATTCTTCTGGCAGCTGCATGCAAACAGCAGTCTTTGCGATTCTGATGACTTTTCATTTTTATGACACTGTGTTTTAGCTTCAGGTGTGAGTGTAAGACTCCCAGTTAAGTGGCTGTTCTGATTATTTTAAGTAGTCACTAATCAAAATGCTGAGCAGAGGGGGCCAGAGGAGAAGGGGGAAAGGGATGGAAGTAAGAGATGTAAAGGAATGTGTGAGGGTTAGAAGGGGAGGAAGGAGGGCTTTGCATCTGATTTTCCTAAGCAGGGCAATTTCTTTAGTGAGGAAGGTGAGCCTGTCACTACTTGGCCGCTCTCTGCTGCAAGTACTTTACTTCTCAGCAACCCAAATGATGGTTATAGGGAAGGCGAAATGACTGGAAGGTTTCTAACAGCAACAGCAAAAGCAACAGCAGAAGAATACATTGTGAAAAATCAGTTTTAATAAAGCCCCAGCACTGACCTTGGAAACATAAGTATTTATATTATTGACTTCTGTATGAGGTTATTTGTTAAAAAAAAAAAAAAAAGGAAAAAAAAAGGAAAGAAAAGAAAGTCTTTCTGTTCTTGTCTTGAGACCTGAGGAAAAAATAACTAAAATTAGAGAAACTGGAGATATAAACGCAGTGAGTAGAATAAAGCAAAATACCTCTGGGGTGTTCATCTGCCATAGTAGTCATTTCATATCTCATCTGTTATATGAATGTGATAGCTCCTTCCCTTTTTGATAGGATCATTATGTAGACTCTACAGATTCAATTCCATTTACAAGTCAATGGTGTGAGATTTTATGACAATTCTTTTTACTGGGTTGATTCTGGATGATCTTCCTCTACCAAAAAAATAAAAAATAATAATAATAATAATAAAAAAAAAAGGAAAGGGGGCAGCATCATTTTGGTGTTCACACACAAGTATTCTGGATGCACCAGACATTTTAATGACAGATCTAATCCTGCTGTCCTATTGTGAATATGCCCAGATGTTCTTAAGCCCTGGCAATAATTTTGCCTATGTTTAAAGGGGTATATGCTGAAAGATCTGTTTCTGTTGCTCCTTTATGGAAGAATCAGTGGCTATGGGGAGAAAGGGGAACTGGTTTCAACTGAACTTGTAGGTCATACCATCACATGGATGACTTACTTGTCTTCATCCTCCTGGCTGTGCTCCCGGTGTCTCATTCCCTTGCCCTTCCCTCAGTCCTCCATGAGGCCAGGTCTGTCCTAGACTGTAGAGCCCATCGAGTGGTGGTGGCCACAGATCTGAGCTCCACAGAGAAAGAAGTGCTCTTCTACTCCGAGTTTCTGGTATGCCTACAACAGCTGGTCTTGGTCCTAGTGTAGGTTAGTAAATGTCTATGTGGAAAACCTATGTTATGGAAAGCACGTGTATAGGGACCTGGTGTTCATCTACACACGTTCTGTTGGATGCCTTTTAATTTTGTCTTTTTCTTACTGCAAACAGGAGTTTCTTAGAACGCACGGGTTATATGCCTTTGGGATAAATGACAAGATAATGAAAGCCCATGACTCGTGCTATGTAAGTAGAAGAGCTGTACTGGTGAAGGATTGTGACAGTGAACGTTGTCAATATAGACACATGCTCACAGTGAAATCCCCTCTGCTTAGGATGCCATTTCTCTGTGTTTATTGTCAAGCTCCATTCTGTCACAAGCAGGATCCACTGGAGTAATCCCCTTTCAATGCCAACAGCAGCGTTGGAAAGCATGTACCATCTCAAACCTGTGAGGAGCTGAAAAAGAATATATATATATATATATATATATATATATATATATTTTTTTTTTTTTGTGGGACAGTGACAAGTCAAGGAAAAAAAAACCTTCCTCGCGGTGCAGATACCTCACAGAAAGTAAAGAAGAGGGGGACGAGCCTTCCAAATTTCCCATCACAGCACTGGTGCAAAGTGAGACCCTGCCAGCTCTCTGCAAGTGAATATTTGTTAGGGCATGGCTTCATGCTATGATAGATAGCTTCTGTGGAAACATTTTACTGCTTTAGTGTACGTTCTGAGCGTGCCTAATATATCTATCTCCATGCAACACCCCCTGAAAAAAGCAGCTGTTTGTCCTCCCCCTCCCTCTGCCACCTCTCCCACACAAAGACTTCTCTCCACTAGCTCAGTGGTTAGAGCAATATGCTTGTGGATTGACTGTTGCGGAGTGGTCTCAGGTTTGTATCCTCTCCCTGCAGAGGAGGTCTGGCTCCTTACACTGAAAAAGGGGAAAGAGCACTGAATAAACAAAGCAAAAAAAAAAAAAATAAAAAATCAGGGATTTTCTAGCCCATGATTAAAGCATTTGGTGGGATAAAAGGAGACCTGAGAACTTGTCCCCATGATAATTAATCCTTACAGAGTAACTGGATAAACCATTTCCTACTGGTTCCTGGCTCAGCATGTCAGCTTGTGACAAGCCGCTCTCATGCAGCAGAATTTTTGGATTTGAAAGGGAGCCTAGGTGCATAACTTAGGCTTTTGACTTCTGCTTTGCTCACAAGGTACATAAGGGTGAGGCTGTACAATGCTCAGTGTTAGTAGATGGTGGGTTTAACCCCAGATACCTCCACCTTGGCCACAAAAATTTATGCGGACGCTAAAGTTAGGAGACTCCAGTAACACCCCACACACTTTTGATACATTTGGAAGGGGCTGAGACCCTTTATGATGCTTCCCCAAAAAGACACGGATTGTCACAGATCCTGCAGGACCCATTGCATGCCAAAACACTTCATGCCCTGATGAGATACAATAGCATAAAAGTGAAGCTAGCAGCTGCTATTGATTAGGCCAAGTTGTTACCTCCATATGTATTCCCACGTGGATTTATCAGACATTTATACCACATATAATGTTGGTCCTCCTGGGTTCATGGCTGCCCAGGACACACATTTCACTTGACTTCCTTCCCAGCTCCAAATCTCATCGGACCTCCAGTCAGGCAGAATTCACACACACAGCTGTCCCTCGAGCTGCAGGCAGAGGCAAGGATGACAGCACTGGCGATCATCTCCTTCCTCCTCTGACGGACTTCTGGACTATTTGAACTAGCTTTCTGCTCCACAGCAAAAATCATAGGGGATGAACTAGCCTGTCATTTTTAATGCTCTTTGGTGAAGCAAAGTAGCTTCATAAATCTAAGATATAAGTGTGCTAGATGAATTATTTACTAATAAGAGGACCTTTCCCCCTCCAAATTAAAGTGCACAAGAAAACTAGAAACTGCTCAAGAAAGAAAGGGACTGCAAGAGCTCCCAGACCACAGACACCTTTAGGGACATATGTGAAGCAAATCAGACTGTGCTGGTTCAACGCAGAAGGTAAATACTTCAGTTTGCTCTTTGATTAGTCACGGGCATGTCCCTGTCCCCTGGAAGGCTTCCTGTGTTGCTGTAGCCTGTTGGTCAGCTGTTTCTATATGGGTAGGGGACACCTAGACAGGTGGTGACTGACAAACACAGCACCCATTGCCTGGATTTGTCTCGAGTCTCACTATTCTGGTCCTAACAATGAATTCAATGCAATTGGGCCAAAGGAGATGTTTCTATCTTTCATTTTAGCTTAGATTATATGCTATAACATGACATTTTAAGTCATCAGCACTTTAGCTTAAATAATTATGTTTTACAGTGAGAGGGTTTTGTTTTACCTCAGTCAATTAATAATAAGCCATACTGCAATTTAATAAGTGTAATGAGAAATGCTTGTTTGATTTTTTTGAAGTCACGTGCCAGGGTAAAAGATGGAGCAGGCTATTCTTTTTGACTGGTGCACGAGGTCAGTGGCAAGCCAATATCGTTCAAGGGTGATGTCTGCCAGCTTAGTTTCCAGATTGTGCCCTAAATGTTTGAAAATGTTACAGAAACCCAAAAGCTACAGGAAATTATATTCTCAGCCAATGTGTTTATCGTCAATAGGGACAAAAAATGTTTGGAGTATGTATGTGTGTGTGTATATGTGTATATATATATATACACATACAGGAATTCTGTCTTTTCTTACCTATTCTGTTTTGTATTAGATACCTATATTGAGTTTGACCCTGTCTTGCACTTGACATCCTTAGGTGTAACTAACGTGTCTTCACTGCCCCAGCTTGAGGCCAGCAAAAGAAAAGACTCTCCACTGTAAATATATATATCTGAGTTGTCTCCAAGGTTGTGAAGCCTCTTTACCTCAGTAGATATTGAACCAAATGGTCCAAAGAAAGTTTCTCTACCTCTCCAACTGGATGCTTGGGAAAAGTGAGGGTACTGTTACAGCTCTACAAGGGCCATTTTGTATTTTCCTGTAAGTCTCCCATAGCTCAGCACCCCTGCAGTTTGCAGGGGAACTTATGGCTTGCTGGTTTGCTGACCCCTTCAGTGCATTTATGGTGTGCAGCTGCTGCCATCAGGGGATCAGCCCATGCAGTGATGGGTCCCAGTCTGGTCCTTCGGGGAAATCAGCAGTGGCCCAGGGGATGAATGGCCGCTGGATGCACTGCTGACTCCAGATGCCCACTGAGTGGCTGAGAGGAGTGCTTATCCAGAGGAGTCTTGAGGAGGAATGGGCACAGCCCTGATTTCCTAAATTAGATTCAAAATTAATTTATAAAATTATTGGAGGTGTAATCACTTGGTGTAGGAAACCACTTAAGCATGTGCTTCAGTCTATACTTATTTAGGAAAGCAGTTTAAACGCTCATACTTAGGCAAGTGCTCATGTTCCTTTTTCCACAATAGAGTTACTTTTCTGAATTAAGGCTTTTAAACCAGAGTGGTATGCTTAAAGAATGTGTGGTTCTGCCTCCTTTTGCGAATATTAGTTCTGTACTGCAAATGTGCTAATCTTTGTAGGTAATAAGAAGACTGCTTTCCAATATGAATTTCAGTTTTTCATTGATGTAAGCCAGAGAAAATCTTGTAACATACTCTGTACAGACTGAACAGTGAAAAGCTATCTTCAAACTGCACACAAGAAGAAATGTTACTCTTAAGTTGATAATTTGTAAGAAACAATCTTTTAAATATATTTTTTCTCCTTTTTCTGTTCCCAAAGTCCCAATGAACAGTTCACAATTTCCTCAAAATTGACTCTCTATTGAAAACTACTGGCTAAATAATTTCTGCACGTAATGATTGGTCTGTAACTCATGCATGAGCAATTGGCATTAAAAATCTGAGCTGTTTGTATTGGCTACTTCTCCTATAGGGTGTTTCTTCCCTTTTGCTGAAAGACCTTATCTCCTAGTCTTAGATTCCCCTTGCAATCCTCAGTGTTTACATACTACACACTTGTCTTTCCACAAATATTCTAGTGATGTTTGGTTAAAACTCACTTATTGGGAACAAGAAAAAAGCCTCATTCTCTTGAATTTCAAGTAAGTGTATTTGGGCTATATAGCACTCCAGTTTTAGCCATTAAGCACTGTATAATCTACGTCTATGCACCATGTGCCAATCTGCCCAGACTCCTGCAATGAGCAGAGTTTCTGAATGCACTGAAGAGTTATTAGTGTGCTTTTTTTATACAATTACAGTGCAGCTGTATACGTCTGTTCCTCTGAGCCAAGCATTTTATGTGCTAGAGGTTGGCATGTGTTGGAATGATACAAATAAAAAAAATAAATACAGCAGAGTAATGTAGTTGGAAGCTGTGAATCTTGATGTTAAGGTGGGCTTACAATGAAGCATGGTCTCTGAAGCTAGGTGGGACTGTGGTGTTTTAGAGGGGAAAGACTGTATTAAGTGAGAAAAGAGAAGAGGTTGGAAACAGAATTTAGAAAGATAATTAATGCTTTGCCTAAAGTGCAAAATAAGAACTTCATGATGAAGCATCAGCTCAGGACAGCTGCCATGCAGCCAAGGCAGAGCTTGAATCCTTTTGCAAACTCGGTTTTATGTCCAATCTGTCTCTTGAAGTGTACAGAAGAGAGAAAGGAAACTGCAGTGGTTAGATAAAGTAAGAGAAGAAAAATGGTGTAAAATCACAACTAAGCACAGACAAAAAATATGTCTATGTGTATCTCCAGGAATATTTTTGTCCCTCTGTAATATTTCTATGGGGCTGGGAAAGAAGGTTTAAGGCTTTTATCCTTCCATCAGCTACCTATGAGTCCAGCCAGCAGTTGCTTCCTACAAGATACTTTAACTCTATTCATCCATGTCACTGGCCCTGCTATGCCATTTTTATGCATAAGAAAGGTTTGCTTTTGGGGTGGTGCTGCCTGACAGTGCTGTTTGGAAAGGAGCTTGCAGAACCGATCCATCGACGGCATCTCTCTGGGGCATGTTTTTTACTGCAGGGCTTTTTGCCAGCTTCTCTTGTTGCAAACTGTAGATGAACACGTCTCTCTCCCCCTGCCCACAGTTCCATTTCTTTTGTTAATTTTGAATGGACAAATAGGTATTTTAAATTGCTTTTTGTCCTGGAAAAGGATTTTCTCTCTTTTCAACCAGAGCTGGAGAGGAAAATGAAATCCACTGTGGCATGTACATGTATATATAGTATTCACAGTATGCACACATGCATGCGCATATATGTGGAAAAAAAAAAGAAATTTTAAATTTTTTCAGCATTCCTAAAACTTAGTTTCTACATACACATTTTAAAATGCTTAAAAAAAAAAAAAAACACTACATAAACATAAAAAGATTGAACCTGGTTGCTGAAACCTTTGAACTGTAATGGTAGGTTCAGTGTAAGAATGTGGACTGGAAGGTACGGGATCATGGCAGGAAGGTTGGCTGCTCTTGGAAGAGAGCTCTGCTTGAAGAAGACAAGTAGAGAGTGAACTATTTTCTCCCTTTCTTTAAAACATTTTTGTTAGCAAAATAGATTTAGTCACAAAAATCCTAAAAACATATATAAGGGTCATGATGTGGGGAAGAGATTTTTTTTAAATTTCATCTGGGAACAGCCGAACTCGGAGGCACTCTATCTGCCTCCCTGTCTGATGGCCTGTATTCTTCACAGCACTCCTGAGGCTGCACTCTTACCGCATATAATTCCTCCCTGGTCCAGTCCTGTGTGCAGCATGTGGACTGCTCTCCGAGGGGAGGGGGATCTGACTTGGCTGGCAGTCAGAGCAGCAGGAGCAATTGCAGATGCTGCTATTTACACTATTTTCACATTCTGAAGAACAAAGAGCAGGAGGCTGCCAACAAATCTTAGAGGCTAAGCCTTTGCCCTACACACGAGGCACAGCCAATGAATGCCTGCAGAAACATGCAGTGCACCACTTTGTGAGATATTGCATCTCTGTTTTGGTGGAAATGCAGTCAAGATCACTCACTGAGAAAGCAAAGGAAGGAAAAAGGAGCTTCATTGCTCAGGAGTGTCAGCCTTCAAAATTCTAGGGGTGCAAGGCCGAATGAAATATTTCTGTCTCGTGTGAATGAGCCATTCCAGGTCTTGGGGATGACTAACCCTTAAAATTCATGGTTGTGGTGGTAACTAGGATAGATGTATATCCATTGCTCTTCAGTCTAAGCCAGGCATGAGACCAAACACTGTTATTTGTATGAGGAAACACTATTTCTGTGCAAAAGTGTTCTAGAGATTTGGAGTTTGTTGTTGTCTCTGGACAGGTTTTGCCCCTGTCCATGGGCTTCCCGTACGAGAAGTCCGCCAGGCTGAGGGTTTTAATGGCAAAAAAGATTTAAACTCTCTTTCTGCCTTTGAAATTCAATGATACTTAAGGTTTCTCTGAAAACAGGTCCTCTGAAAAGCCCAGGCTTGATCCCATTGTGTGCCTCACTTTTCTTTTGCCTGGTGATGTCTATTTGCCTTTCTCGTCTAGTCATGGGGAAAACTGGGAAATGTGTTTGACTGCATGCACAATGAGCAGGACTCTTATCTCAGTCAGAGCCTCTAGATGTAAGACATATTCATAATAATAACAATTGTGTCTAGAGATCTGTGCATCTGTAATGCCTACAAGTTTATGTCTTTCATCACCAGTGTCAGAAAAGCCAGATGATACCTAAAATTTGAGGTAGTTTATTCTAGCACTTTTTAGTTATTAATATTTGTAGCCATCCAAGGATATTCTTGGACAAAGACAGACCTCCTTAGCCTCTTTAAATCTAGACTGGATTCAAATCCAGGTTTAAACATTGGAATTCAGGCCAGTTTTGGTAATGGGCTTTTGGTTTGTTTCAATTTAACATTAGAAGACCTTTGCAAAAAAAGTGAGGAATGCAAACAGCTAGGGATTCAGCATCCTTTTCCTGTGAAGGAGAGGATGTGCAATCTTGGAATAATTTCAGACCTAGATTTAACAATTATTCATCTACCAGTCTTCCCCTCTGCTTCTGCTAGTGCATCTATTCAGAAACTGAAACTGGCATTTAAAAAAATATATAACAGTTTTATGGAACTGACAATTTGGAAGATCTCCCGTCTTCAGGGTTTCTGTGCATTATCTGGGGGAAATTAACAGTGGCAGAAAATAGTTTCAGAGTCAGATCCTCCTGACTTGAAGAAGAATTCACAGTAATGTGAAAGAAAACTAGTTTCAGAGGAATGGCATATCTGAGATAGGGCATAGGCGTGATGGAGTTTTAAACTCTGGGAGTACACAAATATGCATTTCAGAGCCACCTAATTCAGATGAATAAACAGACAGAGCATGTCTTCACCATTACGGTACCTGCTTGACACTAGCTCAGACTTCACTAGCTAGCACCTTCCCTAGGAACAGCCACAGGCTAATCCTGGATTTGTGTGCCCACAAGAGTGAATATTGGCTATGCCTCTAGGGGACCCCTTTGGGTTTACTTTAATAAAAGGAAGAAATCTCAAGATTTGACGCAAAGAGCATATCCCAAACGGGCAGAAACATAGGCCTTTGGGTCTTGCACCTTTTATAGTCTGTTCACTCTGTGCAAAATGAGTGTAAAGTACCAGCAGAGCTGAGTACTGCCATTTTACACCAGCTTTTTACAGGTGTTGCTGACAAGGTGCAAGGTACAAGATGACAGAGAGTAGAAACCCCTTTGCTGTTGCTCAGACTCTACTCCTATTTAACTAGTTTGGGGGACAATTACTTTCCAGGGAAAAGAGAGAGAGAGAGAGAGAGAGAGAGAGAAGGAACCAAACAGTGCAAAGAAATTACAAATTCTAACAAGAATAGTTTATATACATGTAGCACATATATCTGAGGACATCAGCATACTTTTAAAATGTGAATTAATTAAAGCTAAACAATATCTGAGAAACAGGTATTATCATAGATATTAAAAAAGAAGGAAAAATACTTTGCAAGAAGGCTAGGTCATTCAGTTCTGATGCACTGTCACCTAGTGCAGATGATAAACAAGGCTTTCCAATCACTAATATGCGTCAAAAACCTGGGGTGAGCCTAAGTGAGGCTCTTATTCCCTAACCATGGACGAATTGGAGAGTTACTGTAGCCTTGCACACACATGCAGACTGTCACACACACGCGTATACACACACTCATTCCCTGGGGACGGTCTCAGGTGGGGGGGAGGTACTAGAGATTTTTATTTCCAGATGGCCACAAAGCAGCTTTATAAGCAGTCAGGCAGATACCCTGGTTGTTCTTGGCTATAAAGTCCTTTAGAAGAAGCAGAAAAATAAATCAAGCAGGAGAGTAAAAAGGGAAAATTTAGAAGAACTTTATTTCCCAAACCATCCCCGCTGAAGTACGGATTCCCTCCCCCAGAGCTCACTGGTCTTCCCTAGGCTGTGTGCAAGTCTCACCTCCAGTTGCAAAATGTTAATAACGCGTATTTTCCCCAAACACCTGAAAGAACCTTAGGCAAACACACAGTAGCAGTAGGGCCATCCTTGTGCATCCACCCCAGTAACAAGGTGGAAAGATGGTACCTTGAGAATTAAAGGGCAGGCTGTGAGTGGGGGAAGAAGGGAGTGAATGGTGTGTATAAATAAAGGTACAGCGAACATCTCCTATTTTGACAGTGCCGTGACAGTACGTACACTCTCATCTGTACACAGGTGCCTGTCGGAGCAGCTACTGTAACCATGTTGTAAAATATTCAATGACTCACTGTGAATAACTGTCTCATTTAGAAGAATAATCTGGTGACAAGACCAACATTGTTAAGTTGTGTCAACTTGTTAGGAAAGACATAAAACAAAAATACCACTAACATCCGAGGGCTGGAGGCAATGTCAATAATTTTTTGGAAGTGAGCGGCTGGAGGAAAGTGAGGCTGAGCTCCAGCAGCTTAGCACAAGCTCAGTTTGCAGAGAGGAATGCATTAAATGAGACCAACCATTTACAAATCAACTCCATGCTGATTTACTGGGGTGAACCCGCGATGGCAGAGATAGCCCTGCCTTGAAGATGAGCAGATATCTGTCCTTAAGTAAGAGACGCTGGGGACCCAGCTCTGCCATTTCTCCCTGCTCTCCTCCAACATTAGTATATTCGCTAAAGCAAAGAGCAGGCTATCAACAGGCAGCTTCTTGTTTGACCTCATTCCCCACTCTCCTGAGGCTTGGACTCCCACTTCCAGTTTCAGCTGCTTAGTGAAATCTGTTGCACGGCACAAGAGGAAGGAAAGGGGACCAGTGCAAACCTCTTCCAGCTCTTCAGCCATCATAAAGGCAGGACACCGGCAGAAAGCACATCATGGTGGCAGTACGGAGACTTTCAGATTGGGAAGGGGACTCCAGAGCAATATACAACATGATGCAATGTAAGAAAATGTAACTAGTATAAAATAATATATGCGATAAATACAATTAATATAATGTAATATAACATAATGTGACTTTTACTCCCCTCCCAGTGAGAAATGAGGGTGCCTGTGTGATGGGGGCGCATGTGGGGTGACCAGGCCAGTGGGAAGGTGAGGTAGCAAGCCTTGATCCAACTGGCTGCTGCTGCATCTGATTTGACTACACTAATTGCTGTGGGTGGTTCAGGCCTTGCCCCTGACAGCACTGGGACACAACTCTGCAATCTGCTGCTGCCTGCTGCTAGCTTATTTCTCTTTGTGTGGTTGATGCACGGGCTCTTGGCACACTGGCCAGCTCACACACCTCAGTAGCACCTTGTGATTAACAAGCAGAAGCACAAAGGCTCCTGGCATGCTGGCCAGCTTGTATGGCCCACTAGCCTTTGCTCTCCTGCGGCATCGTGCAAAAGCTGCTGAGAGACACAAGCTGGCTGCCAGGTGAGACAAGAAGCAGAGCCAAAATGCTACTGACCATAGGGAAAATAGGGAAAAAGAAGACAGGACAGCAGTCAGGGAATTTATTCCCTGTGATAGCTCTTAAATACCAGAGCCTGAGGTAACCATGAAAAGAAAATCAAGAACACTCTTTAAGTGATTAGAATCACAGAACCATTAGGAATCTATGGAGGTCACCTAGTCAGCCTCCCTGTTCAAAGCAGGTCCAACTTCAAAGTTATGTCAGATTACCCTGTCCCTTCTGTAGTTGAGTCCTGAATATCTCTGGGGATGTAGATTTCACAGCCCTTGGGCAACCTGAGCCAGTTCTTGTTCACTCTCATCATGAAGAATTTTTGGCTGTGTATGTCATTGGAATTTCCACTGCTGCAACTGTAGTCCATTGCCTATAGTCCTTTCACTGGGAAGAGTGTGGCTCCTTCTCCTCTATAACCCTCCAGTAGGTACCTGCAGTCATTGAATAGATTCACCCCCCAGACAAATGCCATTCTGTCAGCCTCTCCTTATGTGACCTGACCAGTGTGGTGGTTCTCTGCCAGACTTGCTCCACATTGTCTATGTCTTTTGTAAACACAGAGCCCCAAAATAAAACACTACTCAGATGTGGTATCACAAAGGTTGAACTTTAAGGAGTAATCACTGCCCTTGACCTGCTGGCTACACTCTTTTTAATGCAACTGGCCTTCATTGCACCTGATTCATACTGAGCTTGTCCAAGGATTCCTGGATCTCTTTTTTAGATTCGCAGATCCCTTTTTCAGAGCTGCTGCCTGGCCAGTCACCCCTTCTCTTGTGCTGTTGCACTGCGATTACCTCACAGATGCAAGACTTTGCATTCACCTTTGTTGAACTTCTCAAGGTTTCTGTCAGCCCATCTCTGCGGCCTGTTGTGGTCCCTTTGACTGGCAGCTCTGCTCCGAGCACACTGGCAGCCTGGACCTTGAAAAAAGTGCATCCCATTCCATCATTCAGGTTGTTAATGATGGTACTAAGCAGCACAGGCCCCACTATCAGTCCCTGAAGAATGACACCAGTAACCATCCACCAACTGGTCTTCAAAACACTGTCTATTACTTTTCAAGCCTAGCAGTCCAGACAGTTTTTCACCTGCATTGTTGTCTTCCTTGCAGTCTTTATCTTTCCTATTTGTCTACAATGGCCCTACAGAGACAGTGCCAAGGACTATGCTGAAGTTGAGGTAGATGACATCCACTGTTCTCCCCTCATCCACTAAGCCAGTCATCTCACTGTAAAAGATAATTAAGTTGTTCAGGCAAAAATTGCCTTTTGTTAATACCAGCATGCTGTTTCACTGTTCTGTTTCACTGTTCTGTTCTTCATGCGCTTTAGAATGGCTGCCAGGGGGCTTTGATCCATGATCTTCCCAGGGCCTGCCTTTAGTCTGACTGGCTAGTAGTTTCCCAGATCTTTCTCCATGTCACTGATCTTCATACCTTTTCAAAAAGGATAGAAAGCACCCACACAGCAAGACTGGCCAGCTCCCTTAGCAGCACCAAATGCATCCCAGCCTGTCCAATGGCCTTGTACACGCCCAGTCTACAAAACTGGTTCATAACTCGATCTTCTTCTGCCATAGGCAGTACCTCACCTTACCAGACACTGACACCAGGCGCAGGTATTCAGGAGGCCTGAGAGACAACCTCACCAATGAACTAAGGCAAAGAAGGCATGGAGCAACTCAGCCTCATCCCTGTCCTTTGTCTCCTGCAACATTCAGCAGTGGGCCCACATTTTTCTTCATCTTTCTGTTTGATCATTTCATTTGTTGGGTCCTGTTTTGTGGAAATATTGCCCACAAGGGAATGGAGAACTGTGTCACAGCTCTCACCAAGATGACTGGCACCAGCCTGTCTGCTCCACACTGCTGAAAAAGGGCAGGAGGAGACAGACATGCTCATCCATATGGGTGGTGTGGGGGTAGCAGACCCCTCTCAAGGTGTGCCAAGTGGGAAAGGTAAGAGCTTCTGCTGCATATGACCAGTAAGTTACAGGAGACACACCCATGCTGGGAATGCAGACAGAAATCCATGCTAACCTTAGAAGACAATAAATGTCTTCTGGGAAAAGAACCAGCAATCAGCCCATTGATCTAACCAAGACTTAAACAGCCATAATTCAGCGAACTATTAAGACACCTATCTAGTTGTCCACTTAATAGAACTACCCTGGAAAATACCCATTCACTGAAGTTGAATAAGAATGAGTGCATTATAACTTACATTACTGCCAGCCGACAGATGGAGCAAGCTAAGATGAAACCCGGACCATTATAATATAGTGATCTTTTTGCAATTTTTTTCTATCTGAAACCACACATAACTTTCGAAGATGTAAATTTGTAAAACGTCATGCTTTATGTATTACATTTTTGGCATCTACTTTAGTTTTTAAGAATAGATGTTGTCTAATTATGCAGTGCAGCTTTGGATGAGAAAATATACTAAGTGTGCATTAAACAGACAACTTTAAATAATGGCACTTGTGCTAAGAAGTGTATTTTCTGGCAAGCAACTAATTTATAATGGTCATAGATATATGCATTAGTGTATGAAATGCTTGTCTTTATTTATTGATTTGAAGGGGCAGTATTATATTTTTGAATACGTCTTCTTTATTGGATCCTGTTTTAATCTGTAACAGACCCTGCTATATTTCATGTCTCAGGGTATTCACACCACCTGAACAACAGACAATGAGAATAACTATATAGTAAATAAAACAACAATTAATACTGTATGTTTAAAAAGAGATAGGCATATAAAATGCCAAAGTTCAGCTCTGCCTTTTTCTTCTGACTTTTTACCATGAGTCTTGGTTTGCTTTTAATGTGCATATCAGAGGTAAAGAGAATGATATTAAAAGACCAAATTTACTGCGTTCTTAGTGCATAAACCACTACACTAGATCTTCCTGAGCCAATTTAATTTTTAGCTTTATTCTTGGCTTAATGCAATGTTTTAGTTCATTGCACTTTTTGGATGTGCAGAAGCAAAGATAATGTGTTACACTACATTCATTTAATGTTTCATCAGACTTTTTTGGTGTATCTACCTTTTGGTTATTTTAAAATGTTTCATCCTTATCACTTCAGTCATGAAATGTAGATTCATTAAATTACTGTGCTGGGGTAGCTCGGTGCAAAAGCCTTGTTTAAAATACAGCACTGGCTTGTTCACCAAGAAACTACTTAAAAAAAGAAAAGGCTGTTTTGTCAGTCTCTCCCCCCCCAACTCACTCACACTGATGGATTTCCAGCAAGACAAACCATCTGATCTATTATTAAGCGTATTTATAAAGGTGGCCAATATACTATTCCCTGACAATTTCAAATGAAAAAAAAAAAAAAAAAAAAA
>VXAA01005317.1:360904-400904 GCA_013399115.1 Anseranas semipalmata
ATGGTGGATTGATTTATCCACAGCAGTTGATACCCCTCTGCTTCCATGGCTGTCATTTTTCCCTGTGCCTCTGATATGAAAGAAGAACACAGTGATGAGTGGACATATGGAAGAAAGAAGAGAGGACCACTATGGGGCTTTGTTCTGTGTGGGGTCCTGAAAGCTGATTATGGGAAGATTCAAGGCAGGAGGTAATTAGATTGGCTACTGACACAACAAACCTCTCCCTCTGGTAAAAATGTCTATAAGTACATCTCAGCAGAGAAAAAGATATGTCTTGGTAGGTGAAAGAGAACGAAAATACAGTGTTTATTGTTTAAATGTTGACTCTCTTTCTACCTGGAGGTACTTTGAAGCATAGTCTCCAGAAAACGTTTTAAAATGAAAGGCAAATCAGTGACACCGTAGAGAAGGCTTTGGTAGCACATTGCTGCCTCATGTCAAGGAGGCAATTTTCTAGTTGGCTCCTGAGAGCCAAGACTGAGTGGGTGCTGGAGGAGTGAGCAAGTTTATCAGGCCAAGGTAGAGAGCTGATTCTAGATAGAGTATTAGACTCCCAGTTTGCTTCCCTACCAAGATGATATGTTTCTGATGATAACAGACAGAAAATAAAGAGGACCTCAGTTAGTTGTGGGCATCCTCCAATTCTTTTTTCTCTAGAAGGGAAATGAGAGCTTTTCAGTGAACTACCTGAATCCCTGTGAAAAATTTGGGATGCTTTTGTTTTGAGATATGGATGCTATTTATTTTCATGGGAAGCAGGCAGACTGCAGATAATAATACAGAATACAAAGCTGGAATACGTATGTCACTGCAGCATTGTTCCTCAGAATCCATGTGCTGTTGTTTGGGCCAACCTACTTTGTAACTATTACAGGCATTTTCCTTATGAAATTATGCTGCAACTGAATGGATCCTATTACCAGTAAGTCTGTACCATCTTAAATTATTATTTTTCTTCCAGTTGCTAATATTACCTTCAACAATTAGTAGATTTTTGTCATGATAACCTCCCCTCCATCTATATTTACTTATGTCTTTGCCAAGCTTTTTTATTCTTTGCTGTTAAATATCTCTAAATGAACTCCACCCATGGTGCAGGATCCCTCTGGTAATAAAAGGTGCAGAGCTGTGAACGCTGCTCTAAGTAAGCTTTGCATTTGTGCACACAAAAAGGGACTTTTGCCTCCATATTTTGGAGGTAATAATGCCCCCCACAGAGGCTGACCAAAAGCACACTCATACTTTTTCACTGCCATATCACACCACAGGTTGTTGTCCATCATCACCCATATATATACCTTTAGGCATTATCACATCTCACTTTTCACTTTTCAAATTTCTTCTTCAGCATGGCTATCTGTTTTATTCTTCAAGTTATCTCCGGTACTCCACCTTGCATTACTTGGGCATGATTTTCAGATTGATCTCATTTGCCTAATGCTGGAGGTTTTGTGGGGTTTTGTTGTTGTTGTGTTCTGTGTGTTGTTGTTGTTGTTGTTGTTTTTAAGCCAATCCTAATTTCTAACAGTTGTCCAGCTACATTGCAAATTATAGCATGATCTGTGCATGATCAGTATTCTGTAACCTAATTAGATCTGTTCAATTATACAGAATGAAAAAGAAATCGAACAGTTGATGAATATGATAATGTTTATCTTAATGCAGCATTATTTGAGCAATAGATAGCTAGTGAAGTCTTGGAAAATATCCTACAAAGTAAATTTTGTTATATAAATACATGTATGCAATTTTTAGTAGAGCTTGGAATATTTAGCATTCAGAAGAACAAGGAACAGTGTACAGGGAAGAGTGACAGAGCAAATCAAAGACCTGGAAAGACAGAGATGAGGCAGAAGGATCTGATAAAGTTCTCTAAAGTCATGGGTGACATGTGAAAGGTGCACAGAAAACAATTTGCTGTTTCTGACAATACAGGAACTACAGAGCAGCAAATAAAATGAGTGGGTATGGAGTTTAGACAAACAAAAGTATGTGTATGTTTGATAAACTCATAAGCACAAGTCATTCTGGTTGCTGCTGATGTTCAGATAGGTTCCCAATGTGACTAGAAAAATAAATAAATATCAGGACTTAGATATTTAGAAATATCAGATAGATATCATCTAGATATCTAGATGTAGAAAATATAGCTTCTGGTTTAGATGGACAGATTTCAGAGAAGTGGGATGGTAAACTAGAGGAGGCATTATTATGTCTTTTCCTCTTTCTTATACGCTTTACCTATTGATGGGAGATTATTCTGTTTTTCAATGTCATGATTTTATTCTAAGTCTTGTACTCTCATTATTGTTAAGAAAGTTTGGAAAACATGGCTGTAATATCATACTGACTACAAAAACAAGTAAAATAAATGCAGGAGTTACCCAGGTCCTTTATAATTTGGGGATCTGGGGAGTGTCATAATCTTTAATTCTCATGTCCATAGAGTTATAAATGCACAAATTTTTAAACTGAAGAAGAACATGTAGATTAACAACTGTCACTGCTTATGCTACATCTGGGTTGTGGCCCTTAAAATTTTCATGTGACCTGAGGCTGGGGTTTGCGAGGTGAAGGTTTAGTCCTTCGTTATTGCAGCATCCCTTCTCCACTCACCTGGCAGAGCACGAGTACGCAGCAGCCTGACAGTGTGGCAGATCAAGTGTGAGCTACATTTGGCAGATCTGTGTAGAGGAGCTTGTATCTCAGCTACCTGTACAATGCTCCCTACTGTAATTAGTGCATTTAAGGCTCTTTCTTTCATTAGCAAAGAAGTCACATATACACTTTAGGGAGGGAACACACTATTTCCATTAACCTAGACTAAAATCATGATATTATACTAAATACCTTAACATAAATATTTCCCCTGCAATAGTTTACACAAAAATCATGGTAGTGAAAAATGACATATGATCTTCATTTGCATTTGGCAGTTCAGTATTAACACATCAAAGAACCTGAGAATTGCAGTTTTGGGCCCAGTCCTCAACTGGTGCACAGTAACATTTGTTTTCACTCTGTTTTACACAAGTAGATGACCAGTCCCAGGCTAACAGGACAAAACAAAATCCCCCAAATCTAATTTTATAGACTATATTCAAGAGTATAAAATAGAAAGAAAAATCTATTTGAAACTATTGTTGATGTGATTCAGCACTGTGACCCTAAAACATTCTTTGTTCTCTCTCTTTAAAAATAAAATTGCCAGCTTTTAATTAACTTAGTGCCATTTCATGGGGTTTGTTTTAATATAAATTTGTAAAGCTGGTAAAACTCATCTCTGCTGAAGCTGAATGTAGGCATATATTGCAACAGAAGCACGGTGTCTCTTCTATTCTCAGCTAGATACAGTTTTAGCTGGCGTACCTACATTTACTCTTTGTTTTATACATATGCTGAGCTTTGCTAGGTTAAGCTATTTTCTTTAATTCCAAAATCACTTTTTTTTGCAAGGTGGAAAAATTAATTTTGCTGGAGACTACAGTTACGTAGCTCACAGCAGATAAAGACCTAAAGGGTAGGGGAAAGATAGTCTACTGGTAGCTTGTGAATATACATATCTTGTATCATTTCCAGCTCTGGTTTCCCTAGGGAAGTTTCTGTATGTGTTTAGCCCCTTTTTGTACTAGCACTTCTTCCCACAGTGCAATTTTCAACATATTCATATATTGCCTTGAACATCTTTGGATCACTTGGCAGGTCCCCAGATGTTCATGTGAGCTGAGAAAGTCGTAGACACTTCAGTCAAGATTCTTCATAGACTCTTGAGCTGCAAGGCAATTTGTACATTTGGCATCCCATGGTGTCCATCCAATAACTCAGCCCTAGCCAAGAAAATTAAATCTAAAATCAGTAAAATGGAACTGTGTTATCTATATGAGCTGTGTGTCATGATTTTTCTGCCTTGAAAAGGCACTGTGGCGAGTCACTAGACTTACATGGTGTCTCTAAGTGGCCTTTATGAACAACTAAGCAGGTTCTGAGGGAGTCATGGTTGTTTCAAAATGAATTTGAGAAGGAAATATAATAGTGGGAGTTATGGATCAGATTTTAAAAGGTTAGGTATTTAACATCTTTAAAAATCTGTCCCTATATGCCTGGGCTTCTGCATTTGCTGGGGGAAGAAGGAGGGAAGTGAGAGGATAGTTAAAGATGTCAGCACAGACAAGTTTCCAAGTTGGTCTGGATTTGTAATGGGTTTCTTCATACCTCTTTCACCTCAGGGATTTATTTTTTTTTTAACTATATTGCACTGCTCTGTTTCTTGCTATCATCAACTCATGTAACATAACTTGCTATAGCATAACATAATGTTAAGCAATGAAATATTAAACAAATAGAGCAACATTTCATTGTCCCCCACTCCTCCCCAAGAATAACACAGTTCAACGGCAGGTAAAAGCTGCTAATCTGGGAGTAAATAGATACCTCCTTGATGAAGTAATGCAAAATAGGTTCTTTTATTATGACTGCAGGCCATTCATTAAAACTGATCTGCCAATTAGAATGGAGGATTGACTACAGTTCCTTTCACACCTTACAAGGAGGAAAAACACAATTTGTGTTGTAACACCCTGTGCTCAGATTCTTCAGCCTACCCAGAGGCGTGAATTCTGTAGCATTATGCAAGCCTGACTGTAGGGTAAGGTTTAAATATCAGTTCCATATGACTAGAGATGTGTCAATAATTCTAAAGATAGAGATGTGTCAAGAAGCAGTTGGCTGAGTCAGCTAACTGTAATATTTGCTGACTCTTACAGCCACATACAGTCACCGAGCCACTTCCATTCAACACTTCAATTTTGTTGGTGTACTGATAAATTGACAACACATATGGTACTGCATCTAATTTGGAGATGAATTGTATTCATTTTCATTCCAGCTCAAACTCCATGCAGTATAACAATATCGTGCTTAAGCAAAGCAGCCCAGTTACACCAAGGAACAAATACTTATTTTCAGCATGCTTCTCAATTTGCTGTGTGATTTTTCTACTGGCAACTGCATCACTATACCTCCAGTAACAACTTCATTTAAATTAAAAAACTTGGAATTAAACCAGGTTTAGCTGAAGGTAAAACTGGGTCCATGGTATGTATATCTGGGGTATTTATACATTGTTTAAATGGGTGCTACCAGGAGGAAAAAGATCTATTCCCAGACTGATTTGGATTTACTGCATCTTTAATTATTAAGGTCAGAATAGTTTTTTAAGGGTCCATTTACTTTTCCATAGCTATGTAGCCATCTCATATCCTTCAACATGGCCCGGATTTACTGCCATCTCTGATCAGTTTCTTTTCCCGATTTTCATTCAAGATCACTGTGCATTTCATTGTGGCTGCTCAGAGCATCAAAGAGGAAAGGGCAAACAAAGGAAAGGATTTCTAGAATTGTTTGAAAACCATCACACTTTTCCTGTTCCTTGTGTCCAAAGATACTCCTTGTGATAACAACAAGGCTGTGCGTACTTGGGCAGGGAACCAGACCACAGCAGAATCCAGGTTTTTACTTGTGGTTTGAGGAATACTCTTGGATTTCACCAGACCTACAGTGCTATACTTCTGCAGGTCCTCCATGTTTCGCATGGCCAGAGAAGATTTTGCAGAAAGCCAAGTGTTCTTACTTCAGAGTCTCTGAATAACAATATAACAATTGCAATCAGTTAGCTTTACTGAAGATGGAAGTTTGGGTTTTTCATGAAGAATCTGACATAATTCCATTTATTCCCCTAAGAAGCTGCTTCCTCCCTGCAGCTTGAGGCCCTTCTTAATCTAAAGAAAATGTATTTCCACTGCCTTTGTCACTTTGCAACTTTCCATCTTTTACTGACCGACTTATAATTTTAGGCAGTGCCAGTCAATGCAGTCATAAGCAGTTTTATCAACGTAATTTTAAACCCAGCTACAAAACACGTACAAATGGGATTTATCATTATGTTAGAAGACCCAGGCTACAAATTAATGAAACTGTGATGATCAACAGACAGAGCTAAACTTGAATCTTTCCTGCCTGCATAAGCCAAGGAGTCATGTTTCGTTTTGTATATGATAACTTCTCCAAATTTATAGTGAAGAAGAGCACCAGAAAGCAACTTTTTGCACGTTAGACATCTGTGCAATTAATAATTAATTATTCCTTTATTAGAGATGCTTATGGAAAAGATTTGTAAGCAAAGATACAACACAGCTCCATATTCTCTGCTAGTCCCAAATAAAAGAGAGAGAAGTCGTAAGCAGGGTTTCAAATAAAATGGGAGAATCCTCACCCTTGTCAAAAGAAAGAAAACAACAACAAAAAACACAACACCCCACAACAAAACAAAAAGCCTATTAACTATTTAATATGCAAACTGAATATTAAAATTTGCCAAAGAACAGAAATCACCCTATTAGATTTCCATCGAAGCGCCCTCCCCTTTCCCAGATGCTCCAGTGCTGACCAGCATTCACAGAAGATCAAATGTTTTGGTATCATGTACGTGTGAAAGGGTGATTTCCATAGTTAGAGGCTTAGAAGAGAGAACTCTACCAGCATTTTACATTGCAAAATACTGCAGTCTGAGGTGGTCAAAATGTTTTCCCAGTGGGATACTTTTCCATCTGAGGAAAACCATTTCATGAAAAGCAAACCTTCCTAAAGGAAAATGACAGAAGATAATTTAAAGAGCTCAGAACAAAATGCTTCACTGACAGCTTGCTTTTTTTATTTGAGAAAGTAAAATGATTGCAAGAAATCCTTACCTTTCTTGGTCACTCTTTGTTTCTAATAACCTGACTGTGTAGGCAGCTACACACAGGTACGTGACTCCTCTCTTGTTTAACAAACCAGAGGCAGCTGAGGAACATCCCAGGACTAAAGGCTCCTGTCCAGAGAAGAGCCTCATGAACCTTTTGCTGGAAGTTTCCACTGTCTCACCTCAGATCTCACACATGAGGAAAGCTTTGCTGATGGAATATCTAGAAACTGCAGTAAGAGCCCTGCTGCCTTTATTTGGTGTTGGAGATATGCACTTTTTTAAACAATGCCACAATCTACTTGTAGACCTTAAGTTACAAAGACATCTTTTACATTTCTGTTTTATTGTGTATCAAGACTGAGACTTGTGTGGATACTTGTGTATCCACATGGACTAGTTTACACATGTCGACTACCTTAAGTATACATTTTTTAGTTCTTTCCTTCTTAAAAATAAAATCAAATAATAATAACAGGGTCTTTTCTTTCATCATGCTGGAAAGTTTATGTATTCTTATCCCTTCCTCCACAAGTCCTTCAGGGATTATTTAATTATGGTCTTGTAGAAAGCTCTGCTGTATGGGATTTGGGTTTATGGGAAGTTCAGTTTTGCCTTTTCTTTTCTTTTATTTCTGCTAAGGGTCTCTTATGCAACATTTGACTGTTTTATTTTTATGATTTAAGGCAATAAATTGTGTTTTAGAGAAAGAAAGGAGACAAGGTCTTTTTTGAATTTGCCTTTGTATTTCCTAGAGCACCGAATGCAAGCAATAATTTCGAGCTGTAATTTATATATATATTTTTGAGGGGGTGGAGGAAGGAAATTACTACCTACTTTTTATATACATATATATTTTTTAACAAAGCAATAGGGATTTATATGGACACAATTGTTTAGAAAGTCTCAGAAGAATAATTCTGAGATGATGTGAAGTTATACACATATGCAAGTCTTTCAAAAAGTCCACATGGCCTACAGTCTTCAGATTTTAAACAGCTTCTGACTGTTATAAACATAAAAAAAATGTTTAGAAAAATGACATATTTTTATTACTTTTATCTGACAATCTAATTGAGTCCCAGGCCATGCATATATCAAAAAGCCGTTATCAGCAGTGGCTTAATGCAAGGGAGGGGCACCCATCCCTCCCCATCTCTTTTGCTTAGCCCCAGGGCTTGGCTTCTTCATGTGAAAGGTGTCTGAAGACAGAAAGAAATCTTTACCACACTGAATATAGTGAGAAAACAAATCTTTTCCCACCCACCACCACAACAAAAATATTCTTTGCTATTCAGCGAAACAATTCAGAATTATGAGTTGCCTTTGACTAACACAGCCCATAAGGGTTTTGTCACATAAATCACACACTGTATGACCCTGAGACATTTTTCTATTATTTAATATTTAACAAAGGATTTGCACAATGGTGACACCATGCCAATCCAAAACCCATTTAAATCTTTAACCAGCGAGTTTTTAATCATGGGTTGAGTAGGTGAAATAGCCTCTGCTGAGCAACGCTTATTTTTCACCAAATGGATGCAATTTAAATGCTTCTGTTCTCCATAAGAATTGTTGACCATCTAATTATGGTGGTAGTAGGTAATTTACATATCGAGCACCACCAACTTATTACGAGCCAAATAGATGACATTTTTTTCTACTTCTAGAACTAAAGCATAATTCATATTAATGGCTGAATGGGTGCAGATAAAATAAGAACTGACCTGAGCCTCTGAACAGAAATTGAACAGAGCTAAAGCAAACTTTTTCACATGCAGACTAGTTGCTCTCATAGCAAAGGAGTTCATTCTTGGGTCAGATATTACCCTTAAACAACTGGGTTAGTTAAGTCTACGGCCACTGACTGATAAAAGCCTCCTGATGTAGAAAGGAACATTTCTAGCACCATGTCGTATGTACCCGAACAATTTGGATAAATCCCCAACTGTAAGTACTCTCCAAAAGCAGTTAAGGTCAAAAGTTTTCTTCTTGCTACAGGATACTCTGCTATCATATGTACGTCATTCTAGATGGCACTTATGACAAGCTACAGAGATGACTTGTGAACTCCTTTTATTTGACACATATTAAATAGCTGATAGATCCTGGGGCTAAAAATGAAGTTTAGATTCAGTTTTTCTTTTTAACTAGAGATAAGTTTGGGTTGTGGTTTTGTTCAATTATTTGTTTGTTTGTTTTGTGTTTTTGTATTTTTTTTAATGCAGTACCAGTTCCATAACATCAAGAAAAAGATAATTACTGCATTTGGAAACAATTTTTTTTTACACTGACAAGGTGAAAAAAATTCAAGTTGAACCAAACAGATCGCTTTTACAAAGTCAAAAATTTTCAATGTTCTATTTTTATAAATAAATGTTAAACATTTGATGCATTTAAAATACAATTTAAATTTCAAATAGCATCAGAGAAAATTTTACTGAAAAATAATTTCAAATTATAAATGGTTCATTTATCAAAATTCTAACATCTAATTTATCATTTTTCTTTCTAAAATGTTTTCAATAATCCCTTAATGAAGAAATCAATAAAATTGCTACAAATTTGGATGATATGCATAAATCAAAGTACACGTTTTTATTGAGGTGTCTTCCATGCATCAGTATTTTCAAAATTATAGTTATTATATAAGGCCAACATTTTTCCTGATCTTTCTACCCCCGAGTCACAGCGTATAGATAAGGTTGTACCTAGAGAAGCTATAAAACAGCTGGATTTAGCAGTTCAAGAAAAAAAAACTTTATGAAATTGCAAGGGCAAGCTTTGGGGATTGTTTTTTTGTTGTTTGTTTGTTTTAATTGGCACCATTGTCATGAGTATTTATTACAGGTCTGGAACTGATCCTGGCTGGCTGACTGTATTCATACCAAGCAACACCTTAAACCTGAATTACCTTGTTATTTTCAGGGGGTCTTTAAGTTACCATAAAGGTGGAGTAATGAAGAAAAATCCTTAATCAACAATTTTCAGTAGTTTTTATATAGCTGTTCAGTCCTGATCCAGCTGTTTTATGTTGATATTACATAATAAAACAACTAAAAAGCTGGATTAACCTGCTTCTTATAGATTCTCTGAATGCTGAGCTGTCTAAATTGGCATAAAACCACTTAAAAAGCTTTCTCACCTGCCCATTGACAGAGAAGTTAGGAAGGCATCTATTTTTATGCTTAAAACTAAATCCTGAAAATTATGTTTAAAATTGAAATGGTTGTGAATGATATCCTCGCTTTGCAGTTTGGGATTATTAGGTTATCTGTATATGTTATGTTTTTCTCTACTAGCAATGTTACTGCCTTTGGATTATAAATTTAACATAGCATATTGGCCAGATAGATCTTAATCACATCCCTTTTAGTTTCACACAAGATGAAGTTTTGCTACCAGTGAAATCAAAATCAAATCTCTAACTTTTAGGATTAGGATTATTAGAATCCCAGTTCTAGAACCAAGAAAAAGTAAAGTCATATGTACTAGATCTAACTACCAGAAATGATAGAGCAAGCTTTGTAGACTGCTAAACTGGTCTATTGTTCCTGATATTATTGACTTTTTCGACTAATGTCAACTTTTAAAATGCATTATATATTCTTTTTTTTTTCTTTTCCTGTTTTTTTTCTAAACATGGCTTTATCATAATGATTTGGAAAATATTGTCTTTTGCCCTCTTCTGACACGATTTGACAACCAGATTTTTCATTTCTGTGTATTTATGTATATGTACCTCTGTATATTTCAGTTATAAGCACAATATATGTAAGGATAGAAATAATTTCTAATTGTCGTTAGAAAAATACAAGCCAATGCCTGTGCCTTTCCCAATGACCTAAGTTTACAACGGGAACATTAGTGCCTTGTGAATAAGGCTTCTATAAAACTTTAGTCAATATGTGTTTAATACAGATATTGACGAAGTTTTATAGGGTCTTGATTCATAAAGGACTAGCACTAGCCGTATTGAGCACTATTCATGATTTGCATTCTAAATCACCTTGCAAATTGATGGCACTTATCTGAGAGGAAAGTTAAAAAGTTAAGTGTTGAGCATTCATTGCTTGGGAAAGTAACTGATTAAGTACCAAACCAAATAGAACTATAAAAGGGATTTATGCTACTCAGAACATCTTGACTAATTGAAAAAAAAAATATTTATGCTAAACTGTAGGAATGAATGTGTTTATGCTTTTAATTTATTTTTCAATGGCATGATTCTTAGCATTCTGGCAGTATCTTGCTGCAGACTTTTGGGATTCTGCAGGTGATGTCTGCAGACGCCAAGAAATATATGTGGATAGTAAGTGTGCCTTAGAGAAGTCATCTTCACCATGTGACACTGTTCAGGCATTTCGCATAATGACTGTGGGACATATTCAGATCAGCTACCATAAGCACTTTACTTAATCACAGGCTTTACCAAGAATTCTTTTACCAAGAGGGCAGCTGAGATTTCTGAGTATTTGGGGCTGCCAAACCTCATTCCCTGCCCTGTCAGTGGAGAGCAAGCACTACAGTGGTTGCTTACAGTTGTCAGTGTGTCTCACTGAAAGACTGGAGCTATCCTCAAAATACCCATATATTCAGGAAGGAGGTAAGACTTTCTGTAGCGATTGTGAATTGCAAAGTTTAAGTTGTAGCAATACTGATGTGTTGATATTTTGCAAAGAGCAGATAGGACAAATTCAACTGTCAATTTTTTGGAACGTAAGCCTGGTGGGCAGTCTAGAGCATGATGACAGAGGCACTGCAACAGAAGAAAACCTGCAACTTAGTTTTGGGAATACATTTATGGAGCAGTTCTTCAGGTTTATCCTAAATAAAATTCATCCTAGTCTACAAGCATGCTCTTCCCTCCAGTGTGGCCTTGGCTGCATGGATATTTCTGATTCATCTGGACTACTTTTAGTTTCTTCATTGTCTTCATACACACATACTGAACTGAAAATAATTACATGAGGAAATAATGATCCAAGAGTAGGACTCTATTTTAAATTGGTAGAATTTACAATATTCATTTCAAGAGGGGCAAGATTTATGACATCCTCACATGATGCCAAAAGAGGCTGGAAACCAGCTAATATCAACTTAATGGAAAAAAAAAAAAGGTGGGGGGCATTAAAATTGTTAGAGACAAATCATTTACCTCAGACTTATGGAAGGAATCAAAAGAACAAAAAACACTTCACCTCTCCAGACTTTACTCATGGAAAGTCTTCCCCCATGGTGGACAAGTCTAGTGCAAAAAGATAATGGGAGACAGGTGGGCTGAAGGACATAAGAAAGCCAATACATCCAGACTAAATCATGACTTCAAACACATCTGGAAATATTGTTATTGATCATCATGAGATAAGGATGTGAATGCTTGCACGTGTGCATGTGCATTAGCAAACTTTAACCCACCTGCTGACAAGATACTGCTCTGACAGCTGTTCATTCAGTTGGAGTGTGTTTTGTACACAGTTACAAAAGATATCAGCCTGCCAATTTGATGGATGGTCTCTTTATTAGTGTTTAGAAAGAAGAAGAATACAGTATTTTGGTATTTGACCTCTTTCACTCCACAAACTTCTAAGAACAGTATCAGAAATGCTCAGAGGATGCAGAACTGCACCATTACACACCTGCAATTCAAAATATCTATTCTAATAACGCAAATTGAATACAACGTGCTTACCAAGAATGGCAAGATTTGGGTCCTAGGCAATATTCTAGGTGTGACCACCTAACTACATAACACTTTAGTTAATGCTGTCAAACAGACTGGATGGGAAAGCAGCTTCGTCTGTATTCCTCTCAAGCCTTTGCTCTGTTTTTAGATCCTTGGGCAAATAGCTCAATCTGTGTTTCATCTTCCCTACCTGTACAGAGGTGTTAATAATCCTTACCTTCATATAAATCTTTATCCTTCCTGTAGCTCAGGTGGAGGAGCCAGAAGGACTTATGGCTGAACTGGCTCAGAATACTGGGGTCACTTTCAATATTGGGGTCAAACTGGGGTTTCTGCCATGTTTTTTACACTAAAGTAAATCTGATCTTTGATAAAATCAAATGTATTAAGCAGGGCTGGCAAATTATAATCAATTCTGTTATGGACAGACTCATGTCAACATGTTTATACTCACTCCTCTACATTTTATATCAGTTCCCAAAGCTGACCTGTTTATAGTGGCAGATTTTGACAGCACAGTGTTGTATAATTATAGCATCAAACCCATCCTATTTACTCCCTAGGCTTATTTTATTCATCAGTAGAACAATGCTTCCTTCCTCCTGCAATACCTTTTCTATGTAGTTTGTGGACAGACGCTGTTACATGCTTGTATGCAACAAAATGTTTCAAAACTGATTGGAGGCTCTATGCATTAAAGCAATACAGAAATGAAAGTATATCTTAGCACATTTGATTTGTGGTGTTAGATTTCCAGTTATTCATATTACTAGTTAATCCTAGATACTACAAATCTTCAGCCACCCAATTAGTCTTTAGCTATTGAAGCTAGTGAGACTTTTTGTATGGGTAGAGTCAATTTACATGAATCAAAGTTTGTAGTATTGGCTTTTAAGTTTTATTTGCTCTTTCAAACATTTACTTCAGTACAGCAATATTTAAGCATTTCATTTCAAGATCCTGCATGGGTTAAATCAGCTGACAACCCTGTAAAGAGTTCATATATCTTGGACACTACCCTTCATCTAAATGGGCAGAACCTGGAGAGCTCTATGATTTCCAGATCCAAAAGCTCACATGCCCTGATCCCTTGTAGCAGCCAGAGCAGGGGGTTCACAGTCTTCCTTCCTCTCTCTCCTTCCCCTCCTTCCACACCACTTCTCTTCCCTGGAAAAAGGGAAATCCAAAAACCATAGGACATAAAATAAATAAAACCACTCAGAATGTTTGTCCAGCAGGGACGATTAGGAAAGGGGACCCTTCAACATGCCACTGTCCACAGTCCCTTGGGAGTGACCATTTTGTTCTTCGGACATCCGGTGCCCAGAGGTCCCAGCCTTGCTCTCTCTTCTGAATATAATTGGTATAAAACATGTAGGGAAACAGGATGCTATTCTCCCACCCATGCTCCATACAACAACAAAGGGCAACACAAGCTGGTTCCCAGAAGCTGTGGAACAATGTGATCTACATCATGAACCTCAAGGCAATCTGGCTTGGATTGCATTTTGTTCTCTACAGTGTTTTTTGGAGCCCTGCATATTCAGACAATATTTGCATAGTGCTTAGAAAACCTAGAGCACTTGAGGTCTTAGCCATCTTCTGTCATACTAAATAGGATCTTCCCATTTACACTGCTAACAGCTGAGCTAACCTCTTAAATGTAGCTAAATATTATTAGTCATTATACAGAGAAATGTAACTTTTGCCACTTAGAGAATCTTTATATTTATGGCTTTGAGAACAGAATTACCTGATTTCATCAGTTATTATCCACTAGCATATTCTTCACTTTCTATCTAGTGTTACTGGTTTATTATACTGACCTCATTTCCACTGTCACTGCAATTTAACTTCCATATTTATATTTCACAGATATTTTCTATAATTTAAAAAATTACAGCTACAGTATGAGAGCAGTAACAGTCACACAGTAAACTTTGCATTCAGATGATCCTCAGTGCTTGCAGTTTAAGGACTCAAGAGGAGACTACCTGAATGAAATCTGATTAAAGTGATAAAAATGGTCAGACAGAAAAATGAGGGGGAAGAACAGGGTTTGTAATATTAAAATCCTGGAAATGGTTTCCCCTGAAATCTTAAGTGTCAGAATTTCTTGAACTGTGGTCCACAGATCTCTTGGAATAGAGTGCAAAAAGGAAACTTGCTAAAATGTCCTCTTCTCCTCTACTGTCAAGTTATAGCCAGAAAAGGACAGATACATAATATTATCTTGACCATACTGGCAATTACTCTGCAGGACTGGTTAAGTAATGTAGAGGAAAAACTTGTGTAGCTACATGGCTTAGTAAAACAATCTCCCCATTAAATATTGGGCTGTACTTAGAGTTCTACGAAGCAGCATCATCATCATAATTTTCCCCCAGTAAGTATGAAAGCTTGTGACAAGAAGAGAAGACAGATAGATGGACACACAGTCATACATACTTTGCTACCCACCCAGATCCAGAGATTACAATCTATATAAATTCTTAAACTGAAAACAAATTGTTTCAAGCACATTTTTCCTGCTTACTATGGTATCTACCATTCTATAACATATGCCAGTGTCAACAATCGGAAATGTATCTTTGCTGAAATTGAAGCCCAGGTCTCAATTACCTTTCTATTGTTTCATTAATTTAAAAAATGAAAGTTTGTTGTCTCATTAGAAAAACACTACAAAATTAAGATTGTAGGTGTAGCCTCACACTTCAGTGGGCTGGTCAAACCGAACCTTTAGTATGAATCACCTATGCTTCTGCCTTCTTTTTTGTTGTGAGCTAACTCAGTTGATGGAGATCTATGGTATCAGCAATAGCATTATTATTATTATTTTAATGGGAAGGAGGCTTATATATTCTTACCACACTCAGTTTAAAGATCCTTGATTGCCTGAGCTAATGACTGATTTGTATTTCTGTTTGGTTTTGAAGACTAACTGACCTCAGGTGAGAAAGCAAGAACTTATGTAGCATCAGCTAATTGCACAAGTCACAGTCACTGATGAGGCAGCTCAATGAATGGCTCCAGAGATCCTGAATGCTGAATCACCTGATAGCCGTAGGGCTAAAAGAAAAGTCAGCACGAGGAAGGTGAAGAAGATCTGCAAGGATATAGAAGCATGACCCATTATCTCAGTATTAAAATGAAGAATGGGTTACCAGACAGTTGCTTCATATGAAAGACATTTTGGAAATTCAGCAGTTCAGACCTTAGGAAGATTACCTGTATTTTCTGGTGGGAAAGTTTATTTAATTTTTACAATTTTAACTCATTTGATTTAAACTCTATCTCAAAAAAAATAATAATCAAATATTTTAGGGTGTTTAATTCTTGCATTAATAAATTATTGGATAAAATTAAACTGAGGACGAAACCAACCTTAATGTCTCCATTTAGAGTCTAAAAACTGTGATTAGATTTAGTTAAACTGGTATGGTTTATCAACAGACCCCATCAAAGTAAAATGATAGCCCATAATTTCTACTACCTTTCATGCCATTTCAATATTTGCTTTAGTAAATTGGTTCCATCTCAGCAACTTTTCTCCTCTAGGGATGTAAGATATTCTTAAACACTACACAACGTGGAATGTAATTGTAAATTATACTCTGCAAAAAATCTTTCTTTGAAATTCGAATCAGTAGCAATACTATCTCTAGTAGTGTCATTTCTGAAAAAAACAGACTTGCAACAACTGAACTACCCACATGTGAAGGAGACTGAAAGAGTCATTCATCTATTTATGCATCCCAAGTCCCCCTCACTCTCCATTTTGATATGTATTTTCAATTGCCCTGTCGATTGCTTTGTTTTGGCCCTGACTCTGTAAAGTGCTTTAATATATGTTTGTCTTAAAGTTATTTGGGCACAAGACCTGGGTATGTACTTTCTATAAAATTCTTACCACAGTAGTGAGTTGTTGTTGTAATGGTGGCCAGTCAAATTACATATTGGTATTTTATTACAGTAGGATGGATATATGACAATTCTTGTAGAGAGGGAAACAGTCTTTTCCTGTGTGGTCCTGCTTCTGATTTTTTCTAAGATTCAATTGACTCCTCTTTCTTGCTTTTTTAAATTTTCATCAGAATTCAGGGATGCATGCAAGAACATATCTTTCCTCCTTCTAAACAGAAATTACATAACTATCTTTCTCTTGCAAAATGTGGCATTAAAAATTCCTCCACAAAACAAAACAAAAATGCAAGTTCAAAAGAATATAAAAGTACACAATCAGTGAAGATGGACCTGTAAGAGGCTATTCCAGCAAGGTGTAGAAAATAAAGGGAAAAGATTTTTAAGTCCAAGAAATTTCACAAGTGTACAGAAAGTTCTATTATCCACAGCTCAAAACTGAAATCTCACAAAATTAAATGAATCTAGGACTTTATACGGAGATCAGAAGGTTGTTTTTTTTCCCTTTTACTTTTTCAAAGGGTGATTTTTTTTTTAACTGGATAGATAATTGTATAAAAACACGTTAAAATTTACTTATTAAAATTTAGCTTATCTATTTTTTTTTATTTATTTAAATTCTGTTTGTGATATGGTCGTAACTAATTTTAACTTTAGATTTCACTTTTTAAAAATATGTTAATAACTTGGGTCGGACAAAGTTGATTTGCTTGCCTAAAAACTTGGGTTTCTTCATTGGTGTTCAAATAGCTGTGATTTGAGGCAATGGCATTATCAGAAAACCAGACCTCTTCTCTCAAGAGCAACCAAGAGTTCAAGTCCAAGACTCAGAAGGATTTTTCTTCCAGACTTAGTCCTACTTTTCTGTTTGTCAGAGAGAGCACAGACCTCACCTTACAACCTGGAAGTAAACTCCTTCTGCAGGTCAGTGTGTACATGGAAATAAGACTTCTCTCTATATACAAACATGTCATTTTCTCACAGCAGCTACCCATTTGTCCTGCCTCCATCACATACCCATTCTGGGAATTCCCAGTCCAGCTACCCGTTTGTCCTGCCTCCATCACATACCCATTCTGGGAATTCCCAGTCCTTAGTCGTCTTTAACACAGCAGCAAGCTAGTCTAAGCTCTTAAAAGCCAGCTTGTCCTTAAATAACTTGGATGAAAAACTTCATGATTCATGTTTCAGAAATAGATGCCATCAGGAAAAGAAACTGATGATTGAAACAAGAAATAATTCTAGATTTGATGTGAGAATCTGGCTGATCTTTATCATCTGCAGTACTCACTCTGCCAAAACCCAGTGCTTGAGCAGCAAAGATATCTCATTGCAGCTGCTGAGGCAGGAGTCCAAGCCATACTCTAGTTTTGTACCCAAAGATGCTCTCAGTCAGCTCAGCTGAGAGTATTTGGCCTTTCATCCTAGAAATAAACACTGCCCACAAGATCCCCTTCTGTGGTCTCATTCATGGGAGACTTCTGGAGAACTCACCTACACCATGGAAGACCAGCACATCTCTTACATAGATGGTACAATTATTTAGAAAAATCAGTTTTGCTAAGAATAACAACCCAAATTATGGAAACTTGGAAAAAAAAAAAAGAAAAGAAAAAGGTACCTGAAACAGACCTATAGTTGTCCACAATGAAATCAGATAAATGAAATAGTGATGCTGTCTGAGGGAGGAAGGTGAAGGATATGGAACCTCAGTATTGTGCCACTGACTCACTTTCCATGTGTCCTGGTCATCATGACAAAACATGACAGACAGAGAAGAGGAATAGTCTTTCTTCAGCTTAAAAACATGACCCTGAGTCCAGTCTAGAATAAAGTCTAGAATAAAGCTGTACCCAGTAATAACAGCCTGTATCTTCTGTATCTAACCTATAAAAGTCTACTATTGCAATTTCATATTTTCTAATGAACTTATTCATACAACATCTAGTTAGGAGGAAGAATGATATCAGCCTGTAATAAGCAGGAGAAAATTAAGTGTAGGAGGTCATTGAGATTTACCTGAGGGAACATTCAATGGCTTTCATTTCGTCATTTTGCTTGGGTTTTCTTTCTGTGAAAACTACTCTTCCATTTCTTTCTGCCTAGTGGCAGAAGGAAATATGATGACTCACAACAGAGTAGAGTCTGCTAAAAGGTGAAGAACATGGGTAAATTTTCCCTGAAGCTGAAGAAAGAATTGAAAGTAGGTCTCCTACATTTGCAGTGAATGCCCTAATTACAATTCAGTTGCCAGAGTGGTGAGCATATAGGATCTTTTGATAATGCTATATTTTTTATTGAGCTCAGCTAGTTTGGTGTGCTAAGACAAGCTCAAAATAAATCTACCATACCAGGTTCATTGGAGACATGAGCATAGTATATGGATTCCAGCTAGACTCAGAGATAAAAGAGATACCAAACCACTTCTGCTAAAATGATGGTACTTCTTATGCACAGAAGCAGAACTCTGGGCATCAGGGGAATTTTGCAAGTGAAAATGTTGGCATCCACAGACTTCCAAACGTGTTGCAGTTCAGAACCTAAATTTCACCCAAGTGCACCACTGTCGTCAGTAAAATCCTTTCATTTTCTAAATGACTTCAACAATATATCACAGGAAGTCCTTGTTGGAACATGAGATTGGACCAAGTAATTAATTGTTATGTTTGCAACTGGATTCTTTTTCCTCCATACAGTAAGAGGAAGCCTTTGTAGATGGCTCAAGAGCTCTTTGCAGTCATCAAGCTGCTTATTTATGCAGCCCTGAAAGATATGCAATGCAACGAAGCAAATTATCAACTGCAAGTGCAAGCATTTGTGCAAGCAGAGGATGTTGGCTAATCAGAGAATTAGTTAGGACTTTGCAGTCCCCTGTCTTTTTCCATGCTAAAATAGGTTAAAATGGCTGGAGGGTTTCTTGAAATTACATCTTCTGATAACAATTTGCAAACATTTATCTCAGAGTTTCTGAGCACAGTGAAATCCAGCCATGCCCTTGAGATGTTTCCTGCTTTATGTTGAAGAAACGAAAGAGTTAGTAAAAGATCTTCAACATGTGCATTCAGATTTATGTATTACTTTTGCAGCACACATGTTGTGGATGCCACATAGCCCTTCCAAAGGAGAACCAAGAATCTAGTACTTCCTATCATTCATGAATAATTACTTCCAAAAATCTGGAATAATTTATCTCAGTAGACTCATCTCCATCTCCTCTTCCCTCCCATGATTAATTTTTCATTCCTTCTAAACTAATTGCTTGATTTTGGATGTAAATTTATCATAATTCCATTGCTCAGAGCAAATCTGAACATAAGTGAAACTTGTCTCATCTCAGTATCTCTGCCATGGTAGAGGGAAGAAGAACAAGACAAGAGAAGTCTAGAGGGGAAGTCCAAAAAAGTTAAAAATATTGAGTTTGCATTTCAAAAAATAGCAAATTAATCACTTTGTTTATTTTGGATCTGATCTTTTACTTAAAATAACAGACACGATCCAGAATTCAACACAGTCCTGGATCTAAATAGTCAAAAGCAATCTGTGTTGTTCTGCTCTGTGGTTTTGGTTCAGGTTCAGTGCTAGTTCTGAGAAATAATCTCATTAAGATGAGTGTAGCAGCTCATTCTACCACAGATTTGCCCAAAATTTTCAGAGGCATTTGAGAATGAGAGTAAACCTTTGTATGGACTATTTGGCAGAACTACAGAGGAAGAATTGTCTGAGCTTGTATTCATAGATTCCTAAGGAAGAAAGACATGGCATTACTTAATCACCTGTTGTATTGTTTGGGTTGCCAGACTGAGGTTTCTGTCCTGCTGGAACTCCAACACCATCTGTAGAGTTTGGTTTTCTGCAGAGGATCCTTGACACTGAGGGGTTCCGGTGTCGTATCTCCCATTCTGAATATAACCCTGCAACAGATGAATACCTAGCTGAATTTGTTCTTTCCTTTACCCCCTCATCAGTCTTTGATTAGTCTATAACATAATGGACATTATAATATACATTATGAATGAAAAGAAAAAAAAAATAAAACAATTGCTTTTTGCTATCTTATACACTTAGTGCTCAGAAACACTACATTCCTGAAAAATAAAATATACTTAACCCTTTTCTGCAAAATTTGAACACAGTTTTACTCACCAGCTTCATCATGTTGTGAGGTCAGCAGCAAACCCTGCATTTCTGCCTTGCTATGAACATGAGGACCTACTTTGCAGTGCTGAGGCACCATATTCTCATGTACTAAAAACAGTATTTCCCCACATAATTTAACACTTAATATATTGCAAAGGGGAAAAGTTGAACAAATATGAATGTACGTGATGACAAAATTGTAACACAGTAGGAGCTGGGATAAAAAGCACCATCCTCAGCACACTGATTCTCTGGTGACTGTTGGGTGCTCCACAGCAGAATGGGAATCGATGCGAAGACATGACATACAGCTGGGCGTGACACAGAGGAGAGCACAGGGAGGGAGACAGGAAAAGATACCTGATAGGTTGTGAAGGCCTGCTGAGGTTTCCTCAGCTGTTGTGGTACAAATTTGGTGAGGTCGCCCACTGCTCAAGACCTCCGCATCTGTGGAAGGACCAGTCTACAGAGTACCAGGCTGCAAGACTGATTGCCCAGGCTAACTGCATGAAGAAGACAAACCGACAGCTGTGAATGTTGTGTGTGTTTGTACAAACTGCTCCTCTCAACGCCGTTTCTGCAGTGTCAGCTTAGCTGCTGGAGGAGGATCAGTCTACTTTAAAATCAGGCCAGGGATCAAATAGAGCATCATTTATAAAGGTGCCCAGGAATTTTGCTATCTCAGCTCTGCCTAGTCCCCTGCAGTTCCCATTGCTGGTGACTCTGGAGATTTTAATGTGAACCTTACATTGAGTGCAATCAGAATGAAACATTTTGGAAAACTACATTTTGTGAAAAATTCTCAATTTGCACTTGTTTCAGTTTCTATATTTTAAGTTCTTGGAATCTCCTGTAGGAAGTGCTATTTTTCAACCAACTCCACTGCAGACGGTAAGACAAGGCTCATTGGCAGCAGAGCATGCAGGAGCCTCTGTGTTGCCATCTTTGTTTTAGTTTTCCTTCAGACAAATTGAAGTTTGCCAGGACTGTAAGTAAGAAGACCAACTTAGTTCATACAAACTCTTGATTTCCAGGTCTTGTAGCTTTCAGTCACTACCAATCTTTCAATCTGCAAGAGGTAATCTCTGTTGTACTTCATTGTACCCCACATACAGCTCCACAACATTTACAGAGTAGTAAAACAGTGTAGTTGTTTTTCAGTTTGGTTGAACCCTACAATATTTACTGGTAAGCTGAAATGGTTCCAAGAATGCCAAGTAATTATAAAGGGCATATGATAGATTCATGAGCAGTTTCTAAGGCAAATGAGGAAGTCTTTATTTAAGATTAACCTTACTCAGGTTGATGCTGGTGATACGCTGCATTCTTGAGGTCCTGTGGGATGAAGGCACTAAGCAACTGGAACAATTACATGCAGTATGGAAATACCTGCTTTACACATAGATTGGCAGATATTGTACTCTTATGTCTGAATATATTTCTCCATACTGGTTCAGCTCATAACTTATTATGAACATTTTTTATTCTTTCTTGCTAGCATATGTCTGCTTTTATCTCATCCATTACTGGCACATGTATCCTCACAACATAATACCATAGCGGCCATTTTAGTATAACAGATGGGCAAGAGGATTATTTGTCTTGGTACTTCATTCAGAAACCACGTTTTGTTTATATTTTCTATTGACATTAAAAAGCTTTTCAACCAATGCGGTTTTTCTTCTGGGTTAATTTAATTTTATTTTTTCGTGATCCAAAAAGGCATACACTTTTTTTTTCTACTTCAAGAACAGGATGATAGCACTGTCTGGGGGTTACCCATAGCGGTATGCTAACTTCTAATGCAAATCAAACACAAAGGCTGATGAAGAAGAGATGCAAAATTGCTACTGTGCCACTGGAAATAAAACTTAAACATGAAATTCAAAGGCTGCATGCTCGATAATGCCAAAGAAAAACAAACAAACAAAAAAACTATCAGGAAAAAAAATAGCTATCAAAAATAATCAGAACCAAAAAAAATAAAATAAAGCAGCAGATTCCTTACAAATCAAAATGGATTTTGAGATTTATCAGACACATCTTGGTAGCAATTTTTGTACTAAAATCAAACAGGCAAGCAAAGCTGGGAATAGTTTACTCCTTTGGTGAGGAAGGAGTAGAGTAGGACATGGGGCTTCTGACTCTGTATAACTGTATGTGGATTGTCTCTTTCTTCCCTTGGAGCACTGGAAGTTTATGCTGCAGGTATGGATGACCCGATCATGATGAAAATGCTCTTCATGGTGAATAGAGTTGTTGTCCCGTTGAACTGGAGGTAGAAACTTTCTTGGACTTGCCTTGTTCAGGATTTCACACTTTTAGCTATCATTATACCACATGAAAGCTGTACTATGCTTAAAGTGTATTTGTAAAAAGAGGTTCATATTCCTAGAGCTTATAGTCCTCGCTGAAGATATAAATCAAAGTAAAGTTTTACTGTTTAAGTAATACTTTGTCTGGAATGTACCACTGGGTGATTGATATCCCTTACGTTAAAAAACTGACACTAATTGAAAGAGCAAAATCTGGATTGGGATGCACGTTTAAAGTCACCATGGTGCAGAAAACTCCAATTTGTGGTTTAGATCAACCAAATTTTCCACTTTATGGATGGGGACCAAAGTTAGAAAATTTATTATCTCTGATCCTAGAAGCTCATTTATAGCAATTTCTATGTAAATAAAACTAAAACCCCTTTTTGAGTTCCTTCCGTTCGTGAACACATCGACACCACACTGCTCAACTAATCACTGGTGAGAATTGCACTATAAAATCATTGATGACTGGTATCAATGGCTAGTAACAGTGAGATGGTAAAATCAGGTTCAGATGCCAATTAAGAAGATTTTAGGAACATCTAGTCAAACTTGAAACTTCCTAAGTTAAACCTGGAACGTCTACATGGACAATTCAATCCTACTTCTACAGGTCCATGGCCAGTTTCTCCATAAGCTTATATATAAACTAAGGTCGAAAACATGTAAAACTGTACTTTCAATAGCACAGTTTCTTTCTACTAGGGAGAAACAGAAGATGTTTGATTTTGTTTTGTTTCCTTTTACAGCAGAACTCAACCAGAGAGTAGAAAAAGCAAAGCACCTGCATTTATAAATTATACAGAGATGTTCTTTATGGATGATTTTCAACATTCAGCTTGACTTCTATAGTGTCAATATCTGGAAGACACAGTGAATGAAATTTGTTAGCAAAGTATGATAAAGCAGTTAAGTAGGTTGAAATTTTATTTTCTTGATGACATCACTGTAATAGATAGTAATAATAATAATAAAAACTAAACATTTTTATATTTTCCCTTGTTTCTTTTGTACAGTTTTAGCTTTTTAATGTGCACCGAAACACACGTGAACCTAAGTATCGGTAATATTAAACTTTTGAATGTTGCTATTCCACCAACATGCCAATTACTTCTAGAAAGTTTGGGTTATCTGAAAATGTTTCTGTTTGATTCATCATCTCCCCCAACCTCTTCTGATTTTCTGGATTTCCTGGTTATTCAACTGAGCACAAATTGCTGTTCATACAGATGCACTGCCATGATTTCTGATTTGCAGGCTGTCACTCCCATTAATAACCTACTAGGCTGTCATGCTGTCATTCCTTGTTGCTGCAACGATTTGTTTCAAACATAGGGGCTGATTCATGAAGAATAAAAAAAGCAGTTGTCCTGTTTTACAGGAACCTCAAAATATTTATGCAGAAAATGTGTGAAAAGCACACACACCACTTTTATCCTGAAGAATGTGATTGCCAAATACCCAACTTGTTTTCTTGAGAGGAGAGAAGAAGAATATAGACTGGATTCTCTGCTCTTTTTTTTTTTTTTTTCTATATGAAAATATAATGCTTTTAATAAAATCTTCCCCTACTAAAATATCCCAAGTTCAGTTCCAAAGCTGTGATGTGACTCCTCAGGATGTTGTGTAGGCTTAAAAACTGATATCAAAGCTGATTTTAGGGATTTTTTTCTTATTTCTCACACTGCTTTTCCCAGAAGTATTAACGGCAACTATCTTAGTGACAAAACAGGAAAATGTACTTGTCCCCTTCAGTCTTTTGTTTTTCTTTCTGACTCACAGGTACTTGGCCAAACTTCACGTTCAGTGATACTGATGCAGCCTCTTCGCCTCTTACAGTCTTGTGCTTTCAGAAATCAGAAAACAACATGCTCCACAGGATTCATTGCTCAGCTGCCTCCGTACTGTTGGACAACTGCATGTCTGTCTGCTGGTGTGTGGGGATGTCTGGCTCAGTGGTGGGGCCGACCCCTCTCAAAACACCTTGTCCCAGTGTTCACAATTCAGCTCACATCCCCACAGCCCTTCCAGGAGCTGGAGCTGCCAGGGGCCAAGCTCCTACACTTTTTCCGCCACCGAGGCCCGGCGGTTGGCACACCTCCTAAGGAAACATGCAGAAGGAGGTTTCTGAAGAAGGAAAAGAAATAAGAACATGGGAACAAGGCAGGATGCTAATGTAAATCAAAACTGGGAGGGAAGGTGAATGTAGGGAGGCTATTTGGATGTGGGCTGCAGTGCTGGCTCTCAGTTTCTCACTTTTCCCCTGCCATCCCCAAGAGGCTTCTTTCCAGCCCAAACCTGTGCTATTAGAGCAACGTGAAAGTTTCTCCTCTCCTTCCCCTCCTCTTCCACCCCACACTCTGCCTGCTCCGAGTACTGCCTACAGATGGCTGCTAATGAGCGAGCTACTTTAAGATACCTACTCAAAAATACTTAAATCATTAGGCTGACTTTGTACACTGTAATTTAAACTAATATTTTAAAGAGGCAGCCTCCCAATTACAGGGTTATTGTTATCTTCTGTAAGATTCATGCATTAACCCACTTGAAAATTTGTCTCTGCCAAACAGTATCAGCAGCCAGTCCCAAACCTGTCAATGCCATAGTATTTTCTAAATTGATGTTTAATTAATGAAGTACTATAGCAACAGGTTCTCTCTCTCCTTTTTTAATTTGATCTCCATGGCATTATAGGAACCTAAAGCTTCCACTAGGCATATATTCCTACCGTTTCCTTGTCAGAGGAAATGTATATTCATTTTAGACTTGCGGAGGCAATTACAGTAGCCACCAGTTGCCTACAGCAGCTAATCAAAGTGATAACCTACAAGTTCTCAACTCCCTGTGAGACAACCCAGTTGCCTCCAGCTGATGAATGCCAAAAGAGCAGCATGGGCCCACCAGTAATGACACCGTCATCTAAGAGAGGTTTTTAACTAACCCATGGTTTTATAAAGACTCTATTAACATCTCATAAAAAGAGGTCTAGATAAAGGATTCTAATAAGATTTTTTTAAAGGGAAATACCAGCACTGATGTAAATGTCTGTTGTAAAATATTAAGCTGTTTTTTGCCTACTTGTAACCTTTGCACCTCTCAAGTTGTGAAAAGTGATGAAGTCTTCCTCAAGTATCTCCAAGCATGTAACTAACCTCTGACTAATACACTGTCATGTCCTTGCCCCAGTCCAGCCACACCATCAAGCATGTGCTTCATCTTAAACAAATGTCCAATTCCATCGGTTTCTAAAGGATTCAGGGGCTTAAAGCTAAACATGTGGGAGCACTATAGAAAAGTGGGCATAATCTACCAGGAACTAATGCCCCAGATTGTTAGTTATACATATTAATAGGTGCTGTCTATAATAGCCATTTGCAAAAAAAAAAAAAAAAAAAAAAAAAAAAAAAAGAAAATTAGAAGTACAAGAAAACAGTACTTATAAACAGTTCACAATTATTTGCTAGCAGATCACCACACTGGTAGGAAACCTTTAGGTTTTTCTACATGACCAGTCCCTTGCTTTTGTTGGATTTTTATTATTTAGAACATAGGTGTACTTGGGAACAATGTGACCCTCTCCACAATCTGCCACTGTATTAGTGACAACAGCAGCATGAAAGATACGCACTATATTTTTGTTTTATTCCATCAGCATATTTCAGAGTTCAGTGTATAAAAATTTAAAGTAAGGTGAATGAAAAGATTTGAAGGCTGCTTCTCGGACCTTTACTTGATTCGGTGTCATAGATTTTGCAACCAAACAGAAAAGAACAGCTTCGTAAATTCATTAAGATCTTCTAAAAAAAAAAGCCCACAGGACCCCCTTCCCTCCTGAAATGTAAAAGCTACCCACATTAAGAAATTCTCAGTGGCTAGGCTGTTCTTCTAATCCAGTTATTAAATCTGAGGTTTCTCTTTAAGGCTTCCGGCCAGGTTTTGACATTGGATTTCAGGATATTCTAATTAGCTGCAGTCCCAGAGGAGGCGTTCCTGGCTTCTTCCCCGAGCCGGGAGTCCTGGAGGAGCCCGGTCTGCAGCCTGCAAGGAGAGCGGGTTGGCTTAGTACAATTTCCTACCCATGTCGCTCTCGTCGTCCAGGGAACGGACTTCTGCTCTACCATTTCCTAGTCTCATTAAAAAGTTGGTGAGCTTTTAAAGGCTTGCAGTTTCCATTTTTTAGGACTGTCACCACCTGCAGCGGCCATTTCATGCTTTGAAAGACACACGTCATCATGCTATTATTAGTACTTGCTTGTGCTAGCACTCAAAGGACCTGAATGAGGCCAGCCCAGTAGCTCTGGGTACTTCTCAGCAGTAGAGGAAGAGGTGATCCCTACCTTGGGAGTTTAGGGGATACCCAGCTCAAAGAGCACACCAATTCAGTGATGAAGGCAAAAACAGATTTTTCCCTAAGCAAATTTGAGGACAAATTATCTTAACTTGAAAAATTAAGATAAAAAAAGTCTTTCGGCATCTTTCTTTCCAAACAGCACCAAGACAGAGGGTACGCCCCAGCTGCAGTGATGCCCCGCCAGGGGCAGCTGGTTTCCCCAATGCTGTGTGTTGAAGTGGCGCTCATCCTCCCGCCAGTGCTGGCCATCCTCTGCCTCAGAGGAAGGAGTGGGGTGAAAACCCTTGATTCCAGCACCAGGGAGGCAAATCCAGGGTGAGGGGGGTGAGCAGCGGGGCTCAGGCTCTCCAGCCAGGTATACGCTCATCCTCCATAGGGAGAGCCCTTGCAGCCGTGGCTGCTATGCTTGCTAAAACACTCTTGAAGAGGGTATGTTTAGGACAAAAAGGATATATTACGTTAAAACCTTTCTGCTGGCTATTTTGATCTTTCAGGAGATTACAAAAGTCTGGGTTTAAAAGGCAGAGTGCAGGTATGGTAGATACAATGAAAAGACAAACCCATTAATAAATAGATAGCCATCATCTCATTCTTACAAGTGAATACGTATCACACATGCAGGCCACTTTTGATCAGTGGCCCCCAGTACACCAGCAGTATCTGAAACCCAGAAACTCTTTGCCTGTCATACTGTCAGGACTTTTTGACTTTGCCTAGGGGCTAGTGACAGGCCTGGCTATGAATTCATCTTTGGTGGGACAGTCTATTGCAAGTGACCCCCATCTGGTGGGATGAAGTGATGAAATGCCAGCAATGCTTTCATTTCAGTAGGAGTTGCACATGGCTGTGCCAAGGCTTCGCTCAGTTCTCCAAATCTTCTTGATAGCCTCAGGAGATAACCAAGGGAAAGTAAGACTCCACCTCACATTTTTTTCTATTTCCCTCATTTTCACCAGTGTTGAATGCAATTAGAACACAGTGGGAAAGTCATAAACAAAGACACACTTTTACTCCACAGCCCTGCTTCCTGTTTGTGACCCAAGACAGAATGAATGACTTCATACAGATTTTCAACAGCAAAAGCATATTTCTAATTTTTTTCGTTCTCTCAGCATAACATGCTACACAGCTCACATATTGGGAGGATAGTCTAGCTAATTTGGGAACAGAAGCTGAGAACTGCTTGGAAAATGGGATAACATTTCCTTGAAGATTTTGACATTTAGTTTTTGCATTTCAAACTTCAGCAACACAAATGTACATAAAGACTCAAAACTGAAAACTCCAAAATGTTTTGATTTACCTTTCAAGGTAGTGGTTAGCTAAATTCTAACTGCAGGACCAAACCCTGTTCTTATAAGTGACCTACATGAAGTATAAGAAGGTTGTATCTTTGGAGCCACAAGACAAATCTGAGGACAGTTTGGAAGTAAGAGAAGCAAAATTTGCCCTGTGTAATCTGTTACAAATAATAACCCCCATGCAAAGAGCACCTTTCCTTTCTAGGCTAGCAGGAACACCTATTGGTAACTGCATATCTTTCATCAAGACACTGAGAGACAACAATGAAAATCATTCCCACAATTATAATTCTACAGGCACATTTCAGAATCAAATTTAAATTTTCTCACTTTAGAGAGTCTGGAGTAAGATATTCATCCTTTGTATTTCAGATATCAATTGAAATAAGATGGTGCTCAAAATCTGATTTTATTTTCCTCCAGTAGCACAGAGAGATGACACCTAACAGATGATACCAGCTGTCAGCTTTATGCAACCATATCTGTAGACTTCAGACAATTATCTGTAATCAATAGCTATAGCATCATGGTAATAAAATTATAGTACTTACATATAATTATACCTACGTTCAAATATATCCAGTTCCATTCAGAGCATATATCAATGGAGTAAATCTTGATAAGTCAGTAATTCTCAATAGAGAGGACAGAAGATCAGACCTGTGTTTTCCAAGAAATTTAGTTCTGAAAAAAAAAAAAATCACTTTTACCTAACCTTTTAATATTACCATCCTTTTAGATTTTAGAACTGTTCTGAGAAAAATCTTTGCAGACATATCCCTGCTAATCCTGCTCATGCTGCTTTTTATTTTCCTACTAAATAAAACTCTTGCAATTATATGTATATGACTGAATATAACACGGTCTATCATGTACTGATTTACTTAAGGTCAGAAATTAGTGGACACTCTTGGACCCACAATTGCTTGTAAATCCACCAAGATGAATTTTTCATGCCAGCATAAAAATAGGCCTGTATTATATTTCTCATTTTGTGCTTTCCCCATTCAGTTTCAATGTAGTGTCTCTCCCTGCTCCTTTTCTGTTTTCCTTCTATTCTTTCATTTCCTGGTCTTCGATTCACTCCAGCTTTCTCCTTTAATTTTCTCTCCTCCTAACTACTTTTGGATTCTTAGCATTGATGTTCAAGATACTTTTCTGTGCCAAAAGGTGTTTGTATTGGTGTTAAAAAGAATTCTGCCCCCCCTCCCCCATAAATATGCTGTAATGCCTTGGCTGTATTACAGACCCTGATTTCAGTGGTTACAGGGCTTTTCCTTATGTACATAATGAAATCCTGAGTCCTAGTCACCCTGCTGTTATGAAAGAGGAAAAAAAGACCCTTAAAAAAAATCCCAATATGCAGGTATCTGGGCATGTTTCCCACCAGCCACCACTGCTGTTTAAATACATTAAAAAACAGATCTGTGCAAGCAGCAACAGGTAGGAAATGAAGGGCATTATAAAAGGACTGATAAGGTCAGTCTTTTTTCTTTATGACTTACATGTGCAGACTCTTGGCAAGAGTTTCCCCCATTTCTAGAAGAAGAAGCTTTCTCAAAAAGTGCAGTGTTTATGGTCAAAGTTCCAAATTTCTAAGGTTTCCATCACAAAGAATACTTTTGAATTGCAGGTTTTATACAGAAATACATCTTTTTGCCTAACCATCACTTCCTGCAGCTGAGAAAATGAGAGCGGTGCACACCGATGGAGAGCCTGGTTTGGGTACGTCTATGAAGAAGCCAGATCTGTTATTTCTATGACATTTCTGAGTCAGTTTTAAACCAGCTTCCTTGGTGAGGTAGAAGCAAGAAGGTTTCTTCCCTCCTTCTGTGGCCTTTGCAGCCCACCCAGGGTTTGGTGTCACAAATGTGGCAGTACCAGCAGGACGCGGGGCCAGACTGCACTACGTACATGCCCCGTGTGGTTCCCATCAGGCTTCAACAGACAAGGCTCTTGCTATGGAAATTATGAGGACAGATGAAAAGGAGAAGCGGCTTACCTGTGGTGTGCTTCCAAAAACCACACAGTGTAGGCGTCTTTTGCAAATCATCCTTATCCTCGCTGAGAAAAATGACCCCGAACTGGCCCGGGGAGAAAGGATCTTTCCAATTCCCCCTACATCAGGTCTTAGTATCAGATCTGCAGTATTTCCTGAAACTGCAAAACAGTGCCATTATCAAATGGATTTAAGTGCTTAAAGCCTACAAAATGTGGACACTTTGGGCAAAGATTTCCTTTTGGGAAAATAGGTCGTGTCCTGAAAGCCAAGGATAGTCAGAAGATGGTCAGCGTGTCTTCGGAAACGGCCTATAATTCTTTAAGTGCTAGCTAAAGAAATAATGTACAGCCAGAGAAAAAACTAGAGCTGTCATATCCTGAAACAACTGATTTACAAGACATTTTTCATTTTCTTTTTTTCTTTTCTCTCTTTTTTTTTTTTTTTTTTTTTTTTTTTTATTATGGCACNTAACTAGAGTTAAAAACAAGGTAATCATATCATAATTATAGCTTTGATCAGTTCTCTGCTGAAGACAAAAATGATTCTATGTAGGTCACCTACAGATTCTTAAGTTTTGATAAACAGACTCATATCATGATAATATCAATTTAAAATCATGTGTGGTATGCACACACAAAATCTGCAGCCATTTCAGGTATTGTCACTAATGGTTTATTGTGCATTTCACTACAAACTCTTTATAAATTATGTTTATTGTCTTGTAATTAGTAGTACTAACAGTGCATAATATCAATAAGGTCGTTAAATATGTAAACAATAAATAATGGTAATATTAATGCCACCAAGCAGCAGTGCTTGACAGCATCATGTATTTAGTCAGCCTAAAAGTATATTTCTTTGCACTTCAACAACCAGACATGGAACAGTGCCAGTCATGGGTTTAATGAGCATCTAGACAAGTGTAGAGGAAGCAAAGTTGGTTCACAGTTGGCCCCAAAAAAAAAAAAAAAGCTAAAAAAAAGAAGTGTATCCTAACTCTTAAGTAATTACAGGAGAAGTTGTGGACTTTGGGGATAATTTTACCACTGCAGTTCTACATGCCCATCCCTTTTTCCTGGACAAATAGTGAGACCAAGCTATAATATCCAAACTGGTGGTCCTAGCCAGTTTCCCATGAGAGCTGGAGTGATAGATTTGACTTCTAGATTGCATAAAGATAAATGTTTGTCAGTGACAAACAATGAAGCATTAAAAACTAAGCAGATGACCCCCTGACATTGGATGCTATAATTCCTTATTTTGTTTTGTTTAGTTTTGTTTTTAGAGAGTTCCTTTGGAGAGGAGTGAATTTGTTTTTTTTATTTGTTTCTCTAATGAGAGTTTTACAGTCTGATTAGCTTTTGCTATCTCCTAAATTTGTCTGGCATTACTGGAGAGGCCAGTTACAGACTGAAGGAAAACAAATTATTTGCAAGCCAATGGAAACCCTGTAGAAGCATTGAATTAGGTTCTATACGGACTTTACCTCTTCAGGTAGAGAGGGTATATAAAGATGCCTTTATACTTATGGATCAATATGAAGTGTTTCAATTTCCTAGTCTCTCCATCCCAGATGACTAGAAATTTGTTATAAAATGAAAATGGAAACTGTCTGTTGGAGAAAGGGCAACATCACCTTTTTGCCATTACCAGCACAGCACACTGAGAGGGACTGTGCACTGATTAACATTTGGCATGTGATTCTGAAATAAACTGATCTTTTAAAACTACCTCAATTTGTGCATTCATTCCAGACCGAAACAGCAAAGCCATGGGATTTTCCTTTTCCAGTCTTTTATTCCCATGTGTCCAAAATGAATGCTCTTTGCCCTCACGGCTTGCTATACAGGAAGTTCTTCCCTGTTTTAGATCAGCCCTTCCATAAGGGTTAGCCCCACGTCATATGCCCAGAACTCCATCACTGTGGCAGGTGCTAATGGGGTTTTTGGCCACTTGGCAATTAGTGTTTCCAACCGACTATCTGGGGAGCTTCTAGCATGAATCCAGAAAAACATTTAATGCAAAATTAAACACTTTAACAACAAACAAGCAAACAGTGTTCTTTGCTAAAACACATACACTTCGGCTATTTTGCACTCAGGCTACTTGTGACATTTTGTTGGACTTGATATAGCAAAAATAACTGCATCCCCAAAAGTCTTTTATGTCACTCTGCTCTACTTAAAAACAATAGCTGGTATATAATCTCTGGTCTGTGATGATAGCAACAATGTTATATCTGATGGGTTCAGTTAAGATTGTCTTCAGCTGTTTTACTATCCTGGGCAAAATAATGTATGCTACCTTGTCCTACAAAGCATACACAACTACACAGCATAAAAATTGTTAATCCAGGCCTGCTGCCCAAAACTGCCAGGACAGGCTTAATGCTGTTATTGCAAGTGTTCCTCTCCTTTGAGTTGTATGTTGTTGTTTTGTTTTGTTTAGTTTTTAATTATTGCTTTTGAGTGCTAGGGGGTTCTGGTCAAATTCCTTTGTAGCTTTTCTCTGACTACATCACTATTGATGCACTGATGCATCATTTGATCCCTGTATGCCATGACTGGGACAATATCCACGTTAACTATTTGGGTCATTTTAAAGAAGGTAGCATGTCACAGGAAGATCCATCAAAATGCTGATTTTTTGTTAAAAATAAAATTTCTGTAGTATCAGAATGGCTGCAAGGTGGGGAGGCATTTATTCAAGAACATTGGTATAATTAAGTTCTTTTCCAAACAACATGCTTTACAGAAAGCCCCAAATCTCATAATAATGTTGTTAATTTAAAAGATCATTAAATTTGTTAATTTAATACTCCTTCACCTCATAATGCAGCTAGAAAATTATATTCACATGTCTCTCAAACATCTGCAGTTTTAAATGTTTTGAATTCCTAGGTAATATCCAGGTGATCCTTCCTGCCCTTCTTATGATATTGGCCCTTGTAACTTGTGCTCCAAACGCTCTTCACAGTCTTCGAAGTTTCCTGTTGTCTATCTCAGCTTCATTAGCTCATTTCCTTTTGTTTATCAGGTAACATGTTGTCTGTAGAAGATCTCTTAAGTTTTCAGGAAACCTCTGTGAAGCCACATAAGGTAAGAAGAAAATTCCTTCTGTTTCTCTCTCCCCCTCCTTACTTCTCCTCAGTTTCCTCTATGCCTTCTCTTTACTCTGTATTGAATTTTTGTTTTCCCGCCCTTTTATTTCTAGCCCTACTATTCAATAAATCCTTAGTTTAATCATTCTCAACACAAAACTTCATTCACTTTATTTAATCTCGTGCTTCCAAGTGGCTTGCATTTTGTACAAGCATGTAAATTTCACAGCATTGCTGAGCATAAAAAAGTGTGCTGAAAAGTGATCAAATAAACTTGCATAATCACAAGGAAGAAATGATTAAAATACATGAACAGATGGAGGTTAGAGAACTAGGGATACATAAAGGAGTGGGGATGGATCAGAAGGACATCAAGGTCTTAATTACCATCAAACTGTTCCATTAGGTAGCTATACACCGAAGTTTCTAAAATCTTAGGTACTTAGGTGCCTAACGGACTGTTCCTAGGCATTCCCAAGACTGAGTGGAGCAAGGCCTCTAGCGTAAGCTCACCTGTATTGAATCCCACCAGGCAAAGTTATATCAAGACCCAGTGCCTAATCTGGGACATGCCCCTGGTCTAGGACATGTTCCCAGACTAGCACATCCTTGGAATGACCAGATCATGCCTCCTGTTTGCCTCCTTATTTGAGATCCACCAAGATGAGATGACTGGGGATCCTGGTGGACAACTAGCTGACCATCAGCCAGCAATGTGCTCCTGAGGCAAAGAATCCTGGGCTGCATTAGGAGGAGTGTTGTGAGCAGGTCAAGGGAGGCAAGCCTTCCATTCTACTCAGCACTGGAGAAACCACCTCTGGAGTGCTTTGTCCAGTTCTGGGCTCCCCAGTACAAGAGAGACATGGACACACTGGACAGAGTCCAGTGAAGGACCACTAGTTTGATTAAGTAACTAGATTATCTGGGGATGGAGCTGGGAGTCTTCAGCTTGGAGAAGAGAAGGCTCAGGGTGGATCTTATCAATGTGTACAAATACCTGATGGAAAGAAACAAAGAGGGACCCAGACACCTCCCAGTAGCACCTACTAACAGGACAAGAGGCAATGGACATAAATTAAAAATATTCAATCTGAACACATGAAAACAGTTTTTAACTGCAAGGGTGTTAAAACATTGGAAGAGGTTGACCAGAGAGGTTGTAGAGTCTCCATCCTTGAAGATATTCAAAACTATACTGGACACAGTCCTTGGTAAACTGCCTTTGCTGTCCCTGCTTGAACAAGGGAGGTGGACTAGGTGATCTCAAGAGGTCCCTTCCCACCTAAATGACTGTGTGATTCTGTGAAATCCCTCAGGCTGAGGAAGTAATTAAACTTGAGGATGTGTCCAGCCTAAGCCTGCCCGTTTCTAGGCTATTAATACTCAGGCCTGCTTGATTGGTTAATGAAAGGCACCCTGAAATCATCTTGTCAAAACAGAACACAGTTACAAGATCATTGCTCCAAAGAGTACCTAGAAACACTACAACTAAAATTGTTTAGGATCATGTTTCTTCTCACTGCTGTATATCAAGATGGTACAATGGAAGTGAGAACGGTTCTCAGATGCAATCCCAATATCGACAAATTCTTTTTAAAGATTTATTATTACCATTTGTTAATGATTTCATTAAAATTAAGTCAGCCTTTTTCTTTAGAGTGGATGTTCACACTTTTCCTTAAGAGTTCTTAAGTTCCTAGATAAGGGCTCTTTAACAAATGCTGTTTATTCTCCCATCCTGGAATCTCTGTTTCTGTCTGAGGATCCACACATTACAACAGGTGAGCTCCCAAGTCCACTTCATCCACTCTTTAATTCTGAATTATAAACTCTGGCAGAGTTCAGAGACAGCTTTAGGTCCCCAGAAAAGATCATTTCATTTCTTTCAGATTGATTTTTTCATGCATATTCTCTCTTTTTAGCAACCTTTTATGTACAAAACAGACATGTAACAACCTTCTTGCTTTTCTTTGCTCATATTTTGCTATTTCATCATTCTGCCCATATTCTGTTTCTCTGGTTGCAGACAGACTCATCTTTTCTGGCCCTCTCTCCTTGTCAGCCTCTCACTTTCAATCCAGAGACCTCCTCCATTCTCTCACTAGAAATACGAAGCTAGATGTTTAACATACGGATCTTTGAAAGTGCTGGGCATCCTCTAACAGACAGTGATAGATCTTCCCTAGTTTCTACTGGAGTTGAATTTCCTTGGCACTTTCTACTATCATGCCTGTATACTTAGGGCTTTTCCATTTTGGAGCTCAGCCTTCACTACCTTTCAACACCTCCCCTGTTTCTGAGGACTGTCTTTCATGCATTTCCCACTGCTCTTTTTCAGTCTGCTTAAAATGCTATCTTTAGCTGTCTTCAATTTTAGCAAACTCCAATTTTGTTTGAAAAACTAAATCAGACTTTAGCGGTCAAGCTATGCATGAGCATAAACTTCAGAAAGGGCTGTCGCATTTGATATTCCAGGCTGCAACTGGAATGTATCTCAGTTTCTGAGTGTGATTATTGCTTCCACCTAACTAGGAGTAAAACAAAGAACAGAGTTTTGTGAGTAGGAAGCAGACATTCTGCTCTGTACTGCACCGAAATCCTAATAATGCTAATTAGAGTAGCCATGTTGATTGCTTTTTCATCCCAAATTCCCAGTTTGAAACCCTGAGTGGCCTGATCTTGCATTCCATGCTTATTTCTAGAGTACTATCAGTTTGAGAGGAGGGCCATGGAAATAACATTTTCCTTACAGCTGATCAATAGAGGGCATAATTAAGGACTGTAGGCCAAATCCTCAACCAAGGTAATTCACAGTGATTTACTCCACCTGCAAATCTAGCTCCCAACATGGAACTGCTGTTGTTAAAATGTTAAATCACTCCAATCAAGTAAGAAGAAAATGTATTCTGTGCTTACTTTCCCATTCTTACTTCTCTGAATTTTCCTTGATTTGAATGCCTATCCCTCAGGAGATCGAGACAACCATTTCCTGAAAAAAGGCAAATGTAAATTTTAATACAGGGTCTTCTTGATCCCTCAAAACAGGTCAAAGTTGGGATAATTATGGTATCTGACCGATGTTCAGATGCTTACATTCCCTGATGAATCCATAACTAACTCTATGTGATGGAAATATCTCACATTATTCCTGTGCTTGCCAGCTTGCAGTGTCATTCCAGATGGCAAACATAAAAATAGCATGAAAATTTTCTTTCTGAATTCAGGCTCTAAAAGGGTTTTGTTAGTCCTACAACAGATTTTCCAAGATGTTCAAACTGTCCAGTCCTTATTAACATAAAACACCACAACAGGAGTATTTTGTAAAACCATTGTTACAGTAAATTTCAGGCCATTGCTAATTTAATTACTGTCTGCTTACTAAAAGTGTATTTATTTTTTCATCACTCCTCTAAGAAATCTACCTCTGCTAGATTTTATTCTTTGCTTGATGCTACTTTCATTAGAGTAGGAGTATCTTCAGAGCAATAGAATTGTAAAGGTCTCTGTTGTTAACAGGAAAGTGGGACTGCTTAAATTTGATTATGGTGTTTAATGAAGTGTCACATTTATTTACAAGATGACATGATGAATCACATTACAGTTATCATAAATCAGCTTATAAGAATGGACAAATGGTTCAATAAAGCAATGGATTTACAAATCTAAGATGAACGCACTTGGGTTTCTTGTCATATTTCCCTTTAAAAAAAAATAGCAGTGCACTATTTACTTTAGCCCAGGAGCTAAATTGGCAATTTGCTTTAAAAAAAAAAAAAAGAGAGAGAAGAGAAGAGAAGAGAAGAGAAGAGAAGAGAAGAGAAGAGAAGAGAAGAGAAGAGAAGAGAAGAGAAGGGTTTGCATTTCATTTTGTGTTATACTTTCTGTCTCATTGACCAAAATGTCAGATCATTCACATGGGCAAATCCAGTCCACCTCAACGTGTTCATTTACCTTAGAGCCACACATGTATGTTATTTCCTTAATCTTCTAATGCACTCCTCTCCCAACCCTAGCAGAAGACCTGTCCCACGTCCATACCAGATACAATATCTCCAAACAGAAATCATTTTGCCTGTTTGCTTCATTTGCACGTATGCTGGGCCTTAAACTGGGGTTCAAATTTCCCCCACAGAATACCATTCCTAAAATGAAAATAAAATTGCATCTGCTTGCCTTTTGATACTTTTGTCACCACGCCTTGTGTGACCACACTGACACGAGTTGTCCAAAGTCTGAAGAAAATAAATAGTGAATAAGCATCTGTGCAGCCCTCCTCCCCTCCCCGACCTTGGAGCCTTCATTAAAAAGGTCTTAGTTCACTTCCATACAAGGGAAATTGGCTCATTTGTGTGCTATACTCTCTCTCTCTCTCTGCCTGACTTGCAGAGGAATTTGTTTGAAACATTTTTTTCGGCACATTTCTGTTTATTTGTGTTTGCCCTGCAGAAATGCTAATGCAGGTTCATTGCATTAAACAGGCCTGATAACGTCTGAGTGCACTCACATATGTGTAGGCTGAAAAACAGCCACATAGTGGGGAGGGAAGGGGGGCTGAGAAGGCCATGTGTGTGTTTTGGGGCATGCATGTGCATGGGGGGGAGGCTTCCAAGTAGCTGTGCTCAGGCTTTTGTGCCACATCTGCATTTAGCCCTATTTGAGTGACAGGTGTACATGGATGCCACATCGGCTGCCAATATGTTATGAGACCATGGTAACAATCGCTCATCTCTGGGGAGCTATGCTGCCTCGTTCCTCACTATCAGACATGAAAGAAATAATTTCAGGTGCCAGAAAAGGAACTGTGATAAAAGAAAACATTTCGGCTTTCATGGCACTGGAGTTTGCCCTGAGGCAACAGCTTTGATAAAAAAAAGTGTCTCTTTCTTTACATTCACAATTAATCCATGATTATCTACAAGCAATCCTTTGGCCTATAGGATACTGACAGAAAACTTGTTTTTCTTTTATTTTTTTTTAATTCCTTGTACAGTTCACCTCTGTTTTTTCCTGCTACACGCACCTATTGTATCACACGAATCTTCAAACCCTGTTGAAGCTAGAGACAGCTTCCCACCCCCACTTTGGGAAGTTATGTAGATATCAGACACATCCGTGTAGAATAGCTATTGTTAGCTGAAGTATTAACATATAATGTTTCTGCAGTTGTATATTTAAGAAAGATATGAAAGAGGGCTATTATATCACAGGCAAAGGTGAACCAATCGCTCTTTTCTGCATCATTCTGTGTCATCAGCCAAAAGAAAATTTTGGCATATTTTAAGAGCAAAACAATGAACTTCATTCAGGAGGTGATATTATTCCTCTCTGCATGAGTTCACTTTCATTTGATATTGGTTGGATTCAGTGTTTATTGTGTCCACCTGATATCTTCAAGACCATGCTTCACTGTGGAGGTCGGGTCCTGCCCAAGGGATGTGCTGGGTCACAGCATAAAATGAATAGCACTGGAACTTCAACCCAGGCAACCCTAATATTTCATTGAGCCTCGTGTGCACTGGGGGTATGCAGCCTCCTCCACGAGGACTTCAATACCCAACATTTACAGTCCCATCACCCGACAGTCATTCTCCACCTACCAGTCTGGGCAACTTGCACCTGCAAGGTAGAGGGTCTGTGTGGTACCCAAGGCACAGACATATCTGTGCAAGTATATACGTGCAGATATGTATACCTTCATTGAATTTACTCGCTGAAGGGACACAGACGTCACATAATGTGAGCATTTCTGGAGCTGGGCAAACTAGGGTCCATAAGATGCAAGGGCACTGCCCCACCACAGCCCTGTGAGGGTCTCCCTTACCATTGCAGCCCATTACCAGCCACACCGCGGGGCCAACAGCATTTGGGCTGAGCGTTGCTTCCCTGATTGCACATGGCCAGGCGGCACAGTGTGCCCCACCTCGTCCTGGTGAGCGCCTGGACCTCCTGGACCACACACGTCGCTCATGTACCCTGAGGCACAGGCTGGGGCTCCTTTTCAGGGCTCGTCCAAGGGCTGTACAGACAAGATGGTGCCTAGCATAAAGTAGGTCTAGAATCACACAGGAAAGGGCCCACCAGAAATTATCTTGGGCACAAACCCCCGTGGCTCAGGCCTTCCCAATTTTTGTGTCTTATGTTCCAGGGAGCCTGCAGAGCCACTGCTTGACACAGTGCTACCTTCCTTTGGTGGGGAAGCCTCCATATCCTCTGAATTGTCAAGCAAATCTGCCAGTCATCTTCCATACAAATCTGATAAATTATATACTCAAAAAAATGTTCACCTAATAATTCCACAGAATAAACCCTTTTGTGTTTACCAGAATATATTAACTTCTCTCCAATGACAAACACAGCAGCCACAAAGTAAAAAAATGTGGCAGTGCTTGTCCAAGAGTTGGGTGGCCTGGGATGTAACTGTCCACACAGAAGATGTGTT